>OY856413.1:1041862196-1042272196 GCA_963693085.1 Alisma plantago-aquatica
CTATAGGATTTGCCATCCAGAAAGGACCGGTAGCCCAATTTTTTGTCTGTGCTTCTATGAAGTCATTTTTATTAATGACAGAATTGATGAGAAAATGGCAAGCCAATTTTTTTTTCCAATATTCCACATATAATGTTAAATTTGAGTGAGTTAAGTTGTCATGGGAGCGTAATTTGATTATCTACATGACTAGTATATTTAGTGACCGCTTCTAGTTGGCCAACTGCACCTCCAGTTGCCTATTTTGCCATATCTAAAAATATATAGCAATTCAAAATTGTTCGATCAAATCAGATACTTTCGAGATTTTTTCGACTAATATATAAACACTTGAGGGAAGTGAAAGGCTAGGGTTTATGATCTATTCTCTCTATCCACAACTCTAGCCACCACCAAGGAAATCCTAAGATGGGAGTTGATGGGTCGATGTGGAGACGTGACAGGGGATTGCAGTCTTGTTTTGGGAGTTGTGATGAGACCATTGAGCTTCTACTCCATGCCACATAAATTTTCTTAACGATATTTGTTCTACTTCTCTTTTTCTAGTATCATACACATGATTAGAGAGTAGTTCACCTACTAGGATGTGGGGAGTAGCCCCAGTACCCCTATTGTATATTCTCAATGTTTACATTGTTGCTCTTATGAATATTTGGATGATTATCAACTGATTATTATGTGCTATATATTAGATAACTATCTTGCATGATTGTTATAATTCTAGACATAGAGATCTTGAAATTTAGAATTAAAATAACAATTGATATCATTAAACCTTGGATGAGACCATGGAATAGATTATCTGGATGATAGATTAAAAACTATAGTTAACGAGACCTCAAGCTGAGAGGGAAATCTTTTCTTATGAATTTCATACTCTTAAAATATGTGAAATTTTTTGGGACCAATCCAAATGTCTGTATTAATGAGAAATTTAACACGGTTGAATAGATACATAGGTAATGGTGGTGAACTTTGCATTCTAGTAATTTTATATAGTGTTAAACTCATTTCTTCATAGCTTGATTTTATTTCTTAGATTGTTGATTTAGCTAATCAAATATCTATCCTTGTTAATCACTTTTTCTTGATTAGGCTAGAATACCATTAGTTCTTAAACATGATGTCTCTTGGGTTAGATCCTTAGCTATACTACAATAAGACCTCCCTGCCCGGGGGTCGTATTTTCCATACTATCTTTTGGTAAAAACTAGGATTTCAAATCTTAGTTGGGGTACAAAACATATACCACATTAAATTGTAGCACCTTTTTCGTGAACTATTTTCTCTTGAACCTGAGGTTAATCTACCTTAGGGAATCTTTTAGTGCATTAAAACTCACGTCAGAGTCCTAATCGTTGGAAGGTGGAATAGAGGTGGCTCTTATAAGGTTTTAGAGGATAGATGATATAATTAGCTAGTTATGAATGATGACGAGTATCTTCCCCTTGTTGGTGATTTGAGAAGTATGGACAACTTAATGTTATATCTAGTATGATTACAAGAAGGTCAAGGTTTGTTGGCAAGGGATCATGTTGGTTCTTAGGGTAGGTGAAGACTAGATCTTAGAGGATACTTGGAAGATGAAGATATTCTCTAAAATGGTGAACATTAGAAGGTGGAAGTTTGGATTTGTCAATTGGGCTACACCATCTCCCGGAGTTGTCAAGCTCAATATAGAGATGTGGCTTGGAAAGATAGTGTGGAGGGAGAAAGGGAACATCTATTGGGGGGATGATTGGGGGTGAAGATGGGAAAGTGGTGTGATGGTTTTGTTGCTTATGGAGGATGGCTTGATACAGAGGGGAGTAATATTGAGGCCCTTGGTATGGGCTTGAAGATATATCTAGGAGACACGATGTGGTAGATGTGCAGGTGGATGGCACATGTTTGGTTCAATCCCATCCTTTGGAGGTTCCATCAGATGTATAGGGGTGTGATGGATTTTTTGCTGATAGTACTTGGATGGGTTTACAAGTTTTCTCATAGGGAGGCCAATAAGATGTCAATTAGTCTAGTTGAGTGTGGAGCCAGGCTAACAACCCCATATGTGCTCCATAGCTTGGCGACTATGCCTCCTCTGGCACGGGGTGTGTACCGTTTGGACCTCGGCGACTTTGCTTACTTCAGACGGTTGCTACTTCAAAAAAAGAGAGATGGCTAGGTTTTTTGATCTCTAAACATTGTTATGATGATTTTTTATTCTAAAACCTTTTTGGAGCTTGCACATTTGTGGATGGGATGAATACATTGCCCTGACCGTGCTAGAAGAGAAAAAATTCTCTTAACATTAGTGAATGCTACATTGGCACGAATTGCATATTTCTCTCATTAAATCTCTATGTGAATTGAAAGAGAAAAAAAGAAGTTAAGATTGTTTCAGCGTTACTTAAATCCCATTCCTTGGCGTGTGTTTGGATCGTTCTAGTCTTTGATCGACTTGTTGAGTGTCGAGTGCGGTAGATTGGATATGTATGTGTCCATGTCCTAGCATAGCCATAACGACGTTTTGTCTTCACATTTTTGGTATTATCTTAAAATCCGGAACCACGCATCTCCTCTAGACCTCCGGTATTATAGTCGTCGACATAACCATGTGGATGCATTATTTGTGTACGTACTGGAAATCAGAAACTCCATGATGTGGTTAGCATTGGTTTCCATCTACCAATGGTAATCCACCCCCACTGGCCTCCTGATTACGCGTGACTGAGTTAAACACAACGACTGTGTGTGTGTGTGTGATTTTGTTGTGTAGGCCCAACATTACAACTTACAAGGTGTCTCAAGGTGGACAGGCCAATAGAGATGAGACAACGCACACACGTAGCGGAGCCAATTGCATGCTTGATGCCCTGCCTTGGCCCCGCTCCAACCTATCAGGATGCGAAACATCCCCGGTCAAGTCAAATTGCTTGGCGCTGCGGTCTCGTCAATCCCCCGCCCCGATTTGAGTACCTGGCCGTGAGTAGGGTATGATGACAGATAGCTGAAGATCGCGGCGCGGGTTTATGCTAAGAAAAGTCATCCGCGCGCCACGGAGCTTGGGAGCGGCAGGAGTGGGGTGAATACTTGCAGTATCAGCGGATGCGGGGACTGTCTGTCCAGCATAATTTATTGTTGCTACCGTTCTGCACCTACCAGCTACTTCCCATAATCCCATTCCTGCGTTAGTAAACTAAACACATTGAGCTGTTTTGCTACGTCACCGGATCAATCACAAATTAAATTCTTATTACATCAAGGGCTACTAAATAAACGCCTTCGCAGAGGCGCAAACTATAGAGCTACATCACAAGTTAAATGTAAAACTCCGAAAATAGAGGCAATTTTAGGATGGCGAAACAACATCAAAACCAACTTCATTCGGCGTTCCAAGATCCGTTTCAGGTTGATGTCGACTAGGGCCTCCACTGGTTGTGTGCCACGGATCAACGCAAGAATCAACATTTAAATCCTCAAAACCGAATTAATTTCCTGGCCAAAATCTGCCCTGAGATATGACCCCCCACTTTATTTAGATTCACACAATTGAGAGAATATACGAGAGTGGGAAACGCTCCCAGAAATTATTTAAAGCGCACAATAAGCCATCTGGTGCTGTGATGGGTATGCTGCAAATGAGTTATTTCGGTAGGATACGGTAAGACATATATTTATCCTTACCTTTACTTACATCAAAGTTGCATGTAACAAGAGATTAAGGGCCTGTTTGGTAGGATGTAGCCGGATGACAAAGTGTGTGTTTAATGTACATTTTTACATTGCAAACTCACACAACTGCACCCTAGTACACCCAACCAAACTAGCCCTAAGCTCCTACGTGGCTGCTATAAAACTAAGCTCACATGAATTTCACCATTAATCCTTCGAAATTGGTCTTTGTTATAAAACTCAAATCTTTTTTGAGTTTTGAACTTTATGTAAGCCTTCTAGGCTTTCTCCTCTTTGTAAGCCTCATGCTCGTGTGATGCTCGTAACTTTATCCTCTCTTAGGGGTTGGAAATATATTTACCATTTTTTTTTTTAAAAAGGTGCATTTAACGGATAAGGTAAAACTTATCTTTATCTTTACTTTTATATGGATCAAAGTTGCATGTACGGGTAGGATAATTATCATCTTCTAAAAAGACTTACTCTAGAATTTTACTTTGTTTACCCACAAGATAAATGGATAGCCAACGGGTGAAACATATAATGCAACATGAAACTAGGCATATAATACTTAACAATAATTTCTATATGGTGCTCCCCACATTAAACACAAGAGATTCAAAAAACCAAATTTGGATAGTAATGATATACATCAAATATCATAATATCTATCCCGACTTGTTAATTACAAACACGGTCTTTGTAGAATTCTATTTTGTCTCCAATGTACGATTATAAAAAGTGTGATGATAAATGTTTTGGAATCATAATAGTATGCATAAAGAGGGTAATGATGAGTCTTTTTGAAATTTTAGTAGGCACTTAAAATATCACAATATTTTATCATTAGTTCTACCTCATAGTAATGGTTAAATTGATGAAACGGATTATCCTGCCCTTTTTAGATGTAAGTAAAGTAAGTAAACAATAAATGAATGGTGGGTAAGAATATTTGTACCCTCACTTATAGATTACAGTGGTCAACAAACATATAATATCATGTCCATTTACAGCCGAATGCATATGGACACACATTTTTTAAAGTGTGTGTTTCCAAGGGGTGAGGTATGGATCATTTTTAAGACATTTGCTTCTCGAACAGCTCCTCACCGACACAGCCCACACAATAATAAACACACTTACCAATGAAACAAAAACAGTCCTGGTTTCTACTGCCTAAGGTTCATTTACTGTGTCTCATGTTTGCACCCGCAGTAGTGGTCCACAAACAAAAGACAGAGACTCCAACTGGCTGCCTAGGGCCACCCTAACTATAGTAATAGGTCTTATAGATACAACCGACCCATGTTGTTATGATTAAAGCTAGTTTTGTCGTAGTTTCCATCCAACTTCCAGTTTAAATGCTACATAGGAGGTCCGATATCCACATCATAGCTCATTGGGGGCTGGGAATACGTATCATGTGTGGAACACCATATCCTCTTGTCCTCTATATTTTTGTTGCATACCTACCCACCGTCCTCATCAACCTTGTATAATTCTTCTTTTGGAATAATGTGGGTGGAGATGTATTCAAGCATCTTCTTTATCCTTCAGCAATTAGCATGCCATACAAGATCTCACATTTCCGCCACTTTCCCTTTCAGATCACATCTCATGCTAAACACTAAGCTAAAAGCCAATTTCATTGCTTCAACAAGAAAGCAACCGTTACTTAATAGCCGCTGCCCCTTTCAATCAGCCTTCTTTTTCACGATCGATTCTGCATCACCTCCGCTCCGGTCATCTGACTGCCACAGCAGACGTACGCACGGACAGACACCCACAAACGCCATAAACATGGTGGTTTCTTACATTGCGTTATAATAAATTAATAACAATTATTAGTAATGATCAATAATTAAGCTGAGAAAGGTGAGAAAGCTGTGCCCGTTTACGACAAAGGAATATTAGAGGACAGCAGCAAAGGCTGCCTTTAGATTTCGTTTTTCCCACTCACCTTTTCCTAATTTTCGTTTTTCGCTTTTGCTGCATGTACGTAATCAACTACCCCCACTTGCTTTTAGACAACAAGATGCTCCCTGCTCGTTCCCCCTTTCTTCTGCAGTAAGCACACGCGCGCCTCCTGACTCCTGCCTCCTCCCTACGCTCCTTTTCATTCTTTTAAAATTGTCACGAACATGGGAAAAACATGCATAACTTGTATGCTCCTACAACAACTCTCCTAAAACAAAAGCTAGCTACCACCCACTTGCCTTCAGTTCAATGGCATGCCTTTGTGTGTGCTCTAAAGAAGAAAATGTTTATCCTTTAAACTTGTACAACATTGGGTTGAGATATTAAAGTTGTTATAGTTGGATTAAAATGGAATAATAAGATTAGTCTAGTTTGGTTTCAGTCTCATTATGTATCTCAATTTAGTGAATATCAGACGAGGAATTGTAATCCTGTTCAGATTAAGGTTGAGTTGGTCGGGATTAGGAGATTATAGAATCCTGAACGGATCTGGTTAGTCGCATTTTTACCAAATACTATGGGATTAAATCCGAATTTTGTTATTCTGATCCAGTCTCATGTGGTGCATATGTGCAAAAAAAAAGAATGGCACCAATGCACTCTAGTCTGCTTAGATATTTTTTGTTTCAAAAAAGCTCTTAAGTTGTGGCCATGTTTCTTTTCTTCACACACTATTTTTTTATACGAGGGATGGGGCAATTTTATTCATCCAATTCTCAAGCAAGTTTACAAAAGTTTATGTTACAACCCCAATTTTTGGGTTCATTTGGTGAGAAATGTAATTTTTCATATTAAGGATAATTGAACAAATAATAATATAATTTGTTTTGAATAAATGAATTTCATTTACAATAGCTTTGATGATTGTGTTGTGGGCTTTATTGGCTATTGGGCCCAATAACAAGAAATGAAGAAAGAAAATTCAATTATTAAATTAGTAAATGAATAATTGCATTTTTGAGAAAAGAATGGTGTGGAAACCTCTGGAAGGCAAAAGAATATAATCCAAAGAGGGATTTCGTGCCTCTTAGGTTCCTTGGGTTCCAAGGAGTCCAAAGTTGCACAGAGAATGCAACAAGAAAAGAAAAGACCAATTAAGTATTTCTTTATTAAGAAAGAAATTGATAGTAATGATAAAATGTGGAAAACAAGTGAAAAGAGGTATATTTGAGTTATCCTTTGTGGAATTTCGTATCCCAATGATTCCTAATGATAAAAGGAATAACAATGAGAAAAATAAAAGAGAAATAAAGAGAAAACCTCGAAAAGAGTTATTTTAATAAGAAATAACCAAGATAATGTGAAATAATACATATAGATGCATCTAGAAGGATAATAAGTATCCTTAAAAAGAAATTTCGAAAATACTAGAATTTATTGGGATCCAAGGAGTTCCAAGAGAATAGAGGAAAGAGAATATATATATATATATATATTAATGCATGAAATATGTCTTGTAAGTCTTTGACTTGCATGTGAAGAAAAAGGGGTTTTCCTTTCTCTTTTTGGACTCAAACTTTATTCAATGGTAGACTAAGTCTTTATAGATTTCCTTTAAAATTTGAGAAGAAAGGATAACCCATAAAGCAACGAGAATTTCTTTAATAAGATTAAACCTTGTAAAATACCACTACTTGGTGAAGGATGAGGAGGTGGATATATATATATATATATAAATATATATATATATATATATATAAATATATATATATATATATATAAATATATATATATATATATATATATTGGAATAGATGGAAAGGAATTAATACTATCCTTCCACGGCCGTGAAGGCCCTAGGATAAGTTTCCTTCTTTATCGTGAGGGAAAGGAGACTTATGGTAAAAGAAAAGAAAAGGCTTTTGGCAAGTGTGTACATACACATGTATATTTAACCAAGGAGCAAAAGAACGGTGAGAGGAAGTTACAAAGGTTTTCCAAAAAGTACTAGAGCAACCAATAGTTTCCATGAGAGTATATATATATATATATATATATATATATATATATATATATATATATATATATATATATATATATATATATATATATATATATATATATATATATAAGTCTGAGAGCAGGCTCTTTTACAAGATGACCTTGTCATCGCTCTCTTCCTACGTACCCTAGGGTTCATGGGAAACCACGAAAGAGTTCATGGGAGGTCTCGTTTCCATCAGGGATCAGACTGTCCAAGGCGTAGCCACGATATCTTACGAAGAGAAGCAACAAGAAGGCGTCGACGATCATCTCGGCAGCAGTATCGTGCATCGTGGGAGGAAGCAAGGACGAGGGACTTCTTCCCTGCTCTCTTGTTCGCTGCACTTAAGCACGAGGAACAAAGTCTGCCTGACCTGGTCGCTGTTGTGTGCAGCAACGCGAAGCAACCTGCCGTAGATATGAAACCTCCTCCCGCGGTTTAGTTCGTTTCCAATTACAGAGGCTTAAGGCTATAGCCGCCGTTTGGTCCATGGATGCCGCTAGTCGCAGCCTGGTCTACCTGAGGTCAGCGAGGGTTGGTAATACCGCCCCGCCTCCACCCACCTTGGGACCCAGGAGCCGTGGGGGAGAGAGGGGGAGCGGAAGGCATCGTAGCTGAACGCGGGGGGGGGGGGCAAAGTCCGCTTCCGTCGGGAGGTTAGGGACAACATAACGAAAAGACCAAAGAACCCCCGACCAGTATACGTAGCAAGTAGGCCAAGATGGTACTTAACCACAAAATAAAGTGACGCCCATTAGTTGATGACGTGTCAGCGTAGGATTGGCCAGGATGGCTTTAAATAGTAAAAATCCTAGTAATTCGTAGGATGATCATATGAGGATAAATAATATATGAATCTTACTCAGAAAAATGTGAGGAATACGATACAATTGGTGAGAGAACCTGTTTTTGTTCGTATTTGCAAAAGTGTGCTAATATAATGAAAGGTGCTTGTGGATTCGATTAGAAACCCTAATTAAACAATATGGATAAGTTCATGATATTTAATTAATGAAATCGAGTAAATGTAACTTGTTGAATAGTCAATAATGAACTTGAACATGATTTAGATGCTTTCCTGCATAATTTAGGGTTTTTCATGATGTGTGTATGATTAAGCACTTAGAAACCCTAAAATAGAGTAAAAAGGGAAAATATCCTATTTAATTTGAAATATGTGATAATAGGTCATTAAAAGATGATCCTAAGCCTATTAGAAGAAATAGAGTAGAATCATTAGGGTTTGCGAGCATTTTTTCCTAACTTGGGTTTGTAATGATGAAAGGTGAACAAAGACCCTAATGAAACCTTAAAATGGGTACGAAAACCCTAGGAAGTGATTTCAAGTTGAATAGATAGAATCTTGTTGAAGTGTGTAGTAAATAGAGTACATGTGATTTTTTAGGATTCTTGATTGTGTGGTTGGACTACTTTCTTGAATGGCCTTCTTGGTTGGGTTTACTTAATGCTTGTGAAATCATCAAATCAGGTATGTGGTTACGCTTATGAATAATTGCTCTAGTTTCACGGTGATTCCCGAAGTTTTAATCGGTTGCTTGAAAATAAGTGTTGGATGTTTATTTATTTCATGCAACTACAAAGTGACTATGATTATCACTATAAATGTGCGTATATAACTCACTAGATCTGGGTCCACCTCTATTGCTTTGAAAAGGGCTAAGGAAAAAGGGGTAATCCTGGAGCAAGGTCTAGGTTACCGAGAGTTAGAAACTGGGCTACCTATGTGTAGTACCATGAGACTCATTAGCCTGCCATGATTTAAGGAGTGGGCTACTTACGAGTAGTGCCATGTGACTCAACCCTAGAAATTGGTTCACTTATAGGTGGATCATGAAGGGTTTAATGGGGAAAACATAGAGGATAGGGTACTCTTAGATCGCGGAGTGATATCTAAAAAGTAATCTTGATTGTTAAATGATTACATTGTTAACGTATTTACATAATTATTGTTTCCCCCACATACCATCTTCAGCTGACCGACGTTTTGTTTGTCGGCGTTTTAGGTACAAGCCAAAAGGACAAATAGTAAATCGTCATATTGTGAAATACATGAAGTTAAATACAAGGAGGATTAGTTAGAGTAGAATCCTTAAGTGGATAGAAGTTTAGAGATCCAAGTTTTAAAAAAGGTATGCAAAAATTTATTTTCTTACAGCTTTTCAGTATAGTAGGTTAAAATTTGATAATTATTCTTGGTTAATTGTCGAACCTTTGATCCGAAAGTTATGGGTGCGGCTTTGACCTCTCGGTCTCCCTTAATTGGGGGTTATCAGGAGGTGGGGTTGTAACATTTGGTATCAGAGCGTAGGTTCCTCAGTTAACCATTAATAATTATTAAATTTTACAAACTCCATAGAACCCAAGGGAGTTATTAGAGGATTATCCTAAAGACGGAGGTGTCTAGAAAAGGGTCACGACCGGGAGCTGGCAATATTTTCCTCCGCACTGCTAGTCGGAATACGAGGACTCCCAGATCTGTGTGACTGCCTGGCCAAAGTCTTAGGGTATGAATCGAAATAAGATACCTTTAGGACTTTCTCATCTTATTCATCCCTTCTCATCCCAAATTCTATTAAGGACCTTAAGGATTAGGGTTTTCCCTCTTCTCCTCACCCCCTTGAGGTATGGGTAGGATTAATAAGGTCTAAGGAATCCTCCATCAAATTAATGAAAAGCATGTAAATAAGATGTTATGGACATAAGCTTAATAGAGTAAGCGTGAACTAAAGAATAGATACCTACTTAGGTCGTATGACATAAGTTGTCATGTCCTCAGAAGAGACCTGAGGCTAGACCTTCTTGTCAGGAGGATAAGTTAGTCTTGGAGATAGAGATCTCCATTGCAAGTAGAGACCTGGCACATCCTCTGAGGATGATACTAACCCTAACCCTAAGTGAAGGTTAGAGAGAGATGAGTTGGACCAGGTGTTTGAAAGGACATGCCTTTGGGATGCCAAATGATCCATGGGTGACCTAGCACCTTTGGCAACCCAACCCTGGGAAGTGTAACATCCCTGACCTGGGTTATGAACTAACCCTAGGTGTTTTGCCTAAATATGTAATAAAATCCTTGTGATTATCTTTTGGCATGTAATTAAGTTCCTAAGGAACATATATTCCTTTTTCTGTCCCTTTTGAATAATGTTGTAATATTGTTTTGTAATACAGAGACCTATGTGCAAAATTACCCATATAAGGGGTTTAACTTGCAAACTTCACAAGTTAAGATGTTCCTCTGATGATGAGACATCTTATGAGTGTATATGATGAGGTATGATGGATTTCCCAAGCCTGGGCATCAAGATGCAGCTTGTGGAATGATCCTTGTGCTTAAAAACCCTAATTTGGATTAAAGTGCAAATTACCCAAATGAGGGGTGCAACTTATAAAATACACCATCTAGAACATCTTTTATGACTTTTGACATCATGTAGAGTAATAATGATGAGGGGGGCACTTCCTTTGAATAATCATATAATAAGGAACACCTTTGTAATTAAATCATCAAGATGTAAGTAAGGAGACCCTTATGTACATATGAACCTTAGTGATAAGTTGACCTTCCTTGCCTTTGGTTCTTGGTTTTAGAAGGAGTTTTACCTTAGAAAAGAAGAGGAGGGACGTGCCTAAAAGAAAGGAAGGACCTAGTTGTGAAAATGAGAAACTAGTTGTCCTTATGTTGGAAATGACCCCAAGATATATATACACCCTTCCTTTGTTTGTAAAGGAACGTTTCCTTCACTTCCATTCTTATTTCCTTGCTTAGACCGACTTAGGAAAGAGCTTTGGAGAAGAGGAGAACGGCCAAGCAGCTCTAGGTAATCTTTGATCATCATCTTGCTCAAATTCATGGAGGATATCATGTTACAAGGTTGGTTTGCTAGTTTTCTTACTTAGCTTTCTCGTTCTAGCCATCTTTTCCCAACCTTTCCTTGGAGAAACACCCTTGGCTGACCTTTGGAGCTCAAGAAACCATTAAAGACTTGAAGCTTGGAAGCTTGGAGCTCAAGGAACAACCTTAATGCGGGTTTTATAATTCTAAACCTTTTGCTTTGTTATGCATACTTTTATTCGTGCAAATAATAGTTAGTTCTTCTTCTTCCCCATCCTTCTTTGCACCCTTGCAAGCTTTTTCGTGAAGAACAGACCTTGGTTTCAAGGTTTAAGACAAGGGGCGTTAATACCTATGTTGGTCCTTATTCAACTTTACTAAACGATCTTGGACCAATTGGTCAACGATCTCACACTCATTTCAATCCAAACGGGTTCAATAGGTCGGTTTGGTCATATGGGTTCCAACCCATTTGAGGGCGTTGACCAAACATTGACCGTTTGGGATTTCTGTTCACAATTATGTAGGATAATGACCCACCAAATTTGAGGGGTTAACTCCAAAGGAATCGTAGGTTGAAGGCCAATCAATTAGGCAATCGAATTGAATTAAGTGCTGTTTTCTAAACTGATTAACTTGAATCTTTGGGCAAACGGGTTCCAACCCATTTGAAGGAGTTGACCAAGTGTTGAACGTTTGGGATTCCTGTTCATAATATATTGAGTTTCATTTCTACCAAGAATCATGATCTAATTCCCAACCAATTAAGAGTTGAATGCATTTCAACACCCTAACCCTAATCTAGTTAAATTTGCTGATTTTTATATAGATTTTGATGAGTGTTGGGTTGAAGGACCCAAACGAGTTCAAACCCGTTTGGGGGTTCATCCAAACGATCTCACACTCGTTTAGTGACACCCCAAGACCGTTTGGAGGTCTAGGGTTAAAGAAATTTGATGGTTTGAGGGTCCAGTCACAAGATATTGATAAATTGATGAAAAATGCTGATTTGTAATTTAATTAGGACTCAACCCTTATCAAATCAACTTAATGTTTTGTCAAACTTTGGGCAAACGGTCTCAAGACCGTTTGGAGATCATCCAAACGATCTCAAGACCGTTTGGGCCAAGTTTGAGCCCAATTGGAGTTCAATTGATAGGTTCAACCTTGTTTTGATTCACACTGTTGGAAATTGATGATTAGCCGATTGGAAACCCTAATTGAGTTAGACTTAACCCTAATTGGCTTTCAATTTAGGGTCACATTGGAGTCCATTTGTTTGAGGCTCATCCTAATTGACTCAATTTATAAGTGGTTATCATGGCTTTAGCCAATTAAAGGCTTCAACATAAGAAACCCTATTCAAACATAACCTATGTGTCACCTTTATGTTCATGCGGTTTGAACCCAAGTTAATCCACACTCGTTTGAGTCCAAACGAGTCCACACTCGTTTGACCTCAAACGGGTTCACACTCGTTTGAACTCAAACGGGTTCACACCCGTTTAGACTCAATTGGGTTCACACCCGTTTAGACTTCAAGTGGGTCCACACCCGTTTAAGATCAAGTGGGTCCACACTCGTTTAAGGCTCAAATGGGTCCAAGGTCGTTTGAGGTTAAATGAGTTCGAGGTCGTTTAAGAATCAAATGAGTTGAAGGTTAAACCCTAAACCAATTGGAGACCTTCAAGGTTGATTATACTTAATCACTTGAAAGTGTAAAAGGTTCAATGATGATCTAATCTAAACACTAATGGTAACCTAAGATGTTAAGGGACTAAGTGGCTAATGAATTGAACCATGATGATGGTCAATGGGTAAATTACCAAAATGCCCCTGAAAGGTTCAATTGAGTGATACCTTGTTTTAATCAAACCCTAATCACATGATAGTGATGAGTTGACTTGTGTTAATCAATGAGGACTTAACCCAATCTAATCTAGAGTGGTGTAATCACTATCTACTAGTTAGAGGAGAGAGAAAGTAACAATTATAATGGAAACTCAAGTAAAATACCTTCAATATACATGGATGTGCAAGATTAGGTATGATCCACCTATGTGAGATCATAGTAAACCCTAATTCTAGGGTGATGACATGTAATGTGAATAGTAAACCCTAATTCTAGGGTGATGACATGTAATGTGAATAGTAAACCCTAATTCTAGGGTGATGACATGTAATGTGAATAGTAAACCCTAATTCTAGGGAGATGACATGTAATGTGAATAGTAAACCCTAATTCTAGGGTGATGACATGTAATGTGAATAGTAAACCCTAATTATAGGGTGATGACATGTAATGTGAATAGTAAACCCTAATTATAGGGTGATGACATGTAATGTGAATAGTAAACCCTAATTCTAGGGTGATGACATGTAATGTGAATAGTAAACCCTAACTCTAGGGTGATGACATGTAATGTGAATAGTAAACCCTAATTGATGAAAACCAGGGAAACCTAGCTCTTGTATGAGTAGAGAGATACAACTTCTTTAGATAAGTTATTTACTGTTATCAGTTGATTTAGCCATGTAGGTTCCTTTAAGAGGATGATCATATCCAGGTATGGATGATGATTCTATATTCATTGAAAGCATGTTGTTAGCTTTATGAATAGTGTTATATCCTGATGCCTTGTTAATAACATCTTATGAGATTGATAGGCTGTGAGAGCCATGAATACCATCAAGGTCATGCTTTAAGAGATGACTTGTGATGAGAATATTGAGAAATGATAATTCATGAGAGTTAGGCTTGTTACATTTAGTATTCTTCCTTCATAGCTGCTATGCTAATGATTAATGTTTGAAAACATGTATGATGATAAAAGAATACTGAAATGTACCTAACTAATCAAGTATAATTATTCCATGTAGAGCCCTGATAATAGATCCATCATTGTCAGAGACCAAATGATGGTGAAACAGGTTTTCCTAAGGGAATTCCTGGAGCACATACTTTTGAGTATGTGGGGTATATGGATGTGTAAAACCTTACATCCTAGTGAATGAATTGATGTAGATGTATCTTAAATCCATCAACCCTTTCACTATGTGTTTATGCCAGGGTGATGTAACACTAATCTCCCGAGGAAATCTTTTATACCGCATCGATGAGAGATAAACAAGAAATCTTTCGATGGCGAAGAGAGTATAGAATGCCACTATGACTCTAATAGCGAAGTACCAGAATACCCTGGTAAGCTATTGTAGAAGAGACACTAGATGTCCTGCATGTTGATCCTCATACTGACTGAGGAAGATGAGGTCATAAGAATCTGTCTCTTTTGATGACCTATGTATGATACCGATGCGACTTAATAGTGATCAGTTGGAGTATGAGCGGTATACCTCATCTCCGCAGGGCATAATGATGTTTGTAAAACATAATCAACAGCGTAGCATATCTGCTTAGGTTGAACCACAAAATACATTGGTTGATGATACATTACTTAGTATACATGTTTTTCATATTCCTTAAATGTTGTTGTTCTAATTGATAACAATCTGCTGCTGATTACCTTAGAACTTTTATTGCCTATGTTATTCTTGGTTGCTATAATAAAGCTTATGGCGGAGAGTTATAACTCTCGCTGGGACAATTATTTAAAATTGTCTCACCCCGTAGATTTCTACCTTTAGGTGCACGTCGAGGTCAAAGGAACCGATCTGCAAGTGGACAGCAGCAACATCAACAAATTCAGGAGCAGCAGTGACTTCAGGTGGAAACACTGTGCTGTTTAGTCTTGTAGTTAGAATTGTCTTATGTCATCTCTGTACACTCAGGTCCTAGGAGTTTGTTGATATGAGAATTTAGGAATCTTGAGATTTTGTATCATAACGTATATAATCACTCGAGAAGTGATTTATCAGAGATGTAAACAGTTCATCTTACTTTTATAAAAGGAGTTTCAAGTTTTTAAGATCTTGTTTTCGAAAAGTTTTTAATTTCTCATGATTTTCGTATTTCACTGTTAATCGAATCACTTCTGCTATGTTTTTCTTGTGTTTTGGAGATCAGAGCCCACAATTAAGTGGTATCAGAGCTCTAGGTTCGCTGAGTCTACAGAGACATAGGACTTAGAGTGTCAAGTCTATCCTTAGTACTTCTTTCTTATCTAATAGAGTCTTCTGCTCCTCAGGAGAAGAAGATAATTAAGGATATCTGGACCACATGAGGAGTACGAGGCCGAAAGTAGTGTTGTTGCACCTCGAGAAGGTGCAAGGAACCTAGAAATAGAGCAACCTGCACCTGAGTCACCCAGAGAACCACATTAGTTTGGCCCAGCTGACATGGGAAACCCAACTGTTCAAACTATGTTCGGGCAGTTTATGACTGCTATGACACACATCACCGACAGGATGCCCATGCCTGCACCTAGGGCATCTGCCCAGCCTGAAGGACAAGGTATCGGTAAGACGTTCGAGTGACTTCGTCGTGTCGGAGCAACCGAATACTTTGGAACAGTTGATCCTGCAGATGCCGATCTATGGTTAACTGAGTTGGAGAAAGCTTTCAGAATCCTTAACATCCCCGAAGGTGAGAAGGATGGACATGCTGTCTATCTTCTCAAAGGTAGTGCTGGTCACTGGTGGACCATGGAAGAGCAGAAGAGGCCTGGAATAGAGATCTCGTGGGAAGACTTTCGTTGAGAATTTGTCCGCAGATATTTTCCAAAGACCTTCCTGGACGAGAAGATCTCTCAGTTTGAGAGACTGAGACAGGGTATGATGAACATTAGCGAGTATGAGGCTAAGTTCATGGAGTTGTTGCGATTCTGTCCGCATATGGCTATCACAGATGAAGAAAGGATTAGGAGGTTTGAGAAGGGTTTGAATGCCGACATGACTAATCCTATGTCTGCACTAGAAAACCGGGAGAGATTCTCTACCTTTGTTGAGTCAGTCTGAAGGATAGAGAGATCCGTAGTCGAGAAAAGACAAACCCAAAGGAGATATCCACAGTTACAGGGATCTTCATCTAGAGACTTTAAGAAGCCTAGATTCTCTGCACCTACACCTCCACCACCCAGATCGAGTTCTCAGACTCAGTGGTCCCCAAGTATAGGTAGAGGATGAGGTTTACCACTACAAGAGACTCGCAGTTCAGTGTCAATGTTAGTTACAGGACCACCCAGACCACAACAACTGGGGAAGAGCTGTTACAACTATGGGAAGGTGGGACATTTGATGAAGGACTGCCGATCTAGGCCTGTCAGTGTGACACAACCTCCGAGACAGAGTCAACATGGATCACAGAGAAGGCAATCTCAAGGAGCAGCTCGAGGACGTGGACAAGCGTCTCAAGCTGGATCATCAACACCACCTCAACACCAGGCGACAATGAGGTTCTATGCTATGAACCCACCAGATGCAGTGGTTAATCCACGGGTAGTGGCAGGTCAGATGGAACTTTTATATTCTGATATGTCTAAATCCTGTGTTGTATCTGTTCTGATTGACCCAGGTGCTATGCACTCCTTTGTCACTCGGAGAGTGATTCATAACTGCAATATAACGGTTAGACTTAGGGCAGATAGTTTGTTGCTTGAGACTCCGTTGAGAGGGTCTACTGTGTTGCAGGAGGTATGCTCTCCCTGTGACCTCTTCTTTTCTAAGCATCGCATTCAAGTGGATCTTATACCACTTGAGATGCAAGGATTTGATATAATTCTTGGGATGGATACCTTGGAAAAGTATAGGGTTGTCTTGGATTGTGAATCCAAGCAGGCTGTGTTTGTTGATGAAAGCAACACATGGATCTTTCAAGGAGAGAGAAAAATTCTACCCACCTATCTTGTGTCAGCGATGGTTGCTGATAAGTTGATGAGACAAGGAAGTTATGCATTCTTGGCCCATGTGGTAGATACTACCATGTGGAGTCCTAACCCTACTGAAGTTCCTGTAGTTAGGGAATTTGAAGATGTATTTCCTAAAGAACTTCCAGGTGTGCCACCACCTCGGGAAATTGATTTTTAAATCAATTTGATCCCAGATACACAACCTATAGCCCAGACATCGTATAGGATGGCACCTGCAGAGATGGCAGAACTCAAGAAGCAGCTTCAAGAGTTTCTTGAGAAGGGTTACATCTGACCGAGCACTTCACCCTGGGGTGCACCAATTTTGTTTGTTAAAAAGAAGGACGGGTCAATGCGGTTATGCATTGATTACAGACAACTAAATAAAGTAACAATAAAGAATAAGTACCCGTTTCTGAGGATTGATGATCTTTTTGACCAGTTGCGTGGTGCAACAGTCTTCTCAAAGATAGACTTGAGGTCTGGATATCATCAACTCCGTATTAAGGATAGTGACATATCCAAGTCTGCCTTTAGGACACGATATGGTCACTATGAGTTCACGGTTATGTCGTTTGGACTAACCAATGCACCGGTTGCATTCATGGAACTCATGAATAGAGTTTTTCGACCTTTCCTTGATCAGTGTGTTGTCGTCTTCATAGATGACATTCTGATTTATAGTAAGGATGCTCAGCAGCATGAATAGCATCTTCGTCAGGCTCTAACTTTGCTAAGACAACATAAGCTATACGCTAAGTTTAGCAAGTGTGAGTTCTGGATGCCGGAGGTATCTTTTCTTGGACATGTGGTATCTGCCTCGGGAATTCGTGTTGACCCTAAAAAGGTAGAATCTGTTCTACAGTGGGAACAACCGAAAACACTGACGGAGATTCATAGTTTCTTAGGGTTGGATGGATATTATCGAAGGTTCATTAAGAACTTCAGTTCTATAGCCTTACCCTTAACCAAGTTAACCCGGAAAGATGTTCCTTTTTCCTGGAGTGATAAGTGTCAACAGTCCTTTCAGCTGTTAAAGGAGAGGTTGACAAGTGCACCTGTGCTTGTGTTACCTGAGCAAGGAAAAGGATACATAATTTTCTGTGATGCCTCCAAGAATGGACTCGGATGCATGTTGATGCAGGATAAGTAAGTAATTTCTTTTGCTTCATGACAGCTTAAGAAACACAAAGAGAATTGTCCGACACATGATCTGGAGTTAGCTGCTGTGGTTCATGCCCTGAAAATCTGGAGACATTATCTCTGCGGAGAGACATTCTAGATTTTCACAGATCACAAAAATCTTAAGTATATCTTCTCTCAGCATGAGCTTAACATGAGGCAACGTCGCTGGATGGAGTTAATCAAGGATTATGATTGTACAATAGATTACCATCTAAGAAAGGCCAATGTAGTTCCAGATGCCTTGAGTAGGAAATCAGCAACATCATCCTCTGATAGGGCACAATTAAACTCTTTAGTATGCCCTAGGAGAGATATGCTTATCTCCTTAAGGCAAGACAATGTACAAATGAAGGTGTCATGGATTGCCAGGTTGTTGGCTGAGATGCATATCAAACCCACCCTAAGAGAACAAATTAAGGAGGCACATCAAGTTGATGTTGCAATTCAACAGATCAGATCTGAGTCTGGTGATGAGAAGCGAGATGGTTTTCATGAATCAGATGATCAAGTGGCATGCTATCATGGGAGGATGATAGTACCAGATGTAGATAACCTGAGGAAGTTAGTCCTGGAAGAAGCTCATTCTTCAATGTATGCTATGCATCCAGGAAGCACCAAGATGTATCGAAACTTGAAAAATATGTATTGGTGGCCTGGGATGAAGAAGGACATAGCTGAGTTTGTTCTGAGGTGTCCAGTGTGTCAACAAGTTAAGGCTGAACACCATAAGCCTGCAAGAACAATGCAACCTTTACCCATACCACAGTGGAAGTGGGACCATGTAACCATGGACTTTGTTGTTGGCCTACCTAGGACAAACAAAGGACATGATTCCATTTGGGTAGTTATTGATAGGTTGACTAAGACAACACATTTCTTACCTGTCAAAACAACCTATTCTGCGGAGAGGTTATCACAGTTGTATGTTCAAGAGATAGTGCGTTTGCATGGAGTTCCTGTCACTATAGTTTCTGACAGAGGTCCCCAATTTACAAGTCGTTTTTGGGAACAGTTACACAGAGCCTTAGGCACCAAGCTAAGGTTTAGTATGGCCTTTCATCCACAGACTGATGGACAGTCGGAAAGAACCATACAGACCTTGGAAGACCTGTTGAGAGCATGTGTTCTCCAGTTTACCGGAAGTTGGGATCTACACCTAAGCTTGATAGAGTTTGCCTATAACAATAACTATCAGCATAGTATTGATATGGCACCTTATGAAGCCTTGTATGGCAGACGTTGTAGATCACCCTTGTGTTGGTATGAGACTGGTGAGCATCAGTTGTTAGGACCTGATCTTGTGCAGCAAACTACAGAAAAGATTAAGGTAATACAACAACAGATTAAGACTGCACAAGATAGGCAGAAATCTTATGCTGACAAGCGTCGTAGACCTTTAGAGTTCTAGGTTGGAGACAGAGTGTATCTCAAGGTCTCGCCTTGGAAAGGAGTCCTTCGTTTTGGAAGGAAAGGGAAGTTAGCTCCTAGATTTATGGGGCCTTATCCAACCATTGAACGAATTGGAAAAGTAGCCTATAAACTAGAGCTGCCACCAGAGTTACAAAGGTTACACCCTGTGTTTCACATTTCTATGCTAAGGAAATGTCACCCTGATATTGAGTCAGTTCTACAACCTATGGAGGTAGAATTGAATGATGATATATCTTATGAGGAAGGACCAATGTCAATCCTTGATAACATAATTAAAAAGCTAAAGAAGAAAGATATAAGCCTTGTGAAAGTCCTCTGGAACCACCGTGGTGTTGAAGAAGCCACTTGGGAACTAGAGGACGAGATGAGAAGGAAATACCCTGCTCTTTTCTCTTAATACGTTTTATCAATTTCGGGGATGAAATCCTTGTAAGGGGTGGATAATTTGTAACATCCCTGACCTGGGTTATGAACTAACCCTAGGTGTTTTGCCTAAATATGTAATAAAATCCTTGTGATTATCTTTTGGCATGTAATTAAGTTCCTAAGGAACATATATTCCTTTTTCTGTCCCTTTTGAATAATGTTGTAATATTGTTTTGTAATACAGAGACCTATGTGCAAAATTACCCAGATAATGGGTTTAACTTGCAAACTTCACAAGTTAAGATGTTCCTCTTATGATGAGACATCTTATGAGTGGATATGATGAGGTATGATGGATTTCCCAAGCCTGGGCATCAAGATGCAGCTTGTGGAATGATCCTTGTGCTTAAAAACCCTAATTTGGATTAAAGTGCAAATTACCCAAATGAGGGGTGCAACTTATAAAATACACCATCTAGAACATCTTTTATGACTTTTGACATCATGTATAGTAATAATGATGAGGGGGGCACTTCCTTTGAATAATCATATAATAAGGAACACCTTTATAATTAAATCATCAAGATGTAAGTAAGGAGACCCTTATGTACATATGAACCTTAGTGATAAGTTGACCTTCCTTGCCTTTAGTTCTTGGTTTTATAAGGAGTTTTACCTTAGAAAAGAAGAGGAGGGAAGTGCCTAAAAGAAAGGAAGGACCTAGTTGTGAAAAGGAGAAACTAGTTGTCCTTATGTTGGAAATGACCCCAAGATATATATACACCCTTCCTTTGTTTGTAAAGGAACGTTTCCTTCACTTCCTTTCTTAGTTCCTTGCTTAGACCGACTTAGGACAGAGCTCTGGAGAAGAGGAGAATGGCCAAGCAGCTCTAGGTAATCTTTGATCATCATCTTGCTCAAATTCATGGAGGATATCATGTTACAAGGTTGGTTTGCTAGTTTTCTTACTTAGCTTTCTCGTTCTAGCCATCTTTTCCCAACCTTTACTTGTAGAAACACCCTTGGCTGACCTGTGGAGCTCAAGACACCATTAAAGACTTGAATCTTGGAAGCTTGGAGCTCAAGGAACGACCTTAAGGCGGGTTTTATAATTCTAAACCTTTTGCTTTGTTATGCATACTTTTATTCATGCAAATAATAGTTAGTTCTTCTTCTTCCCCATCCTTCTTTGCACCCTTGCAAGCTTTTTCATGAAGAACAGACCTTGGTTTCAAGGTTGAAGACAAGGGGCATTAATAACTATGTTGGTCCTTATCCAACTTTACTAAACGATCTTGGACCAATAGGTCAAACGATCTCACACTCGTTTCAATCCAAACGGGTTCAATAGGTCGGTTTGGTCAAACGGGTTCCAACCCGTTTGAGGGCATTGACTAAGCATTGACCGTTTGGGATTTCTGTTCACAATTATGTAGGATAATGACCCACCAAATTTTAGGGGTTAACTCCAAAGGAATCGTAGGTTGAAGGCCAATCAATTAGGCAATCGAATTGAATTAAGTGCTGTTTTCTAAACTGATTAACTTGAATCTTTGGGCAAACGGGTTCCAACCCATTTGAAGGAGTTGACCAAGCATTGACCGTTTGGTATTCCTGTTCATAATATATTGAGTTTCATTTCTACCAAGAATCATGATCTAATTCCTAACCAATTAAGAGTTGAATGCATTTCAACACCCTAACCCTTATCGAGTTAAATTTGCTGATTTTTATATAGATTTTGATGAGTGTTGGGTTGAAGGACCCAAACGAGTTCAAACCCGTTTGAGGGTTCATCCAAAGGATCTCACACTCGTTTAGTGACACCCCAAGACCGTTTGGAGGTCTAGGGTTAAATAAATTTTATGGTTTGAGGGTCCAATCACAAGATATTGATAAATTGATGAAAAGTGCTGATTTGTAATTTAATTAGGACTCAACCCTTATCAAATCAACTTAATTTTTGGTCAAACTTTGGGCAAACGGTCTCAAGACCGTTTTGAGATCATCCAAACGATCTCAAGACCGTTTGGGACAAGTTTGAGCCCAATTGGAGTTCAATTGATAGGTTCAACCTTGTTTTGATTCACACTGTTGGAAATTGATGATTAGCCGATTGGAAACCCTAATTGAGTTAGACTTAACCCTAATTGGCTTTCAATTTAGGGTCACATTGGAGTCCATTTGTTTGAGGCTCATCCTAATTGACTCAATTTATAAGTGGTTATCATGGCTTTAGCCAATTAAAGGCTTCAACATAAGAAACCCTATTCAAACATAGCCTATGTGTCACCTTTATGTTCATGCGGTTTGAACCCAAGTTAATCCACACTCGTTTGAGTTCAAATGAGTCCACACTCGTTTGAGTCCAAACGAGTCCACACTTGTTTGAGTCCAAATGAGTCCACACTCGTTTGACCTCAAACGGGTTCACACTCGTTTGAACTCAAACGGGTTCACACCCGTTTAGACTCAATTGGGCTCACACCCATTTAGACTTCAAGTGGGTCCACACCTGTTTAAGATCAAGTGGGTCCACACTCGTTTAAGTCTCAAATGGTTCCAAGGTCGTTTGAGGTTAAATGAGTTCAAGGTCGTTTAAGAATCAAATGAGTTGAAGGTTGAAGGTTAAACCCTAAACCAATTGGAGACCTTCAAGGTTGATTATACTTAATCACTTGAAAGTGTAAAAGGTTCAATGATGATCTAATCTAAACACTAATGGTAACCTAAGATGTTAAGGGACTAAGTGGCTAATGAATTGAACCATGATGATGGTCAATGGGTAAATTACCAAAATGCCCCTGAAAGGTTCAATTGAGTGATACCTTGTTTTAATCAAACCCTAATCACATGATAGTGATGAGTTGACTTGTGTTAATCAATGAGGACTTAACCCAATCTAATCTAGAGTGGTGTAATCACTATCTACTAGTTAGAGGAGAGAGAAAGTACCAATTATAATGGAAACTCAAGTAAAATACCTTCAATATACATGAATGTGCAAGATTAGGTATGATCCACCTATGTGAGATCATAGTAAACCCTAATTCTAGGGTGATGACATGTAATGTGAATAGTAAACCCTAATTCTAGGGTGATGACATGTAATGTGAATAGTAAACCCTAATTCTAGGGTGATGACATGTAATGTGAATAGTAAACCCTAATTCTAGGGTGATGACATGTAATGTGAATAGTAAACCCTAATTCTAGGGTGATGACATGTAATGTGAATAGTAAACCCTAATTCTAGGGTGATGACAAGTAATGTGAATAGTAAACCCTAATTGATGAAAACCAGGGAAACCTAGCTCTTGTATGAGTAGAGAGATACAACTTCTTTAGATAAGTTATTTACTGTTATCAGTTGATTTAACCATGCAGGTTCCTTTAAGAGGATGATCATATCCATGTATGGATGATGATTCTATATTCATTGAAAGCATGTTGTTAGCTTTATGAATAGTGTTATATACTGATGCCTTGTTAATAGCATCTTATGAGATTGATAGGCTGTGAGAGCCATGAATACCATCAAGGTCATGCTTTAAGAGATGACTTGTGATGAGAATATTGAGAAATGATAATTGATGAGAGTTAGGCTTGTTACATTTAGTATTCTTCCTTCATAGCTACTATGCTAATGATTAATGTTTGAAAACATGTATGATGATAAAAGAATACGGAAATGTACCTAACTAATCAAGTATAATTATTCCATGTAGAGCCCTGATCATAGATCCATCATTGTCAGAGACCAAATGATGGTGAAACAGGTTTTCCTAAGGGAATTCCTGGAGCACATACTTTTGAGTATGTGGGGTATATGGATGTGTAAAACCTTACATCCTAGTGAATGAATTGATGTAGATGTATCTTAAATCCATCAACCCTTTCACTATGTGTTTATGCCGGGGTGATGTAACACTAATCTCCTGAGGAAATCTCTTATACCGCATCGATGAGAGATAAATAACAAATCTTTCGATGGCGAAGAGAGTACAGAATGCCACTGTGACTCTAATAGCGAAGTACCAGAATACCCTGGTAAGCTATTGTAGCAGAGACACTAAATGTCTTGCATGTTGATCCTCATACTGACTGAGGAAGATGAGGTCATAAGAATCCGACTCTTTTGATGACCTATGTATGATACCGATGCGACTTAATAGTGATCGGTTGCAGTATGAGCGGTATACCTCATCTCCGTAGGGCATAATGATGTTTGTAAAACATAATCAACCGCGTAGCATATCTGCTTAGGTTGAACCACGAAATACATTGGTTGATGATACATTACTTAGTATACATGTTTTTTATATTCCTTAAATGTTGTTGTTCTAATTGATAACAATCTGCTGCTGATTACCTTAGAACTTTTATTGCCTATGTTATTCTTGGTTGCTATAATAAAGCTTCTGGCGGAGAGTTATAACTCTCGCTGGGACAATTATTTAAAATTGTCTCACCCTATAGATTTCTACCTTTAGGTGGACGTCGAGGTCGAAGGAACCGATCTGCAGGTGGACAGCAGCAACAACAACAAATTCAAGAGCAGTAGTGACTTCAGGTGGAAACACTGTGTTGTTTAGTCTTGTAGTTAGAATTGTCTTATGTCGTCTCTGTACACTCAGGTCCTAGGAGTTTGTTGATCTGAGAATTTTAGAATCTTGAGATTTTGTATCATGACGTATATAATCACTCGAGAAGTGATTTATCAGAGATGTAAACAGTTCATCTTACTTTTATAAAAGGAGTTTCAGGTTTTTAAGATCTTATTTTCGAAAAGTTTTTAATTTCTTGTGATTTTCGTATTCCGCTGTTAATCAAATCGCTTCCGCTATGTTTTTCTTGTGTTCTAGAGATCAGAGCCCACAGGAAGGGTCATGCATGTTAGGGTAAAGGATATCTCCTTAGATGATGATGTTAGTGAAGGACCTTAGAAACCCTATGGGCTTGTGCAAGTAGGGTATAACTGGCACCTTGGGCACGTCATAGTGCTGACAGTAGGATGAAACCCTGGATAAGGAATCATGATGGAGCATAAAGGGTTATGGATGATCTTGAGCAAACATAAGTTCGAACCTGGGCTTCACCCATGTAGGGCAAGCTCTTGAGGTTGATCCTTCATGAAGAGAGGACCCCTAATGGTGAGGTTGGATGTAGGGTTATCTCTAGAGAGAGCAAGAAACCCAGCAAGAAGGTTGGAAGTCTAAAACCCTGAACAATGGATGATAGTGGTTGCCTCATGATCGATCCCTGAAAGTTGATGATATCTTGGTTGCCTTTAGAGGGACCAAACCCTAGAGAGAGAAGATGAAGATTCTGGTACCTATGTGCCTACGGTATAGGAGTTTACCTTCTGAGGTAGGAAGAAGAGTTCCTCAGACCTAGAAAGGTTTAGTAACGGGTTATGAGGCCTTGAACCTTGTTGGTTGTCCTTAAGAAGGATCCAACTCTAAGTGTTTCTCGAGTTGAAGGATGACAAGGAGTGCATGTCATACCTATTGCATGCTTTGTTCACACTTAAGAGATAGAGCATGCAGTTGGACACCTACAAGTAAACCTAGGGTTCCTAGGCCTAAGAGGGGAAGTGGTGTACCTAATGCTCATGATGAGAGTTGAGTTCCTGTAGAAGCAAGCATGTTACTCCTCATGTATAAAGGAAAAGGGAAACCCCTTAATATTAAAGGTATGTTTGATGAACCCCTCATAACTAGGTTGATGATAAAGGAAAGTATGATCTTGATCCAACAAAGAGAACAAGTATGACTTAGCCTGGTTTAGTGGTCTGCTTGTGCCTTAATAGCATACTAGGGTTAAGCATAAGGATGTAAACCCTAGACCTAAGGATGTTTGTGACCTTGAGGGCAAGAGTTGTAGTTTCCTCCCATCCTAGGAGAGGGACCCTTATGTAGGGTGTTTACCAGTTTTGTTGGTTTAAGGTAACCTAAAAAGGTCTCATAGGATCTTGAGAAGCTAAGTGAAAAGTACATGGTATGAGAATGAACCTGTAGACCCATAGATATCCATCTCTAATTGCATATGAATGTGTTACCATGGAGGTAACCGGTATGGGGCTTGACCAAGGTAGGAAGGTTGCCATGATCCCTATGAAAGGATGAAAGCCAGCCCATGAATGCAGAAAGAGAGATGATGAAGACTTGGGTAAGGTTCTAAGTGAACATGTACTATAATGGAGAATCCTAAGTCCATCCTAGGGTCAGGTAGGGATAAGATCGATGAAAGTAGGAGTTCCCTAATTCCCCAGTTGCACATGACCATAGGGTCGGGAGGTAACAACTATCATTGTCTGAGGGCCATGGGTTAGGAGATTGATCACCTTCATGAACTCATGGGACCCAAAGGGCATATGAGTAGGGCACTCCCTTGATGCATGAGGGAAGAGGGATGACCCCAAAAGAGCCGGTACCCTACAGACCTAGAGGAGATGACCAAGGATATAAACCTTAGTAGGTTCAAGACTAGTTGGATATCATGATGTCTGTGATGTAGAGACATATGTGGCACGTTGCAACTTAGATTTAAAGGTGTACTGGCAAGGTGGGATGTACCATCTCTACTCTTGGAATAGGAAGAACTCTATATTTGGACTATAGCCAAATGCTTATTTCCTCTTGTTATGAGAGTGAGAGATAGGACATTACGCATGCCACACACCAAGGATAAGAGATGATGTAGGTTGGAACATTGCCACGAGAAATGGGGATAGAGAAGATAATATACCCTGGTAAAGTGAATGATACATGGATGGTTTGCAAACACTAAGAGGAATTGGGTAGTCACCCTATGAGGATGTTTATATCATGAGATATAAGTCATACAAGGTTGAGTTTGATCACCAAGAAGATGAGCTAAAAGTGTTCTCAATAGAGTTCGAGTTTGAGATGATGAGTGAAATACATGGAAGTGTATGTCTTCAATGTAACCTAATACCTAAGGATGTGAAGTGATAATGGATGCTGTAGTTGAGATGTATCTGACTAGTTTGGCTAGAAGCTAGAAGAGGTTGTTAGGATAACCCTAAGTTTGGAAAAGGAGATATGTTTGGCTAATTCTCTGATGTAATGAGATCAGTTAATGGTTGTTTGGTTAGCCAATCTAGTCCTTGAAGCAATGAAAGGATGGTGGTAGAACCTCAGATGCACTCTTTTGATAGGAAGCTGATGAAACCCTGATGAGAGTGGTTTAGGGTTTCCAAGGAATCGATCTTGAGGAATCATGACATACAGGAAATCATGATCGAAGATCAACATACACCATGGTACTACCAAGATAGTAAAAGACAATAGCACTTTGGATGCTTAAGATGAGGTTGCATGTGGTATGATGCCATACACGACAGAAGGTGAAGGGTGAACACCAGTTACGCAGTGCATCGATAAAAGGGTTAAAGAGTCCCCGTAAGAGAAAGGGAGTTCATCACTAGGGATGTTGTAGGTCTCCCCTGGACCAAGGAAGGTCGAGGTGCAATATGGGGTATGGTAGATCATCTTACCCAAATGACATGAGAGAGAAAGAGTTCTATCAAGGGACAAATCTGGTTGGACTACCCATGAGAGAGATGGTTCAACTACACCATGATGTGAGTTCAAAGGTTCTTGAGTTTGACCTAAAGGTTCACTTCCATAAAGTGGAAGTAGGTACATGAAGAACTCGATGTTAGTACAATTTATCACCTCTAACTAATGGTTAGTATGATCCAGACTAAAGGATCTGATGAGGGCATATGTGCTCTTTCAGGGTGATATCTAGAGACAGTTATTGTCCTATGAAAAATGTGATGATAACCACCATCGCCAGTATCGGGTGTTAAAGAAGCTTTGTAAGGGAGGTTGTGTCGGTCACCACTTCAGTAAGGTGATGTTGGTGAAAGGACCACGTGATGGTTAGAAAAGGACCACAGTGTGTGTAGATGTAGTTGCTTTGATCATGCAATGGTTGAAAGGAGCCTAGAGACGATGTGAGTCGTGAGCAAATGCAAAGTAGATTGACATCCAGTTAACTGTGGGAGGATATGTGACATGAAAATCCGACCCCTCTAAGTTATAGCTAAGAGAGATGAGTCCCCGATGCATGGGTTCTTTTGACATGGTTTGGTGGAGAAGGTTAAGTTTGATCTTACCCCTCAGGATAAAGAAATGTGTGATGAGTTTCAGGTGTCCAATTTAGAGCACTATGTGAGGTACCCAGACCATGTGCGAATAATGAACCTAGTGAGACCCAAGGGAGGAGGAAACAGCCTGAGTTCACCTGTGTTGTTTATATATGCCAGAATGAGAGAACTCAGAGAAAAGGAAATGTGATGATAAAGGTTCTTTGGAAGCGCCATGAGTAAGGTAAAGCCACATAGGGGCCAATGATGGACATGGAAAAGTCTTATCCTGAATTGTTTGATTACTTGATAGAATTTTGAGGACAAAATTCCTATAAGAGGGGAAGGATGTTACAACCCCAATTTTTGGGTTCATTTGGTGAGAAATGCAATTTCTCATATTAAGGATAATTGAACAAATAATGATATAATTTTTTTTGAATAAATGAATTTCATTTACAATAGCCTTGATGATTGTGTTGTGGGATTTATTGGCTATTGGGCCCAATAACAAGAAATGAAGAAAGGAAATTCAATTATTAAATTAGAAAATGAATAATTGAGTTTATGAGAAAAGAATGGTGTGGAAACCTATGGAAGGCAAAAGAATGTAATCCAAAGAGGGATTTTGTGCCTCTTGGGTTCCTTGGGTTCCAAGGAGTCCAAAGTTGCATAGAGAATGCAACAAGAAAAGAAAAGACCAATTAATTATTTCTTTATTAAGAAATAAATTGATAATAATGATAAAATGTGGAAAACAAGTGAAAAGAGGTATATTTGAGTAATACTTTGTGGAATTTCGTATCCCAACAATTCCTAATGCTAAAAGGAATAGCAATGAGAAAAATAAAAGAGAAATAAAGAGAAAACCTTGAAAAGAGTTATTTTAATAAGAAATAACCAAGATAATGTGAAATAATGCATATAGATGCATCTAGAAGGATAATAAGTATCCTTAAAAAGAAATTTCGAAAATACTAGAATTTATTGGGATCCAAGGAATACCAAGAGAATAGAGGAAAGAGAATATATATATATATATATATATTAATGCATGAAATATGTCTTGTAAGTCTTTGACTTGCATGTGAAGAAAAAGGGGTTTTCCTTTCTCTTTTTGGACTCAAACTTTATTCAATGGTAGACTAAGTCTTTATAGATTTCCTTTAAAATTTGAGAAGAAAGGATAACCCATAAAGCAACGAGAATTTCTTTAATAAGATTAAACCTTGTAAAACCCCACAACTTGGTGAAGGATGAGGAGGTGGATATATATATATATATTGGAATAGATGGAAGGAATTAATACTATCCTTCCACAGCCGTGAAGGCCCTAGGATAAGTTTCCTTCTTTATCGTGAGGGAAAGGAGACTTATGGTAAAAGAAAAGAAAAGGCTTTTGGCAAGTGTGCACATACACATGTATATTTAACCAAGGAGCAAAAGAATGGTGAGAGGAAGTTACAAAGGTTTTCCAGAAAGTGCTAGAGCAACCAATGGTTTCCATGAGAGTATATATATATATATATATATATATATATATATATATATATATATATATATATATATATATATATATATATATATATATATATATATATATATATATATATATATATATATAAAGTCTGAGAGCAGGCTCTTTCACAAGATGTTCTTGTCATCACTCTCTTCCTACGTACCCTAGGGTTCATGGGAAACTAAGAAAGAGTTCATGGGAGGTCTCGTTTCCATCAGGGATCAGACTATCCAAGGCGTAGCCATGATATCTTGCGAATAGAAGCAATGAGCAGGCGTCGACGATCATCTTGGCAGCAGTACCGTGCACCGTGGGAGGAAGCAAGGACGAGGGACTTCTTCCCTGCTCTCTTGTTCGATGCACTTAAGCACGAGGAACAAAGTCTGCCTGACCTGGTTGCTGCTGTGTGCAGCAACACGAAGCTTCTTGCCACAAGTATGAAACCTCCTCCCACAGTTTAGTTAGTTTCCAATTACAGAGGCTTAAGGCTATAGCCTCCGTTTGGTCCATGGATGCTGCTAGTCACAGCCTGGTCTGCCTGAGGTCAGCGAGGGTTCGTAATACCACCCCGCCTCCACCCGCCTTGGGACCCAGGAGCCGCGGGGGAGAGAGGGGGGAGCGGAAGGCATCACAGCTGAATGCGGGGGGGGGGGGGCAAAGTCCGCTTCCATAGGGAGGTTAGGGACAACATAATGAAAATACCAAAGAACCCCCGACCAATACACGTAGCAAGTAGGGAAAGATGGTACTTAACCGCAAAACAAAGTGACGCCCATTAGTTGATGACGTGTCAGCGTAGGATTGGCCAGGATGGCTTTAAATAGTAAAAATCCCAATAATTCGTAGGATGATCATATGAGGATAAATAATATATGAATCTTACTCAGAAAAATGTGAGGAATACGATACAATTGGTGAGAGAACCTATTTTTGTTCATATTTGCAAAAGTGTGCTAATATAATGAAAGGTGCTTGTGGATTCGATTAGAAACCCTAATTAAACAATATGGATAAGTTTATGATATTTAATTAATGAAATCGAGTAAATGTAACTTGTTGAATAGTCAATAATGAACTTGAACATGATTTAGATGCTTTCCTGTATAATTTAGGGTTTTTCATGATATGTGTATGATTAAGCACTTAGAAACCCTAAAATAGAGTAAAAAGGGAAAAAATCCTATTTAATTTGAAATATGTGATAATAGGTCATTAAAAGATGATCCTAAGCCTATTGGAAGAAATAGAGTAGAATCGTTAGGTTTTGCGAGCATTTTTGCCTAACTTGGGTTTGTAATGATGAAAGGTGAACAAAGACCCTAATGAAACCTTAAAATGGGTACGGAAACCCTAGGAAGCAATTTCAAGTTGAATAGATAGAATCTTGATGAAGTGTGTAGTAAATAGAGTACATGTGATTTTTCAGGATTCTTGATTGTGTGGTTGGACTACTTACTTGAATGGCCTTCTTGGTTGGGTTTACTTTTTTTTTAAAGTGGAATTATATTAATTACTCTAAATCAGAACGAGAAACATCCCACAAAGAGTTCGGTAACGATGATGGCTCCTTGGTTGAACTAATCGTGCCTTGTAAAGCACTCTTAGCCACCTCGTGTGCCAACCTGTTACAGTCTCTCTTAACAAAAGAAAAAGAGCAGAAAGTAAAAGAACTAACTACAAACTTAATATCCGTTATAAGAAGGCCAAGATGATCTCTTCTCTCATGTGTAGCGTGTAAGGCATCTACAACACCTTTCAAATCTGACTCCACTACCACTGCATCAAAACTCCACATAGCTGCTTGCTGCACTACTGTTAGCGCAGCCTGTGCCTCCGCGATCAACACGTCCCCCAGATTTTCCATTTGCGCCGCTACCACTGCCAAGAGGCTCCCGTCGGCATCACGAATTGCTCCCCCCAAGCCAGTGCGTCCGTTTTGTCCCATTACCGCATCAAAGTTAATATTGAATCAACCCTGTAGTGGCCGTTGCCATGCTGCTGCTGCCGTGGTACCAGCCGCTGGTTCGGCATTCGGCTCGCCGTCATTTGCCTTGCTGAAATCAGCCATGAAGGAAGCCACTCGCCGGATGATAACATCAACATTCACTGCTATACCAAACGTACATTTGTTCCTGTAAGTCCACGCTACCCACATCAAGCTAACAGCTTTCATATAGGTATGATGATGGAGAATGTTTCGTAGGTGGAGCAAGGCTTCTGCAGGCTGTTTACTCCTCAGTTCTTGTAAACAACACGGCTCTAATTCTCGCTGCCATATAACCTCGATCGCCGGACATTCAAAGATAGAATGAGTAATTGTTTCCTTTTCCGCATTACATCTGGAGCAGTTGCCATCCGCAATACAATGTCTATCCCATAATCTTCCCTTTGTCGCCAGCCCCCCCATGCAAGCTCGCCATAGAAAATGAGAAACTTTTGGCAGGAGTTGAGCATTCCATACTGTCCTCCAAACTTCATTTCTGTCCTCCATACGTGCTCTATTAAATTCCTCCTTTCCCAGCACACATAACCAGTAAGCTGACTTCACGAAAAAACAACCTTTCTTGTCCGGCCACCACATCAGAACATCTTTAGGAAGGCGATAGCTAATAGGCGTCGCAAAAATATCAGCTTGAATCTCTGCAGGGAAAATCTCATCTATGATATGAGAGTTCCATCTTCTAGTTTCCACATCTATAAGCCCATGCACCATCTCATTGTCGCTTTGTAATAAAGGATATGACTCATGGAGGCATCTTTCCTGTCCCTTTATCCATTTATCTGTCAAGATATGGATGTTTCTCCCATTACCCACACACCAGCTTGTGCCCTCAACTAGCACCGGTTTGACTCCCCAAATGCTTCTCCATGTAAAACTCGGGTTGTGACCTCTACACGCCTCAAGAAATGAAGTCCTTCGGAAATAACATGCTTTGAGAACTCTGTGTGCTAGAGTGTTCGTCTTTGTTAACAGCCTCCATGCTTGTTTGGCTAACATCACCTGATTAAAGGTATGTAGATCTCTAAAACCCAAACCTCCATCTCTTTTTGGTTTACACAGCGCAGCCCAACTTAACCATGACATTTTACATTCATTGTTCTTTGCACCCCACCAAAACCACCCTATGCAACTGTGAAGTTCATCAATCAGACCCACCGGCAAAAGGAAGATGTTCATGACATACATGGGGATGGCTTGCACCACTGCCTTAATAAGAACCTCTTTTCCTGGCTTAGACAAAATTTTTTCTTTCCAACCCTGCAATTTTTTCCACACTCTCTCTTTGATGTAGCTGAAGACCTATTTCTTCGAACTCCCCACTGCTGCTGGGAGACCCAGGTACTTCGCATGACGTTCAACCTCCTTCACTTTGAGAAGACCGCGTAGCTCTCCTTTCCTATGGAAAGGCACCCCTTTGCTGAAAACAACTTCACTTTTGGATAAATGTATTCTTTGACACGATGCCTGTTCGTACTGGCTAATAAGATTAGCTATTTTCAGGCACTCTTCTTTAGTTGCTTTTGCAAAGAGGATGCTATCATATGCAAATAAAAGGTGAGAGATGGGGGGTCCGTTCCTGCTGACCTTTACACCCCAGATATAGTTTTCATTCATAGCTAAAGAAATGGACGTAGAGAAAGCTTCTGCACAAAGAATAAAAAGATAGGGGGAGAGGGGATCACCTTGCCTTAGGCCGCAGGATGGTAGTATCGACCTGGACCGGTAATCGTTGATAGCAAAAGATGAACTCACAGAAGAGATACACTCCATGACTTTTCTTCTCCACAACCCACCAAAGCCCAACTTTTCTTGCACCAGGTCTAGGAAAGACCACTCCACTCTATCATATGCTTTAGACATGTCAAGCTTCAAAGCAATACTCCCCTTCTTCTTTTTTCCTTCCGTCTTCATCCTGTGGAAAACTTCAAACGCTACCAGCACATTATCAGTAATCATTCTGCCCGGGATGAACACACTTTGGTTTTCAGAGATCAGAGAATCCATCATAGGTTTAAGTCTATTTTCTAGAACTTTCGCATCAATCTTATAGACCACATTGCAAAGGCTAATCGGTCTATAATCCGAGATGGTACTTGGGGTTTGCACCTTGGGGATCAACACCACCAAGGTGGAGTTCAGTTTGCCAATGTCCTCATGTCCCTTCCACCACCCCTTGATATAACTAGCAACATCCTTACCCACAATAGTCCAGTATTTTTGATAAAAAAGCGGTTTCAACCCATACGGCCCCAGAGCTTTATTTGGATGCATTCCCGCTAAGGCATCCTGAATTTCCTTGTCCATGATGTCCCTTTGCAGATTATCATTCATGGTAGAGTCCACCTTGTGTTCCAAGCCCCTAACTGCCTCCTCCATATCCTGTGGTGAGCTGGTAGTAAACAATTCCTCAAAAAAGTCTAGCACCACAACTTGGATGTCCTCCTCCTCTGACCGCAGCACACCCCTCTTGTCGAGAAGATGGTTTATGTGATTTCTTTTATTCCTGTGGGAAGCTTTATGATGGAAATAGGCGGTTTTCTATCGCCAGCCTTCATCTCATTGACTCTAGCTCTCGCACACCAATATTCTTCATCACGTCTATGCCACTTCTGAAGTTCTTGAGCCAGCCTATCACAGTTTTGCAACACCTGATTATCGAGTGGTTTTTCTTGTTCCTCTGCTAGACGCTTTTCTGTCTCCTTAATATTTTTCCTGATATCTGATAAGTGATTCCTTGCCCAACTGTCCAACTTTTCCCCACATCCTGCCAGTCTGTCCACCAACCCACCTCTGTGATGCTCGCGCCATGCAATTTGTATGGTCTTAGAACAACCCTCCTAGTTCACCCACATCGGCTCAAAGCAAAAATAATGTTGTCTCTTCATTTTTCTTTTCGATACACTATCCGCCGTGATAACAATGGGGGAATAATCTGACTGATAAAAAGGAAGGTGAATAACTTTGCAAGACGAGAATAAGTTCCTCCACTCATAGGTAGCCACCTCTCTATCCAGTCTCTCCCTCACCAGGTTGTCCACAGTTTTTCCTTTTTCCCAAGTGTATGGTCTACCGTTGTAACCCAAATCAAAGAGAGCACAATCATCCAAACTGTCTTGGAAATCTTGCATCCACCTTTCAAAGTGAAAATAATGTTGTCTCTTCATTTTTCTTTTCACTACACTATCCGCCGTGATAACAATGGGGGAATGATCTGACTGATAAAAAGGAAGGTGAATAACTTTGCAAGATGAGAATAAGTTCCTCCACTCATAGGTAGCCACTTCTCTATCCAGTCTCTCCCTCACCAGACTGTCCACGGTTTTGCCTTTTTCCCAAGTGTATGGTCTGCCGCTGTAACCCAAATCAAAGAGAGCACAATCATCCAAACTGTCTCGGAAATCTTGGTTGGGTTTACTTAATGCTTGTGAAATCATCAAATCAGGCATGTGGTTATGCTTATGAATAATCGCTCTAGTTTCACGGCGATTCCCGAAGTTTTAATCGGTTGCTTGAAAATAAATGTTGGACGTTTATTTATTTCATGCAACTACAAAGTGACTATGATTATCACTATAAATGTGCGTATATAACTCACTAGATCCGGGTCCACCTCTATTGCTTTGAAAAGGGCTAAGGAAAAAGGGGTAATCCTGGAACAAGGTCTAGGTTACCGAGAGTTAGAAACTGGGCTACCTACGTGTAGTGCCATGAGACTCATTAGCCTACCATGAGTTAAGGAGTGGGCTACTTACGAGTAGTGCCATGTGACTCAACCCTAGAAATTGGTTCACTTATAGGTGGATCATGAAGGGTTTAATGGGGACAACATAGAGGATCACATAGTTATATATAAAAAGTAATCTTGATTGTTAAATGATTAATTGAATGATTACATTGTTAACGTATTTACATAATTATTGTTTCCCCCACATACCAGCTTCGGCTGATCGACATTTTGTTTGTCCGTTTTTTAGGTATAAGCCAAAAGGACAAACAGTAAATCTTCATATTGTGAAATACATGAAGTTAAATACAAGGAGGATTAGTTAGAGTAGAATCCTTAAGTGGATAGAAGTTTAGAGATCCAAGTTTTAAAAAAGGTATGAAAAAAATTATTTTCTTACAACTTTTCAGTATAGTAGGTTAAAATTTGATAATTATTCTTGGTTAATTGCCGAACCTTTGATCCGGAAGTTATGGGTGCGGCTTTGACCTCTCGGTCTCCCTTAATTGGGGGTTATCGGGAGGTGGGGTTGTAACAGTTTACATGCATGTTGTTGAATGCAAGTTATATCTCAAATTAAAATGGAGAGCTTTAGTCCCTCATGTGAGATTTGAAAACCCCCTCCTCCTTTTACATGGTTCTTACCCTTTAACTATTTATTTAAGTTAGAGGGAACATGACCACACAAACACATGGTGGGGCTCCTAAGTTGGGTTTAGGATATTTAGGTTTGGGAATCCTTAAATCGGGGGGGGGGGGCAGGGGGGACGGTGCATGTCACGTCCCACATGTCGATGGTGCAAATCCTTCCTCTCAGGGATCCCTACCTGGATGCGGCCCCAACTTAATTTTGTCACTTGGCACACATTCAATGTTTTAGCATGTGGTGCATCTCTTTGAATATGCAATTATAAGTTTTGTGTTCATAGCAAAAGAAGATTCTAAATTGCCACAATGTGCATCTCTTTCTTTGTTAAACCAACCGCGGATAAGCTTCTAACATAAATCTTTATTGACTCTTTCTCTATAAAAATTTCTCTCATTCTTTGCTTCTTGTTACATTACTGCCTCATGTGTGTATAGTCATTGATCACTAGAAGTACGATCAGATTCTAGTCGGTCAGTAGTTGCAATTTGTTTGTGCAAGCTTTGTTTCTTATAACATTGTTGAATCTTATAAGGCTAGCCACTCTATGCTACTGCATCGACTCTCATCGTCAAGGAAGGAAGAGACACTCTTAAGAATGGTACATTATAAATACATACCTCAACAAGTCGATAACATTTTCTATTTATACATTCTCATGTTTCGTACCCAATCAATCAACCCTAGGATCATTGACTCTATACAAAAATGTATAGAAAAAGAACCAAGTTTGTGTTTCTATTGTCTGCATCCAACAATTGCATCTCTACTCAGATAGAAAACTCCCTAATTTTCTAACATACATACCCCCTACACAAGCAGTGACATATCATGTGGCCTCCTAAAAGTATAGCAATCAAGTTAATTGGACTTGAATACAACCAATTTGTAGTCCATCCTATTGGTCTAACTATATACATAAAGGGAATTCTAGCATCTATATTGCAAGATGTCTCTTATTCCACTTGAGTGTGGCTTCAAAGTATCAACTCCCAACTTATAATGATATTAAAAAAATTTAGGTCATTTATCTTAATCATTATGTTGTGCCCATAGGTCTAGCCCCACCCTGAGGGACTCTAATATGATCTCCATTGTGTCCTCTTCTTAACTAGGTTTAGAAACCCTACAAGAACTGAGCCACTAATATCTCTAAGGATCCCACCAATGGTCTCCCATTCCATCCCCAACTTCCATGCTAAGATACAAATGCACAATCTTTTCATCCATGTGTGGGTAACAACAACTTAATGGTTCTTAATGCATATTTTCTATCTCTAAATGTGGTTAGAAGCTTCACCCTCTACAAATCTTATCTAGATTTCTAGGTAACCCTTTTCATCTTAGTGTGACCTCACCATAGCAAATCTTACAGATATAACATGATCTCTACCAAATTCTCTTTCCACCAGTCCTTCTTCCATTTCACCTACCTACATATTTGCCTATGTACACAAATTGATGTATAGAGGAATCCCTCTAGAGAATCCTAGCCAAGAATATCATATAAGGACCAAAAATCCCTCAATGTTAAAAGCATTCAGTGTTTAAGGATTTGATATTTGGGATGATCTCTACACCAACTCAAAGAATAATAGTTATCTCACATTTAAGAAACATGTATTTGTAGTTTCCTCCACACCTCAAGTACAATACTCACATCTAGACGCAATTCTTATCCAAGAACTCCTAATCACGTGATCCATTGTGAGGATGTTGTTGATTAACTTACAAATGAAAGTGGAAAGTTTCAATGGATTAGTGGAACCTGTCTCCATTTTAGGCCATTGTTGGGCTCAATAGTTGAGTACTTAAATCCTTTTTTTCCCTCCACTAACATAAATTTGAAAATTCAATCCTCATAGGTAATCCATAATTGGTTGGACCTCTCTGGCTCTCCCTGGGTATGAATTTTTGACAAACTGTTCTCAATATTCTCATCCCTTATTTTTCAACAAGTCACTTGAGATCATCTTGCTCCACCATATCCCGTCCTCAAAGTGGTTTCTAAATATAAGGTATTTTACTATCTCAACAGTGTTCAACCACTATTGACTCATATCATTATATCCCCACCGTGAAGCACGAAAAGGAACATTTTCTTGATCTATCCCCCATCTTGTGTGTTTTCATTACCAAAGAAAACACCTTCTCGACTTTACATCAATAGATCGATGAGTCCCTATCTTCTTTTAAGAATTATCGGTGATTGATATTTTTGTAACATACTAGGATTTGAGGCCTCAGATAAAACACTCTTAAAAGGAATGATTGGACTACCCATATCACCGAGGTGCACCTCCTTTTCAGGGAGCCCATCACTAAAGAACTCCAAAGTTAAGCGTGCTCGACTTGGAGTAGTACTAGGATGGGTGACCAGTCGGGAAGTTGATCCTGACTTGCGCATGAGTGTAGACAAAGCATGCAGTTAAGGCTAGTGGTGGTCTGTGGGGCCAGTCGTCATTCCTAAAACTCTACTAGAGCCTTGGGCAATGGGCCCATGCGTTACAATTGGTGTCGGAGCCAAAACCCCTCCAGTAGGTGGGGCCCAGATGGGCATGGCATGCCAGTCTTGAGTCGTACGGTCCAGGCATGTAGGAAAGGGATGTCCATGGTAGACGTAGACATCCTTGCGTTGGTATTATGTGATCGGGAGCTGGGTGTCCATGGGCCATTGTGGGTCTATACTGAAATGGGGTCAGATTATGAGACCATATAGCTGAACCTTGACGAGGACGTTAAGAGTCTAAGTGGGGGAGATTGTAACATCCTAGGATTTGAGGCCTCGGATAAAACACTCTTAAAAGGAATGATTGGACTACCCATATCACCAAGGTGCACCTATTTTTCAGGGAGCCCATCACTAAAGAACTCCAAAGTTAAGCGTGCTCAACTTGGAGTAGTACTAGGATGGGTGACCAGTCGGGAAGTTGATCCTGACTTGCGCATGAGTGTGGACAAAGTGTGTAGTTAAGGCTAGTGGTGGTCTGTGGGGCCAGTCATCATTCCTGAAACTCTACTAGAGCCTTAGGCAGTGGGCCCAGGTGTTACAGTTTTGGTTCCATATTTTCTTATACATAAATGTTCCTAGATTCCTTGAAAGATTTTCCAACCAACCTTCATATGGGTTTCCTAGAAATGCCCTTAATCTTATGGACCTTTAAGCCTAGGGTGGTCACTAGGTCCCACATAATCCAACACCTCATATTGGCCCCTTCCCTTGACTCCCAAATGAAGGATACCATCTTTATATCATGCTTTGTCATGGTGATCAATGGATTCACAAACAGTCATGACATGAATGTGTATAGAAAATAAAATTTGTTTGATCAAGATGAGTCTTCTCTGTGAAGGATAGAAGTCTTCATGTGTGTGAGGAAATTTTGTTTGTGATTTTTTAATTAAGTTCTCATATTGTGTTATCATTTTTCACCATTTAACCTAAGGAATCATTGTCCCCATAACGTCATTTTCTGACAATCTCAATTTTTCTAGATTCTCTTGTGTTTCCAGTTCTTACCAGTGATTACCTATAGTTTACTTTTTGGCCTACTAAACCTTCATATTCCAACAAGATCTCTTCCATCCCCCCTTAGAGTTTCATGACTAGTTAAAGAGGAAGATAAGATCATGCATAAACATTAGATGTGTGGGTGCCCTCCCCCTCTACACATATTATGTCCTATAATCCTACCTTCTTCTATGTATTTCTAAATATGTGCCCAAGTGCTTCTTGTGCTAAAATGATAAGAAAGGGTGATAGGAGATTTCCTTGTCTTAGTATCCTAATGTTTTGGAATATATATCCATATCCACATTCATATGTTTAGAAAACCATGACCCTTTAACTATGACCACAATGACCTTAATCACTTTTTCATCAAAGCTAAAGTTTCTCAGGTTTTATCAAGAAAATCATGTTTTATCTTTCCAAAGGATTTATTTATGTTCACTTTGTATACCACATTCCCTCTTCAAAATCACCAACATGTAAGGCCATGATTGATATCTTGGGCAAGTTGGATACTATCCTTGAGTTCTCCTATGACAAAGGTAGCCTAGTCTAGGAATACTATTTTTGGGTGTAAGCATGCTTAGTCAAGAAAGGATTGCCCTAGATATGACCTTGATTGATATATGTTCTACACTTATCACTCTGAAGTCTGTGATGTTCTTTGGGTTCTCTTAGTTGGGGACAAGGCATTAAGATGAGACATTTCAAGCTCCTATGAACATAATTCCCATTGAGGCAATGATTCACCAAGTCTACTATATCATCATTGATCACCTCCCTGAAATATTGGTAGAAGGTTGTTAATAAGACATTTGGTCCTTGTGCACTACTATTATCCATGATCATAGGATACTTTTCACTTTCGTCTCGCAGGAAACTCTGAGAAATCTTGGTGTTTCTTCATCATCAAGTAACTTTTCTATGATTTGGGCATGATTATGTCTCTTCACACCCTTGGTAGTAAATATGTTGGTGTTATATCTTTATCACTTCTTGCATAACCTCACTATCACCCTTGCGCAAGACCCATTACTTTTCCTTAAATTTTCCACCTTTTTAGTATGTATTCTTTCCTTGAATGAGCATGGAGGATTTTTGTTTTCTTATCCCCTCTTTGTTCATCTACTCCTAACCATTCTGTATAGTAACACTCCTCCCATTTGTGTAATTCATCATATCCCTTATGACTTGATACATATCAAACTGATCATATTCATTATTCAAACCAACTAGTACAAATTGGAGGTGTCACTTTTTCAATAATAACCTTACATACTCAAACATGTTCCCTACTAATTCTTCATTCCAAACTCTTAATAACTATTTAGACATTATCTCTCTCACATACAGTATATGTGATGGGTCCCTTCGTGTCTGATAACATCAGTTTTTGTGACGTTTTTGCCCTTCATTTTGTTATCAAAACTGCCCTTTTTCTGCTATTTTCCTCTATTTTATTAGCATTTTCGCAATAATTGGCCAAGCAATGCTCTTACTCCGATTTTCCTATCTTTTACAAAATTTTCCTCGCTTTTATGCAAAAAGGACGATTCCGGCCCATGAATAAGTCCAGACCCGTCTCGGCCTCCCTGACACCCGATACTGCCTCTGCCCGACATGGGCTGGGCGACACAAAGATGCTCGACGAGGAGATGTCGCGCGACAGGAACGTGCCGACCGACACACCTTCTACCCAACAGGAAGCCAAAGCCGCCTCGACGACCCAGCTCGTCGGGCGACACAGCCACCCACCGGCAGGCGTGCCGCCCGCCACGTGACCAATAGCCAGCACCTTGTGCCGAGAAATGCTTGTATCGGCCATCCATCTCCATCGACCGGCGTACAAGGGAGATACGTGACGCTTCGAGCACCATGTCTTCCCACCAACCAGCTGACTATAAATAGAAGCTACAGGGAGCCGAAAAGATGGCTCTCACAGCTCGCACGGTTGGAACAACTCGCATTCGGACAACTGATAGTTAGACAGTTGGGAGCTTGAGTGAGGACCCGTATCGTGCCCCAGTGTTCGTCTCGGGCGATACTAGGTGAGCTTCTCCTCATCTCGAGAGGGAGGGGACAGTTCACTTAGGACCGTCCCGGGCGACACTGCGGGCCGATATCGGCCGACATCACTGCCCAACATAAGTGACCGACATCAATAATGCTTAGCTCTTAGCCCGACACGATATCAACCCGATACGCTTAGTCTATCGAACGTGTCGCCCGAGAGGGTGTGTCGCCCGACATGAGTGTATCGGCCAGAGCCCTTGACTGATGTAGTCACCAGTCAGCGCGTGCCGCCCGAGAGGGTGTGTTGCCCGACACCTTTGTATCGGGTTAGGCCTTTGACCGATATCGGGCAGGAGAGATACAACACCCTGTCGCCGTTCTACATCAAGGAGGCGACACCTATCTTTTAATTCTATTATTTAATTCTTTGTTTATGCAATGAATTAAGACCTTTAAATGTTTATGGAAATGGAAAGATTCAATTACTTATTGCTCTATGCTTGGTGTACAATGTTGGATGACTGCTCTGTTTAATATCCGAACCCTAGCTTGCATGATTTGGATCACGTTTCGATTAGCTACCGAATCATTTTCCCGTCGCAACAACTTTGAGAGTTGTGTTGCGGCTCTAGCGTTTGGTCCGATTCTGGAGTACGAGAGTGCCTGGAATGGAGCTGTTTTCTGTAACATTCCACTCTAACTGAAGCCCAGCAACCTCGAGAGGGGTGTTAATGTAGAGGTTAGAGGTACCCGCTCTAAGAGGAGGGGTGCAGGGTGTTACCGCTACCGCTTGTTTTACTACAGTCTTATCCTCTGAACCTTGCCTGAGCTCTAGTCTTAATCTTTCTGCTTCTATTGCATGAAAACCCCTAAAAACTGCTAAATGACTAAAACCTTAAATCTCTCTTGTAGCTCCATTTGGAGATAGTTTTCTTGTTTATTTTGTGACATCTTACCGTTCCCTTTAGGGAATTTATATCTCTTTATACCTACCGGAGTGTAGCGTGTCGATTTATGGTTCTCAACACTACCCCCTTGTCCCTGTGTTCGACCCCGTATGACTACTTCGACCCTGTGAGCAAAGTTGCGGGGGCCTAGAAGGATTCAGGTTTATAAATGTAAAAGCTCGACTATCTCAAATCCGCCTCCAATTTTGGATGCGCGATTTAGGCTGGTCAACTTTCTGGCGTCGTTGCCGGGGACAAGGCAATAGCGGTACTGTAAGACGAACCTGAATCCACTAACTACAATCCTGTGCCTCAAGCTTATAGATAAGCTTGACATCACTCTTTTTCCTTTTTCTTTTCATAGCATTATACTTTGCTTTAAATAAAAATTTCAATTTTCTAAACTTGATTTTCCATGCCTTTTCAGAAACTCTGAAGATCTGTGACTTGTTCCGCCAAGCTTTGAGACATGTTTTGCTGCGAGCAGTCCCTTTCTGCGGATGAATGTCAGGGCAAGGGCAAGAGGTCAAGCCAGCCTAACTTGGTTGGCCAGCTTTCTGCCTATATAAAGAGACAAGATGCCATCATCAACCGACTGGTGCAGAACACGCTCCCTAGCCCTGGGGCTCTGGATTCAATGCAGTGCCAGATGGCCAGATTGCAGACGCGCTAGCGCGAGGTTGATCAGCGACTGACTCGGATGGCTTCTCTGATGAAGAATCCTGCAATAAAGGCACTCCCACACCCTGAATCTACCGTAATGACAGTTCTGAGGTCTGAAAGGATGCTGGAGCGCCCTGATGAAGCCAGGCCCGAGCCTGAGCAAAGGCCTGAGGGTGCAGATCCAGCAGAAGGAGAAGAAAGACAGGCAGACGTTCGGGAGTCTGTGCAAGGTTCCCCTGAGGAGCTACCTGGCAGAAGGAATGCCTACGCTCCTAGGATCCCTTTCCCGTACAAACTAATAAAGGCGAATATGAAGAAGCGTCACGAAAGGTTCATGGACTCGATCAGAAAACTGCATCTTGAAGTCCCCTTCCTTGACGCCCTGGAGGAGATGCCTACGTACGCCAAGTTCCTCAAGGACCTTATCACGAAGAAGAGAAGGGGAGGAAGGATAGAGACAGTGAAGCTAGCTTCCGCCTCATCCGCCTTCCTCAAACCTGACTTACCAAATAAGAGAAGGGATCCCGGAGCTTTCACAATCCCTTTTGCCATCGGGGACAACGTCGAGCGCAAAGGTCTAGCGGACTTGGGGGCAAGCATTAGCCTCATGCCTCTAAGTTTCGCACGAAGGGTGGGCTTGACCGACATGGTTGGAACCAGCATGCGGATTCAACTGGCGGACCACACCTTTAAGAGACCCGTTGGCATTGTCGAATATGTGCCGATAAGGGTTGGTGATTTCTTCATCCCTTGCGATATAGTAGTCATGGATACAGCTGAAGACCCCCGATACCCGATCATCTTTGGGCGCCCCTTATTGGCAATAGGAAGAGTGCTAATTGATGTTTCCGAGGGGATGATCACCTTAAGGGTCGAAAACGACCATATGGACTTCAAGATGAAAGAAATAATGAGGGGCCCATCCATCTCTGAATCAGCACAATTCGTAGATAGTTACAATAAATTCTGCGAGGAGATAGAGGAGGACTTCCGGATAGTAGACCCCCTCTTGAGGGCTATAAACTGTAAAGATCCTGACCTCGAAGATCCTGAGGTTGCAAAGCATCTCGACCTTCTCAGCCTTTCTGAGGAAGGCTTGTCAGAGGAAGATGTGGCGGTAGAGTCTGCGATGTATGTCTCTCTTGAAGGAGAACCTCAGGAGAAGACACCCGAACCAAAACCAAAGTTAAAAGCGTTACCCGAGGGCCTGAAGTACGAATTCTTAGATGAAGAGCACAGAAACCCCGTCATCGTGAACGCCGATCTTTCGAGCAGCCAGCTAGACCGACTCCTTGAAGAGCTAAGACTCCATAGGGGGGCTATAGGATACTAAGTGGATGTTATCAGAGGCCTTAGCCCCGCCTTATGCATGCATCACATCAACCTGGAGGAATCTGCCAAGACCCTGGCCCAACCCTAGAGGAAGCTGAACCAGATGCTCAAGGAGGTCGTCATGAAAGAGGTAATAAAGCTTAGGGATGCAGGGATCATTTACCCAATCAGCGACAGCAATTGGGTAAGTCCGATCCACATAGTACCCAAAAAGGGCGGGATGACGGTGGTCAGGGGTGAGAAGGGTGACGAGGTGGCGGTAAGGACCATCACCGGCTGGCGGATGTGCATTGATTACCGAAAGCTTAATCAGGCTACAAAGAAGGATCATTTTCCGCTACCTTTTATTGACCAAGTTCTTGAAAGGTTAGCGCATCACAATTTCTTTTGTTTTCTTGATGGCTTTTCAGGTTTTTACCAGGTACCCATCTTACCCGACGATCAAGAGAAAACAACTTTCACCTACCTTTACGACACTTATGCCTTCCGAAGGATGCCCTTCGGACTCTGCAACGCCCCCGCCACCTTTCAACGATGCATGCTATCAATGTTCTCAGATTTTTTGGAAGACATCGTAGAAGTTTTCATGGACGATTTCTCTGTCTATGGAAAAAACTTCGATAGTTGCCTGAAGAATCTATCATTGGTCCTTCAAAGGTGCGAGGAGAAAAGCCTAGTTCTTAACTGGGAGAAGTGCCATTTCATGGTACGGGAGGGCATCATCCTCGGGCATAAGATCTCGAATTGTGGGATCGAGGTGGACGCAAGCAAGGTTGAAGCAATATCCAAGCTTCCTCCACCAAGATCTGTGACGGGGGTGCAAAGCGTCCTCGGACACGCGGGATATTACCGAAGATTCATAAAGGACTTCTCAAAGATCTCCAAACCACTGTCCAATCTTCTGGTAAAAAATGCTGAATTTGTTCTCTAATGATTGTCTAAGTGCTTTTCAGGCCCTAAAAGACACTTTAACCTCACCACCAATCCTTCAAGCACCTAAATGGGGTTTACCTTTCGAGCTAATGTGCGACGGTAGTGACTACGCGGTTGGGGTAGTCCTAGGGAAAAAGAAAGACAAGAAGCACCATGTGATCTGCTACGTGAGTCGCACGTTGGACGAAGCTCAGGTGAACTACATGACCACTGAGAAGGAGATGCTAGCGATCGTCTTCGCGTTTGATAAATTCAGGTTGTATCTTGTTGGAGCCAAGGTCAAGGTATATACAGATCACGGGGCTATAAAATACTTGATGCAAAAGAAAGACGCCAAGCCAAGACTGTTGAGGTGGGCCTTGTGGCTCCAAGAGTTCGACCACAAAATTATCAACAAGAAGGGTGCAGAGAATGTGGTCGTAGACCACCTATCAATGATCGTGACTGAGAAAGAGAGAGGACCTCCCATCAACAACGACTACGCCGATGAAGCTCTTATGTCGGCCGAAGCCCAAGAAGAAAGCCTACCCTGGTTTGCAGACATATGCAACTATCTTGCTTGCGGTGAGCTGCCTCCTGACATTACGTACAATTAGAAGAAGAAACTTCTCGTGGATGTTAAGAACTACTACTGGGATGATCCCCTTCTGTTCAAAAGATGCGCCGACAACTTATACAGAAGGTGCATCTCAGAAGAAGAAACCGCAGACATCCTGAAGCAATGCCACGCCTCTCTCTATGGTGGTCACCTAGGCAGCGAAAGAACAGCTGCAAAGGTGCTGCAGTCAGGTTTCTACTGGCCATCCCTGTTTAAAGACGCAGCACAGTTTGTGAAGGTTTGCAAAGAGTGCCAGTTCACGGGGAACATAGGAAAGAGGAATGAAATTCCTATGGCAAGCTGGATTGAAGTGGAGATATTTGACGTATGGGGGATCGATTACATGGGACCATTTCCCCAATCCCGGGGGTATCAATACATTCTCGTGGCTGTAGATTATGTATCGAAGTGGGTGGAAGCAGTGGCCACCCAGACCTGCGACGCCAAGTCAGTTATCTAGCTCTTCGAGAAGACCATCTTCCCTCGTTTCGGCATCCCACGAACAGTAATAAGTGACGGATGGTCGCATTTCGGAGAAAGACAGTTTGAAGCACTTCTGCGCAAGTATGGAGTGAAGCACAAGATCGCTACACCCTACCATCCCCAGACATCAGGACAGGTAGAGGTTTCTAACAGACAAATCAAGCAGATCTTGGAGAAAACAGTCAGCCGAACAAGGAAAGATTGGTCCATGAAACTAGACGACGCACTATGGGCATACCACACCGCTTACAAAACACCCATTGGAACCACCCCCTACCGTCTTATCTACGGAAAATCCTGCCACTTGCCATTGGAATTGGAACATAAGGCCCTTTGGGCAATCAAGTTCCTAAATATGGACCTCGACAAAGCTGGAGAAAAGAGGTTTTTGCAGCTTCAAGAGCTCGAAGAGCTGAGAATGAACGCCTACGAAAATGCAAAAATCTACAAACAGAGGACCAAGTTGTGGCATGATGCCCATCTCAGGAGAAAGGATATAAGAGAAGGAGATAAGGTGTTGTTATTCAAATCCTCTATTCGTCTTTTCCCTGGGAAGTTGCAAACAAGGTGGTCGGGACCGTTCACAGTGTCAAATATATATCCATCAGGGATGATGGAGCTATACGACAAAGACGATCTGAGTAAGACCTTTAAGGTAAATGGGCATAGGGTGAAAAGGTTCTACGAAGACGAAGCATTTGTCAAGAGGACAGAGACCAGTCTGCAAGATATGGGTACAATTGAGGGCTGAACATGATGATCCTACACCGGTCGAGCTGGCGACGCAAACCCCATCTCTCCTCGGGAGGCAGCCCAAGTTCTTCTTTCTTTCTTTCTTAGAATAGGTTGCCTTTTTCTTATAAACAACAAAAACAAACTTTATGAATTGTAAAAAGGCCCGAGTCAGAGCATGCGCCGAGCGTGCCGACTCTTCTATTTTATGGGTCATCGCTTAATTTTTCAAAGCTTTGACGAGCATTTCTATCTGAGGGAGATGGGTTCTGCCCTGACCTATGATGTTTTGCCCGTCAAATGCTTTTTCCCGCTTTGCTTTAAGTTTTAGGCTGTGTCAGGCAGCCGCTCAGCTGGTGCATAGACTCGCTCGTATCGGCCAGAGTTTCTTGGGCACCGCAAGCGCCGCAACGGTTAGCATCCCCGAGCGACGTCCGTTTCGTGCGAGGAGTAAATGCCCTTCACTTTGGTCGACGGGACCGTCGTCTCGGGGACAACATGTTTTAACCGGTTGACGCGTGCGCCCTGATCTGATCGATTTGCCCCGAGCTGAACTCGGTATAAATACGAAGGGGGGGGGACCATCGTGTTGGGGTACCTCACTTGTTCACTTTTCAGCCACCTGGAACGCATGCAATGACCCGTCTTTTGCTCGTGTGTCGGCCATCTCGCCTTCACTCTAGTATCGGGAGATGTCTCCTATGAGCAAGGGTATAGCCCGACACACCTCTTACCCGACACGTTTTCTTTTACCCGACATGAGTCTTGTATCGTGCGCTTGGTATCAGTCGACTTGTTATTTTCTTATCGCCCGACATGCTTATCGCCCGACATAGATATAGACCGACACGTCTATCGACCGATAACCTTATCGCCTGGCATAGGTTTCTTTAGCACCCGTTGCTGATCGGGTTTATGTGCCTTACAGGATTGTATCGCCTGAAGCAGTAAAGCGCTACATATGCCCTTGTCGCCCGATACACCAGTGTCGGGCGGCGAGTCGTATCGTGCGACATTCCTCGTATCGCCCAATTTTGCATCGACTCGAGTTTCTTTTAGTGGACGATACCCGGATTTCTGAAATAAGTCTTGTTTTTCTTTTATCGAGCGACACGTTCTCTTTCAAGGCGTCCTGTCAGGCAGTTGCCCTGTGCGACATTATCGCCCGATACACCTATATCAGGAGGGATATTGTACTACGCGATAGACATATCGCCCGATCCCGTCTCGTCCAAGCTTTAATAAAGTTTTTCTTTTTATCTTTATCTGCCTAACGTATAAATAAATTTTGATTTTAAATAACAGGTATGGCTCATACAGGGCAAACCACCAGCCGCGCCAACAACGGCGCAGAGATCAGCAACGACAGTCGGGCAGAAACGACAACAACAATGAAAGGGGAGATTTTTCTTGATTTGGTAGGTCCAATAGAGAGTCACCTAGTTATCAACCTGTCCCTGTGGTGGTTTATGACCATCTCCAGGGGGCAGCAAGAGTGGGGCAACCAAGGCCTCCAAACAAGTTCGAGGCACCCCGGTTCCATCCTCTTAAGGGAGAGGGGCCACCCTGACTACACACTCCAGGGAACTGAATGAGGGACTGATGATCAGTCCTTTCGTCCATGTTCACAACGGAGATGTGGAGAAAAGGTGGGCCAGAAGTGAATTTTGAGGGTTACACTCAAGCTCAACCGCTACTTCGCCGAAGCGAGCCCGCTAGACAACCTCCCAATGGCATGCTGCAACTTCGAAGGAGCATATTGCAGTACATCAGCAAGCTAACCCTCACTGGCTAAACTTTACCTCACTTTTGCTTTCTTCTCTACTCTGGGACAGAGTATGGAGTAAGTTTGGGGGGGGTATCCGTATGCCAGTGAGGGAGGTATAAATTTTCTTTAAACTCTTCAAGCTTTCTACGCTGATGTGCTCTTATAGCTTTCTGTATATTTGATCTACGCATGTATGCCATATATATAAAAATTTCAATTTTCAAAAACCTGCCCTTTACAAATTTCTGCCCCTATGCATATGTACAAAGTTGCTGTAATAATAATGAAAATCTGTTATTACTTTTTGCAAAGTTTATTTTCTTTGTGCTAAATGTGTTGCAAGTCCTGTTATATCTTTTTGATAATGCTGCTCCAAACGAACAAAAGAGTATACTTTGCCATGTCAAAAATTTCAAAAATATATATAATAATCTCACAAACATCTAAGAGACAAGTATGGAGAAGGAAAAAGTTGCCCAAACAGCAGGAATCTCTTTGTTCCCCCTTACCCAACAAAAATCCCAAAAAGAGAGATAGACCTTATGAGCGTGAATAAAAGCATGAGAGTTGTGCCCAATAAAAGAAAAAGAAAAAAAATATATATACACCACTTGTTTTTCCAAAAGTACCCATCTTTAGGCATGGTAGATCTGGGGCAGTGGTACGTAGGATGTGAAATCACTGCTCTAAAGCCAACTGGCTTGGACTGCAGGGACCACTTGCCCGTTAACGGACCCTTACCTGGATGGACTGATGGGAAACAAGAATGAAAAACCCAAAAAGCCTTAGCCTACCCTATACACAACTTTCTGCCCTGAAAATAAAGCTGTTTGGTGCGTAAGCTAACTTCGGAATCATACAACAAAGTCTCGCTGAAGCTGTAGAGAAAATTTTTATTGAAATAATAAGGCTAGGAAATGCGTAGTCTTTTGTTTGAGTGAAGCAACATTATCTCTAAAGGCATTACTACACTTGTTTTACCTCTTGGCCTGAAAGTTATCCGAGCAAAAAGAAGCATCACAAAAATATAGTTTAAATATTGATTGAGGACAATCAAAACGCTAAGTTTGGGGGAGTCGATAACATCAGTTTGTGTGACATTTTTGCCCTTCATTTTGTTATCAAAACTTCCCTTTTTCTGCTATTTTCCTCTATTTTATTAGCATTTTTGCAATAATTGGCCAAGCAATGCTCTTACTCTGATTTTCCTATCTTTTACAGAATTTTCCTCGCTTTTGTGCAAAAAGGCCGATTCCGGCCCATGAATAAGTCCAGACCCGTTTCGGCCTCCCTGACGCCCGATACAACCTCTACCCGACACGGGCTGGGCGACACAAAGATGCTCAACGAGGAGATGCCGCGTGACAGGAACATGCCGGCCGACACACCTTCTACCTGACAGGGAGCCAAAGCCGCCTCGACGACCCAACTCGTCGGGCGACATAGCCACCCACCAGCAGGCGTGCCGCCCGCCACGTGACCAATAGCCAGCACCTTGCACCGAGAAATGCTTATATCGGCCGTCCATCTCCATCGACCGGCGTACAAGGGAGCTACGTGGCACTTCGAGCACCATGTCTTCCCACCAACCAGCTGACTATAAATAGCAGCTACAGGGAGCGGAAAAGATGGCTCGCACGGCTCGCACGGCTGGCACAGCTCGCATTCAGACAACTGACAGTTAGACACTTGGGAGCTTGAGTGAGGAAACTCCGAGAGCACCCGTATCGTGCCCCAGTGTTCGTCTCGGGCGACACTAGGTGAGCTTCTCCTCATCCCGAGAGGGAGGGAACAGTTCACTTAGGACCGTCCCGGGCGACACTGCGGGCCGATATCGGCCGACATCACTGCCCGACACAAGTGACCGACATCAATAATGCTTAGCTCTTAGCCCGACACGATATCAACCCGATACGCTTAGTCTATCGAACGTGCCTCCCGAGAGGGTGTGTCACCCGACATGAGCGTATCGGCCAGAGCCCTTGACCAATGCAGTCGCCAGTCGGCGCGTGCCGCCTGACACCTCTGTATCGGGCTAGGCCTCGGACCGATATCGGGCAAGAGAGCTACAACACCCTGCCGCCGTTCTACATCAAGGAGGCGACACCTATCTTTTAATTCTGTTATTTAATTCTGTGTTTATGCAATGAATTAAGACCTTTAAATGTTTATGGAAATGGAAAGATTCAATTACTTATTGCTCTATGCTTGGTGTACAATGTTGGATGACTGCTCTGTTTAATATCCGAACCCTAGCTTGCATGATTTGGATCGCGTTTCGATTAGCTACCGAATCGTTTTCCCGTCGCAACAACTTCAAGAGTTGTGTTGCGGCTCTAGCGTTTGGTCCGTATCTGGAGTACGAGAGTGCCTGGAACGGAGCTGTTTTCTATAACATTTCACTCTAACTGAAGCCGAGCAACCTCGAGAGGGGTGTTGATGTAGAGGTTAGAGGTACCTGCTCTGAGAGGAGGGGTGGAGGGTGTTACCGCTACCGCTTGTTTTACTACAGTCTCATACTCCGAACCTTGCCTGAGCTCTAGTCTTAATCTTTCTGCTTCTGTTGCATGAAAACCCCTAAAAACTGCTAAATGACTAAAACCTTAAATCTCTCTTGTAGCTCGATTTGGAGATAGTTTTCTTGTTTATTTCGTGACATCTTACCGTTCCCTTTCAGGAATTTATATCTCTTTATACCTACCGGAGTGTAGCGTGTCGATTTATGGTTCTCTACACTACCCCCTTGTCCCTGTGTTCGACACCGTATGACTACTTTGACCCCGTGAGCAAAGTTGCGGGGGCCTAGAAGGATTCGGGTTTATAAATGTAAAAGCTCGACTACCTCAAATCCGCCTCCAATTTTGGACGCGTGATTTAGGTCGGTCAGTGTCTCTAGAGCCCAGTCTAGATTGTTTTTCACTCTTTCTGTTACACTTGAAATCTCTTGATTATCCATGGAATGTCAACCATATTTCCATTAAAGTTCCTTATCCCTTCCCAAAACATCCCCTATTCTCCAAAATTGCATGATGTGTTCATGATTGATATCCATGTTGGATGCCTCACCCAGGTCAAAACGTATAGTCATGTATTGTTTGGTTGACCCAACTATGGTTGGTTGTAGGAAACTCAAAGAAAAGATCCTTAAATTCCCACCCACCTCAGCATACCTAATGACCCAATCATATTATAATAGTTGTTTTAGTTTGTCTTCTCTCTCTTGTCAAATGAGGGGATCTAATATAGGAAAAATAAATAGATTGTGCATGTTAAAAGTAATTTTGAGATGGATATGGATACTATAATTAGATACACACCTTTAATTAAAAATCCATACCTTGTCCATTGAGACTATTCCTCAAATTCATCACTCATGTAAGTTGAAGATCTCCCCAACCTCTTCACCCCCTGTTGTCTTCTAGTTACTCACCAAAAAGAGAGTGCATGAATATCATCATTTCCTCAATTGCAACCCCACCACTCATAGCTCTGTATAGACATTATGCATTCTAGAATATATCATCCTCACCCCTCATCCTTTAGAAATACTTAAATTTCTAGTCATCACCAGACCATGTCAATATATCTATGATCAACATAGAAACATTGACTTGAGAGGCATCCTTATTCTAGTAATCGCCCTACCCTACTTGTAACACTCACGTCTAGGTTTACTCCTAAACCAAATTTGATGTTCTCAGTATCCTTAATTTATGTGAATGATATTCTAATTTTTTGATTAATGACTTGATTATGCTTATGGATTAATATTAGATGACTATTGATGCATAAATAAAATTTCCAATTGAACTCTCAATGTGTAATGGGCATGATACTTGTAAAGCCTGTGTTGGGTTAGGGTTTGGGATATACAATGGGTTAAAACCCTAATATAATCATTATGTGATGTGATTGGGGGTTGTTGATAGTATAGAGAGTGCTTGAATAAGTTACCAAAAAGAAAGAAATTTGGGATGTATTCAGTATGCCTTATCACGAGTTTGGGTAGCTTTGAACATGGTTCTATCTACTGGAGAAGAAATGTTGGCCAACCTCGAGGCTAGTCATCCTGACTTATGGGATTTGAGGTATAAGAAATGGTCAATGTGAGGTAGATTAAGGTTTCAATGTTGAAGTGGGGAAAGTTGGACAACCTCTAAGGTACTTGGTCTAACTTCTCATCTTTGAGGGCAATGATTGGGCAAAGGGATGATGATCTCTAGGAAAGAAATCAAAGCTCGTGCTTTAAGTTTATAAGTTGATTGACCCTGGTTGTTGTTCAGACATTCTAGTAAATCAACTATTTTACATAGGTCGACACTATTTTTTGCCTTTAGAGTTCTTTTAGTCAAGATTTATTTGTCCCTTCACCCAAATGGATCCCAAAGCTTCATTTCTCTGTGTTTTACATAATATAGCTTAGAAAGGCAACCCAGAGGGAATGTCCTAGGTTTTTGGCTCTCTTTTGCTTGTTGGAGCTTGTTCTAGGTCTGGTATTACTAGAGGAACTTGGTTAAAGTTGATCCTTCTCCTTTCCTTTGTTCTTCTACCTCTTTCCCTCCCCTTGGACATCATGGATGACCTAGGAAAGGCTAGATCCATTAGATGCCATTTCTTTATTGTTCTACCTCTATATGTTTTTACCCTTTGCTAGGATTAAGATAGAAGGAGGTTTTCTTGGAGATTATTGGTGGCTCCTAGCTTCTTATTATCTTGTAGTGGTTGTTTTACTACTATCCTATTGATGAAGCTTATGCTATAGGTGAGTGGATGCCTTCCTTTCACTAATTGAGTGTAGAAAGACATGGGTGATGCCAGAACCTCTCTTTTGATCAACATTAATGCCAACATTAGAGAGAAAGCTTGAACCTGAACCCATATTAAGATACAAAACACTACTTTCTCAACAAATGTGATTAACATTGTATACAAAAAAGATAGGTAAAATTTTCCCTTTCTACATAAAACCTCATATCAAATGTCACATCAAGGACAATGTTCAATTATCATAAATCTTTCATCTATGTTTAAAAAAGAACTAAAATTTTCTTCTCATATGTAGTTCAAATCAATTACATTTATATGAAAGAAAAAACTCATTTTACTACCCATCCTAGGAAAGAAAGAGTATAGGGACATTTTTAGTCTAGAATATTCTATTTATATTCTTCATCAAAACCTCTCTCTTTGATGGCATTATACCTAAAAAGAACATTTGAAAGAATCTCATGAGACTCATATGGAACCCCAATGAGTGGATACCTCCCGCTCAAGGTAGGTACATGCATCAACATCAGATTGAGTATATTGATCTTATAAGAAACTTGTAGATATTACTAAGTATAACATAAAATTCTAGCATTTAACACATCCATTTTGTGACAATAGTATAATCGATCATATGAGGCATTCATTTAGGCCAATTCAACTTTAAACATCTCTAATGGAATTTATATGAACATATTAGTAGATGTTAACTACTTTATGATGACAATCCTATTATAGTAGTAACAAGCCAAGATCTCAACAATTTGAATCAAGACAAAATAATAACATAAATCTTTATTACACCCCACCAGTCAGATCACAAACATATCCTATAGTCTTAAAGATGAAGTTCACATATTACATGTCTACCAAACAAGATCATTAAAATCACAACTAATGCCAAATAATAGTAAAAGTGGATACCAAATCCTACAATAAAGTAGACGTCAAGGTTTAAGATCAAATTCCTTACTAGAGAAACAAGAATAAGGCAACAAATTATCTTTATAGTAGAATGATAAACGTCCACCACTAGAAATATATTTGACATTAGGAGACTTATCAATTAGAAATAGAAGGCATGTAAAAAAATTCAAATTATATTCCACATGGGTTGTCATCTTTTATTCATTTTCCTAAAACTACTTGGTTTGTACCTCACCAAGAAGAAGTTGCCACACTGAATTCTCATGTTAACAACTCACAATCACTATCTTAGGGTTTACCCAACCACCTTAAGATATCAACAATAGACCTTGGTCCATCATCGGGTTGGGTAAATAAGCTCACATCCTCATCTTGGGTACCCAAGATAGAAATTAACATAACAAAATATCACATATCTCATATTTCACATGTTTCATAGTATTTCATTCATCAAAGTCTATTCATCATGGACATAGACTTTCACAAGAGATGATTTAAGGCTTGAATCACACCAGATGACTCACAACTAAATCATGGTGGTCTAACCTTTAAGGTTTCAATTTAAAAATCCTACTCATAATATTTGATTACGAAAAGGAGATCCATTTCATTTTTCTAGTACAAACCTCAGTGGTAACTCATGGTAAAAATGGCACCTAACTAGATGTTTCAACATTTCACATTTTATTTAATAGCCATTACTCATCTTAAATAACATTCAAATCATTATTTATCATGTGTGTATATTCTCACACAAATAGAGTCACATGAATCATGTTATGTTTATCTAGAAAGACAATGATTAAAACAATAAGCACACCAATATATCATTTCCAACATATATGATTATTTCCATTTCCACATCATTAATACAAGTCATCATCAGTGGGCTATCAAACTGAGACATCATCTCATTATGTAAAGTTTACCCTAAACAAAGTTTCTCAAATATATTCAATTCATGATAAATCAATCCCAACATATTTCATATCAGTTCATTACACATCATAGTTTTCATCAAATATTCAAAAAGACATTAGAACTAGCAAAAACATAATCATATAGACATATTTTATCACTCCTCATGATCAGAGCAGTTTTATCATACAACATACACTTATTCCTTTCTGAATTCTATAGATATGTATAAATCTCAAAGAATAAGCCTATATAACACACTTAATTCTCCTGTTTTACTATTTATGATTCTTCAAATTAGGTTACTATTCAACACATGTGACTTATTTGAAATCCATCTACACAAACCATTCTTAGAATACAAGTACTCTATAGAGAATTACAATCCAAAAATGTATTTTTATGAATCAATTCACATCCTTGACCTTCATCCTATAATTATATTAAACTATATTTATGTATATTACTTAATCCCTTATTTCATAGTAATATTCTTTGATATAAATTGAGCTACACTTATGTACATTCCTTTATCCCTTATTTCGTTGTATTATTCAATGCTATTACATAGATCATCATTTTTGGGTTACAATTAAGTTATCAGATCCAACTCTCATTTTTCTTCATTTTCCTTCATTTCATTATCATTAGTCATAACTTGTATCATATCATATTCACTACTATTCTTGGAAAAAATTATTCCAAATTTAATGAATGCATAAAGTTTCTTTCTCATTGAAATCCCTCATAATCTAATTTTATTGTATTTCATTCAATTTAGGTCAAACCTAATATATTTAATGTAAATATATGAAAGACTTCCTCAGACTCATTTCACTAATATTTCTTTCATTACTTATCATCATTATTCAGTTCACTCTTATCCATTTCTTTTCTTGCATTTAGATGCATGTACTATGCCCTTTGACTTCTAGTGACATTTTGATAATTAAAAGTAATACTTCTCTTCCTTATATAAATCTAAATTTAGGATATAATACCAATTAGAGTTACTTCTTCCTATGTCTTAATATCTAATCATCTTCTCAACTCATTATTATTTGACTTGTATAAAAGCCTCACATTCATGTGAGGCTTACTGACTAATCCATAAATTATTCTAAAAAGATGCAATAAGATTAGATCCTACTAAAAATACATGTCACCTCAAATTCATGTATAACTCCTATAATTGAGCGTTTTTTTCACATTTACAAGCTTATATACAAGTTTATGTTTTATATAAAAGTTTATGTTTTATCTCTCATACTTGTCTTAATACTGAATCTCTAGGGTTTGCAAGAATATGTTTTAGTTCAATATATAATAATAACGTTATTACTTGATGAAAATTATTTTAGGGATTCATCTTGTGTCTTATTGTGCTTCAATCACATCTATACCTACTAGATTACATGTTATTTTTCCTAAGATGTGATTTCATGTAAAACACACTTATGGATGTTATTTGCATGTTTTTCAGGTATTTGGACCATGGTTGGATGGAAGAGAGAGAGAAGGAATGATCCTAGGGTTTCTCTACCCTTAGAGAGGCCCAAAGTGAAGTCCAAGACTCCCTCAACCCACCCCTAGTGTCTAAAGATCAATTGAAGTAGAGATGTCCAAGGATGAATAAAGAACGAGTTCAAAGTGCTGTTGAAGAGAGCAACACAACTGTGGTAGACTAGAATTGTGGTGCTATCTCACTCAAATTCAATAGACTGAAAGCATTGAAGAACTTAAAGAGTAGCTGTAACGACCCTGCCTCCCAGTAACCCCCAATTAAGGGAGACCCGAAGGTCAGAGCCGTTATCTAATTAACAGGATCAAAGGTTCGACAAATAATCAGTAATAATTAATAAACTTTACCAACTAAACTGAAAACTCGTATAAAATAAAACTTTTCTTACCTTGGAAAAACTGGGATTTCTAAACTTCTATCCATGAAGATGTTACTCTAACTAATCCTCCTGTGTATGTTACTTCTCATTTAATTCCACATATGCCACTTTACTGTTTGTTCTTTTCATTTGTACCTAAAACGCCGACAAACAAAACGTCGGTCAGTATATCGAAATATACTGGTATGTGGGGACAACCAAAAGTTTGCACATATGGCTAACAATGTAATTATCACAATCAAGTTAATTAGCAAGCCAATTTACACTTTTCAGTATGACATTCTCCACCGCTTTTGCCCTAACCCTGGCATACCCACCTTAGGGTTTCTTTTGCCCATGACATAAGGCCACCTTCTCAATCCCGAGCTTGGTGCCTGGGGGTCACCACTCATGGTGCCCTCTAGTCATGCAATATCATAGGCCACCTTCTTGGTTCCTGGGGGTCACCACTCATGGTGCCCATTGGTCTACCCATCTAGGCCTGACTCTCTTGGCATCTTCCATCAGGGTGGCATGTAGGTGCGAGAATACATACTTCTACTATTTATGTGATAATCATAGTGACTTTATGATTTGCAAGTATGAACATCCAAACTGTTTAGATTGCATTCAATGCGATTAACCATCCGGCAAACATGCGGGAAACTAATGCGGTTATTCATAAGCGTAACCACATACTTGATCCAGAGCAACTTGCTGTCCAAGCAATAATGATAAAGAACAAGCAACAAGCAATCAACAAGTATCCTGAAATTAATGCATGACATCCAAGTGTTATAATTTATCCAGAACATTCTAAAGCTAGACTTGGATTCCACCTTAGGTTTTCTAAACCACATTAGTGTTTTATTAGGGTTTTTGCCTCCATAATGCTTTTATCATAATAAATGCTCTCTTAATTCATAAACCCTAATTTCGACATCAAAAGCCCAATTAAAGATGATTATTTCTCTTTTATGCCAAAACTACCTTCTTTACCCTTTTAATTTATTTCAAGGTCATTAAACTCAATTATAACCTTTAGTTTCTTTCGGATTAACAACTCATAATTCATGATGGTCTAATTCCCATATGAACTCTATTTAGTATTAATTCTACCTTGATTCAATCGAAAACCCTAATTTCTATATTAGGGTTATCTTTCCACAAATTATTGACTTTAATGCTCAAAATAGCATATTCCAACCTTAATCATGAAATTAGTCAATTAAAGCCATTAAGAGTCGAATTTACCAACATTAGGGTTTCATGGCTCATTAAAGTATTATTCATGCTCATTAAACTCGAAATTAAACTAATTATATGCAAATTCATCCTTTTCAATCTTAATGATCATTTTTATCATTAACAGGCTAATATCAACTTTATATACTCATTTAACCCTTTCTAACTCATTAATCATCAAAGGTTAGGGTTCTGTATTGATTAAACTATTAAAGATAGTATCTCTATATACTATTCGAATTGCATAAGGAACTAGGCTCCAACTATATTTTATTTAGATTCCTCTCGATTTTCTGAGCAAGATTCATGTATAAACTTTTGTCATCCGAGTTATTATTAAAAAGTTATAAATTTCGAAAGAAATACCTCATTTGGGCCAATGGGGAGGCGCCACGTAGCCTTTAACATGCAAGGTTACTCGGCTGCTTGCAAACATAACGAAAAGACTGCTTTGCCCTCCACTTGAGTAGCCCGTCTTTTACTACGCCGAGGGTATATTTGTCCAAAGCCATTCATCTTCTTCCCCCACGTGAGGCTGCTGGGCGCGCCGTCCAGTAACCCTAGCCGTGATGGGAGGCTTCTCTCCTCCTTCCTTCAGCCCGATTTTTGTCGCCAACCCTTGCTCTGGCTCCGTCATACCTTGGCGCATGCAGGGAGCCCTATGGTCGCGGGTTGAGCGGTAGTGTCAGGCCCGTTGAACTCCACCACAAGTGTCCGACCTGCAGCCATGCGCGGGTCGGTTCTTCTTCCCTCGGCCGTGCTTCTCGCATGGGAAACCCTTCCCTGACTCTGACGTGACCTCACGCACATGGGGCGCCGCCCCCATCACGCTCAACATAATTGGTTTGGGGCTGTACAGATCCGCAACCCATGGACGGAGTTGCAGTCATGCATCCGCTTGCTGCACCTGGTTTAGCGCGCCGTCATGGTGTCAAAGCTCCTCCCTGGTACCACGGAGTATCAAGCTACCAATGCAACTCTCTTTTCTGCCTCGTGGCTTCAGGTTCTCATTGATCCTCTTAGTTAGGGTTTGGCGTGCATGAAACAAGAAGAAGGAAGAGAGGGGTGCGTGGGATTTCTCCGGACTTGGCCCTAGGCCTTACCCCTTATATAGGGAGGGGGTATCCACGTCCAATGACATTCATCCAAGAGAAACTGAGTCCACCCTATAAAGGAAACCTATTCCTTCAAGGAGAAGAAATCTTCTCTCTCCTAACCTACTCCTTTAGTAACCATATTTCATGTTTAATTAGGAAATTCGAAAATCCCTTTCTCTTAGACTCTTTTATACTTGCCTTTTACTCCACAAGCACGAAATCCTATTTTCTTTTATTAGGAAATACTTTCTTTTATCAAAATTACATAATTGATGGACCGTGTATTCCCATTATCTCCTTATTTTGTAATTATGTATTTTCTCTTTCTTCTCCCTTATTGGGGCTCCTTGGCACCCAAGAAAATTTAAGAATTTGAAATTCCTTATTAAAGGAATACTCATTATCCTTAAATGCATCAATATGCATTATTCTCATTATCTTGTTTTATTTCTTATTAAAATATTTCCTTTTGTGGATTTCTCTTTATTTCTCTCTTATTTTCCTCATTAGTGTTCCTTTTATTATTAGGAATCCTTGGGACACGAAATTCCTATAAGGATTATCCATTTATTCCTCTTTTCACATATTTTCCACATTTCACCAATGTTTTCAATTCCTTTATTAACAAGGAAATACCTAATTGTTATTTTCATTTCTTATTGCCTTTCCTTTGCAACTTTGGACTCCTTGGAACCCAAGGAATCTAAGAGGCATGAAATCCTCTTTGGATTTGCCTTCTAGAGGTTTCCACACCTTTCTTATCTCAAATTCTCAGTTATTCATTAATTAATTGAATATCCTTGTTATTGGGCCCAATAACCAATAAAGCCCACAAATCAATCAACAAGGCTATTTTCAAAGAACTCATTTATTCAACACAAATTATATCATCATTGGTTCCAATATCTTTAAAATGAGAAATTACATTTCTCAGCAAAAGAACCCAAAATTGGGGTTGTAACAGTAGCATGGCCGTGCAACAGAAAATGATCGTGCCATCATGTCCAAAAACTGTCGTGCAACATTACATGGCCGTGTTGCAGCTCAACCAAAATGGCCATTCCTCAAAGAATGTGAAACACTCCTCCAAGACACCACGACTGTGGTGACCACCGCGATCATGCTACCCCTGCCTCACCACGGCCGTGGTGACCAACACGGACATGCCACCATTAGTTGAAAACCCCAACTGTTACTTTGATTTTTCACCAATTCTCACCTCACCCGTTCGACACCACCACGATCATTTTCACCCCTACCCACCACGACTTTGCTTCTCAGCATGGCTGTGCTACATACAAACATATTCATTGCATTTCCCACTTTACCCCCACTTAACCTAGTGTAAGGCAACATGGCCGTGTTACAACCAAGCTAGAATGACCATGCAAGGCAACACATCTGTGTGGCATACAAGGATAGAATAGCTATGTGGGGCTCTATGGTCATGCCAATGGCGAGCCAACATGGCATTGCCATGCAGCACGACCATGTTGTATCCCGATCCATGACTTAAGTTAGCTATTTCTAGTTTTTTTAATCACTTGTTCATTTCAACTCCCCATGACCAAAATGATTGTTCTCCACGAATTGATGCCATGCAGTGCTTCACCACCCACCCCAACTTCCAATCCCTCACCAAATAACCTCCAATATACCATGAATCACTTCCTTATAATTTTCTCCACCTTCATCTAAAATTTCCACTCATTTCCATCCACCAAATTCACCCTTCTTCTCCATTCCACCCTACAACCTTGTTCTTCCGAAAAACCTAAATTTCTCACTTGTCTTCACCCAAATTCACCCAAGATGAAGCAAGTTGCTAAGAAGGCTATAGGGGCATCATATCCTACGCATGTCGCCTGAAGAATGACTAATCTTTAGCTTCGACATCTCTCACTCCACCGTCTGCCTCTGGCTCAGGTGGAACAACCTGCTTGTCGGAAGCATAGCTCAATGAACTAATAAATCCTATCTTGGATGAGGCTTCCATTCATCCATGTAATGCTACACTATCATCATTGAGGGAATCACCACTGCCATCTCCAATAGTTTGATGATCTATTTCCTCTAGGGCATCACACCATCTTTGCCGGCTCAATCATTTACTTCAGTGGCTCAACCATCGACCTCGACCTCGACCTAATCCCATCCCTCGACCTCCTCCGTGCCACAACCATAGATACAACCACCAACAAGAAGGTAGCTAATGCTAGATGAGGAGGAGGAAGTGATGAAGGATGCACAAGAAGAGGATGCATCTGAGGCACAACATGAGAAAACACCTAAGGTGAAGAGTAGTAAGGCAAAGAAGCCAAAGCACCCAGAGTGCTTGATGCGTAGGGTGATAGCCACCTGCTACACGTGTCAGGAGACACTAGAGACTTTAGGCTTCTTTGAGTATTATCAGAATGTGACAGAAGCCATGGGATTCTTCAAGGTCTTGACTACAGTGCAAGAGACCTATATAAAGCTCACACAGTAGTTCTTTGCTGCTTTGGAGAAGGTGTCTGAGCATGGTGAAGATGCCATTAGAGTTATTATTGGGGATAAACGTTGGGTCATCACCTCATTAATGTTAAACATTTTCTTTCTCCAAGTGAATAAATGGTAACTCTCTTAGAAAATGGAAAGATAGATAAGAGCTCCAGTTCTAGTTACACTTCCACGTGGAAAGCATTCACTGACCATAGTGATTTTGTTTAGGATGTCAAAGACTAGTTTGCTTCATGACACGTTCCTCTTCTATTTTCAGAAGGTTCTCGCAAACACTATTTTTGGCTGATATGGAAATCAAGGGAGCTATACAAAAAAGGATTTGTGTGTCTTGGGCTGATGACAAAGGGTAAACATGCGAACTTAGGAGAGATGTTGATTGATAATTTGAGGAAAATCCCCTCCAAGAGAAAGAATCCATTCGTTATGGGAGGAATAGTGATGTCTGTTGCTATTGCCCTAGGTGATGATGTTACTAAGTATACTAAGGCAGAAGGGGGGAAGCTGGTAGACATGTAGTATCTCATCCTTTCTTCTATGATAGAAGTTGTTGATCAGAAGATCATATCTCAGGTAAACCCCCTGTATGTAGGCATCTCCCATACCATAATGCACCTATGCTAGAGGAGTATGGCTCCACTCCACAATTCATGGATACAATGTGGAGATGGGAAAAGGAGAATCATAGGGATACATTCCAACAACTAGAGATATTGCCTAAGGGATTAGGAGAGTTATAGGAAGAAGCTGAGAGGAGGAGGAAAATGGAGGAGGGATAGACATGTAGGGTGAGGAGAAGGGAGGCAGAGGCGACACAACATCCACAACAACACACAATGAACGATACAACATGTCGACGATACATTCACATCTGGAGTGCATTGAGAGGACTCATGAGGGCATCTTGAGGGATCAGGAGGGCATCTTGAGGACACATGAGGGACTTGAGCATACACATGATGCATTATGGTTGGATCATGATCAGATGCACCATCAGATCAACCATATGTATCCATTCCAACATGCCCAGGCCCAGTAGAACCCGAGTGGAGGGAATATTGGTGGGGTGCACTGTCCATGTATCAGGATTCCTACCCGCCTCTACAGGTGGGCTAATGGGGTAGTTACTACCAATATCCTCCACCATAGGGAGGAGCAAAACCAGAGACACCACAAATTTACCCATCACTCCTAGACTTTAGTGTCATGTTGAGGAAAACATGATTTAAAAGTTTGGGGTGGTAGGGCAGTATTCCCTCCTTCATTTCACTCATTTTGCATTTCACCTGCCATTTACTTTAATTTTGATTGCTCCTACTATCTACAATAGATTTTACCTACTTTGCATACTTGCATGCCATGTAGTTTGCTTTCTATCAATTTTTGCATCATTTTCATTTTTTTTTCTCTTTTTTCCATGCATTTCATTTCATGTAGATTTTTGTAATTTTTGCACACATATAACTAGGATTTGCTTATTTCTTGCTTTTCATTCCATGACGAAGGCTTAGATGTAATTGAAGACAATTTGGCACCATTTGGCCAATTTTTCCCATGTTTGGAACTTCTTGCCTAAATAGTGTGTTTTGACCCAATCTCTACTTATTGGATTGGAAATGATGACCTTTGACAAATGCAAGTGAAATATCATGATTTATTGCTAAATGCTATCAATGCTTGATTTTTTACATGTGCATCACCTCTATTAGGTTTGTGAATGTGTTGGTTGAATTGTGAATTGAGAAAGCTATGAACGCTTAGGGCCTATGGAATCATTTGATAGAAATATGAATTTCATCTTGTTCACTCATGTGGCGTGATATTATTTGATGAATTGTTTGAGTTATTTTCATGCAGGAAATCTTATGTTGAGAACCACATTAGGACCCCTCTTTGAATTGACTTTTCTTTCATCATTTTCTTACTCTCTGCCTCATGATAGGATGCCAAAGTGCACATATTAAGCCGTGGCGACCTCTAAAAGTTTGAGGTGGCCACATCTATATCTCCCATCTTCACTCTCACCATCATATGACCTCTAAAAGTTTGAGGTTGCCACATCTATATATCCCATATTCACTCTCACCACCATATGCCCGACCTACACCAAGGGCAATGAAAAGAAAAAGAAAAGAAAACAAAAGAAAAAGCAAAAAGAAAATAAAATATGCTCATGTTTAAGAGCATATAAATAAAGAAAATATGAGCGTTATATCACTCCAAAGTCCTACGACAATCCTTTCTTCTATTTTCATACCCACTGATCTTAGAAACATCAAACGTAGCTCACATCAATCTTTTCTCACAACCACGTGGGTCACTTATTGTGGTTTGAACCATAAGATTCAATGCATGAAAGTGAAACAACACTCCTAGTCGTCTTTAATTAATGCCATCATGAAATGGTCTACCCAGAGCTACATGAAAGCCATATGGATAGCTTGTGTGTTCTGTTGGTATGTATGTCCAGAGAGCCAATCATGTGATGATTGTAATGGCATAAATGTAAATGATTTGATTATTAATAAAAGGCAAACTTCCAATTTATTTTGTTTAATTCAGTTATGAGATAATGATATATCATTATAATTGACTACAAAATAATGTTACTTTAATGACGTATGTCTTCAAGTAGGTGAATTTAAAGAATGAGATCATACGGATGTTAAGAGTAAATATACATATTCTCATTATGATCGGTTGTTATTGTGGAAGGTTGATTGACAACAATGACTCATAAGATTAGAGAGTGAGTGTTATATTCTCAATTTTAGTAAAATTGAATGAAATTAATGTAAAGCATGTTTTGATAAATAAATCCCCTAATGGTATTATTGGGGAAATAAAAATATGGATCACCTTTGTGGCATGGGTGCTTGTGGCACAAGTTAAATAAATAAAAGGAATTTGGACATGAATGAAATTTTGTTATGATAAATTAAATAATTGTCAAGTTTAAAAAAAAAAGGATTTATGGTGTTTTAGATAATTAGAGTATAATTAGCTAGCTGAGGTTGCCAACACCATGGTTTTGGTACCAAACAAGAATATTCCAGATTATCTTTTTCTATACTAAAAAAATAATGGGAAGAAGAGAAAAATGATATTTCTTTAATGTGATCCTAAAAAGAATAAGTTTTACATGCAAAGGACATCCCAATAAAGTCTTACAATTAAATATAAGGTGGGAAATGTTTTTATGGATTTTCATAAAATAATAATAATGGGTTGGAGGAGTATATCAAAGAGGGAGAAAGACAAAGATAAAGTGTTTCTTTTTGGATTAACAATCAATTATGTGTCATATAGGGGTATGCTTCCCTTTGTGGATTTTTTGTGTAGAAGTTTTGGACATGTGTGTCTCCATATTAGAAATATACTGAGTAATTAACTTAACATCAATGTCCACTCATTAGATTTTTCTTGGCCGTGACCACAAGAAAGAGAGAAAGATTAAAAAAAAGGGGACAACCTTGGATTAAGTTATGGAATCATGCACATGATGAAGATTGAAAAGAAGTTAAGGATGAGAGAGGAAACTCATACTTTTTGTAAGTATGTCCCCTTGATTCACGACCAAAAGAGAAGGCAAACCCAGACATACATCATATATCTCTCTCTAAACAATTCACCCCATAACTCTAAACACCTAGCTAGACTATAAAAAGGGTCTATGGGAGTCCTCCTGGTCAAGGAAGACGATGAGGGATCCGTGCAGGAGGTCCCCAATGTCAGCTCTTCTGCCCCTTCAAACAACAAAAGACCACAAACATTGATATCTAAAGCAGTGAATGAAAGATGTAGGAAAACTGAGCCTCAACTACTCAAAGCTCCCTGGGTGAATGCGGAAGGTCCTTAGGAGATCCACGGTACTCCTTTCTCTTCATTGCAATTATAGGTATTCTCCTCAAAGCTTTCTACTCAGCCTCACATTGTTTTTCGCTCAGCCTCATGATAGTAGAAAGGAACCTTAGCTCCTCACCATGTCTGACCAAACACAGGTTTTGTCCAATTTCGACGAAGGCAAGGGCCAAAGAGGGGGGACACAGATTTTTGCATGAGTTTCTCCTAGATCGATGATGGTGTCAGGTTTTTTAGATGGGCAGCCTGCAAACGCAGTCGATGCACACTCATCATGAAGGAAAATAAGGAGGGTCAGGAGCTTGGATCTAGGAGGTTCGAGACAGTTTTGGTTGAGATAGGACCAAGGAGTCACAATTGCTCAAAGCTGGTCACTCAACCTAATGCCAACGCCCTGACGGCATAGCCTGCATGCATGAAGGAGAAACACATATGAGAGGAAGAAAAGGAAAAAAGGACATAGAACCGATTGAACCTTTTACCCTGCTTGCCTACAAGTCTAAAGGATGATACGCCTTTTTCCCTATATTTGAGCAGATTTCTTGGTAAGTGGATAATACGGTTTAAATATGACATGGTAGTATTCTATTGGTAAAAACATGCTAATTTTGCATTAATCATAATAATTAATTGGTAGATCATATCATGACAATTAAATATGAATTTTGATTAGGAGAACACATAGAATCCATAGAAAATATGATTGAGACCCAAATATGCTTCCTATACTGAAAGTAGTGCAACATGGGTTAAAGTGGAGATTAAAAGCATAAAACCCCTAGATTTGGGTGTTAGCATGTTGAATATAGTAAAGAACCTCTCTTTTTATGTTATTATCTTGTATTGTTTAACATGATGGGAATATAAGGTGATTGAGATGATAATGATGAATATTTACGATTTCTATTGTGAATAATCATACATATAAGGATTACATGTTGAAAGTCCTAACTTGATATGTTGTTAATAAAACTAATCCGATCAAAGTGATCATCATGAATGAACATGGGAATAAGGGTATTTAAACATAACTATAATGACAACTTCACATCAAGGGAACCTGAACCCTAGAATAGGAGTTGACTATGTCTAATATGAATAATGTGATGGTGACACCTTAGAATTTATATTCATGCAAACTAAAATGTGAATTGCTTGATTTTCTTGTTGATTGGATAATATGGTCGAAGTGTATTCTACATGATAATATGCATGGCTCACCATCAAGATATGTGGTTACACTTATGATTATATTTATCGACTTCTAATGTTTGTTGAGGTTTCTCAAAGATTGAATGAATGGTATATGTTGGATGTTTATTTATTTCATGCAATATGAAGCCCCTATGAGTATCACATAAAGTCAATAATGATATTTTGAACCCTAGGTTACACTAATCAAAGGGTAATGCGCACAAGTCCTGTGATGGATAGTGGTTACACCTGAGATGGTAGACCAAGTAAGGGTCAGAAAATAAAAGAAAATACAAGTTCTTTTGTGCAAGTAAATGATCATTGAATATATGTATTTGTGATTAATGGATGACCCACATACCAATATTGAAATATGTTGACACATTTTGTTTGTCGATGTTTTAGGTAGTTGATATACGAGATACTAACATGGAGATAAAGATGAAACCCATGGAAGGTATTAAAGCTATGCGAGAGGATTAGATAGTTTAGTATATCTTCTCAAATATATAGTTCTAAAGATAGAAACTTCATGTAAGCATTTTGTAAACAATATTTGTAAATTATTGACATAGTTCAATTATTTATTATTTGCTAAATCACGTTCCTTGGGAAAAATTTGTAGGTAATGGATCTTATCTTTTTGGCCTTCCTTAATTGGGGGATGCTGAAGAATGAGGTTGTTACATTTGGTACCAGAGACCCAAATTTTGTCAAATAATATTTTAATAGTTTATATTTTTAAGTAATATATAACATTATGAGGGAATTATTAGGGCATTTTCTAATGACTGAGGTGTCTAGAAGGGACCAAGACCAGGGATTGCCAAAATTTTCCTCCGCACTGCTAGTCGGCTTATGAGGACTCCTGGACCTATGCATCCTGTCGGGCCAAAGTCCAAAGTTTTTGCTCGAAGTCAAATACCTATAGGGTTTCTTCTCATCTCTTTAATCCACTTCCCATACTCTTATTTAATAAACCCTAAAAAGAATTTCTCTCCTCATCTCAAGTTAGGGTTTTGGAGAAGTAGGATTAAGGCATCCTCCGCCTATTAATGTACACATAATGTAATGCACATGTAATGTGGAAACAAATGTGTACATGTAGCCTGGAAATAGTGATAAAGTAAAGAAAGATGTTTTATGGGTTTTCCTTATGGGGGTAACCCAAGATAAAACTAGGGTTTTTTGGGAATTCCCTATTGGGACAAGGGACATAGAAACCCTAAGAGGTAGGGTGTAGTCTCTTTAACCTGAACCCAAACCCTAATATTGGGAAATGGGGGTAGAATGGGTAAAATAGAAACTATACCCATATGAACCCTAATTAGGATAAGAGTAATGCAAATTGAAAAAAATGCAAATAAATATATATGACATATATTTCCATGTATAAATGTGGAGAACTGTATACATGATGCAAGTGAAAAAAAGGAGAGAAATTGGGAGACATAAATAACCAAGGGATATACATGAAAATGAAAACATGAATATAACTTGCTCATTGCCCTAATGCTATCTCTGAAGGAATGAATGAATAAAGAATGCTCCCACCAAGTGAGTATGAATACCCCCAGCGAGTGGGTATACCATAAATATTGGGCAAATAAAGGTTGAGGAGTTATAATATAAAATGTATAAATGAGTTAGCTAACTTGGTCTCCCGCATGTGCATGCAAAACAAAGGCATTGATGAGAAACTTTTAAGAAAACATAAATAACCTATGAATGAAACATTTATAGATGTAACCTGCTCAAGCCCTATATCGATCTCTGGTGAGTTAAAGAGCATGGGGTGAATAGAGTCATCACACGGGGATGACTGATTATCCAGCTTACTAAGGAAAGCCTATATATATGAATGTCCACTATAGGGAACAAACCCTTAAAGAGGGTTCCCCATAAAGAGGCTCCCCTAAAAAGAGGGCACACCATTGAGAAAATAGAAGAAGGGTGATGAGGTTAAAACAAAAAATTCTAATTTAGTATAAAAAGATAATAATATGAAATAAAAGGAAAATCTGAATATAACATGATCAAACCTCATGCTATCTCTGGAAGTTTGAATATGGAAAGAGAATCATGACCAAGCCCTAGAGGGAAAGGTCAGAAAGTATCAAGCTCTGGAGGGGAAGGTCAAGAAAGGTTAAGCCCATGGATGGGAAGGCCGACATGGCACCAAGCCCTAGGTAGGGAAGGTGACCTCATGATGGAGCTTCCACTTGCATGGAGTTGCGTCCACCACTAAAAATCCTAAAGATAGTAAGTCTTTAGGTTTAGCCTTGCTTATACTAGATTAAAAGCTCCACCAATGTATGCTAGGATGCATGGAAGTCTTATCGTAGTATAGTTAAGGGTCGAATCCACAGGACAACGGTCTTGTTAAGATCAACAAGATAGAAAATGTTAGAATTTCATTTAACTCCTTAACAGTTGGTATTTAGATCAAAGAGTTGGTTTGGTTGTTTAAACTAAGTGCAAGTAAAGTAAAAGTGAGAAAGTAAATTTAGGAAGGTAAATTTAAGGTCGTAAACAATATTAAGAGACCACTAGGGTGTGATCGGCTTCCGCCACCACTACTCATGGATCAAAACATACATCACAATAACTTGGCTTGCAAAGAAAAGAGTCCAAATAGTTAGTATATTTGTAGGCTTAGCCTCCTTTCGGATAACTAACTATGAGAAACGTGGAAGTGGTACAATGTCAACCATCCCCAGATGAGTGGTCACTTACTTTGCATCACTCCCCTCACAAAGTGTGTTCCTCGACCTGTCAAGGTTGTACTTTCATATGTCAACTGATTCCATTTCATAGTATGAAAGTACAACGATGGAGGTGAGTTTACTCCACTTATTGAGAAACGCTCCTAGATACCGAACCAAACGTATGGTGACTACACACAATCTGGAACCAACAAACAATCAATATTCGAATCTAGAAGTACAAACAAAGACAATTTGCACTAAAAGATAATAGATAACACAAGTTGGTGATCAAGCAACTAGCATTCATTAAACGATTGATGTTGAACTAGAAATATAGTGTTTTTCTATTGCAAACTCAAGATTTACAATGCATGAAATGAAAACATGGGTAGCGGGGCTACTCCCTGCACCCTAGTGTATAAGACTACTCACTCATGGCAAGAACAAAGTAGGGGGTGAAAAGAGAGAGAGAGAGTGTCATCTCCATGAAGGAGGGAGGAAGGTCAACTCCTTGGAGAGAGAGAGAGCAACGATCTTCACACTTCATAGCTTGCTTGATGATGAATCCTCCTCTTCCCACCTTTTTTGTCGATGAGAGAGAAAGTAGCTTGGAGTTGGAGTATGGTTCTCAGACCGACAGCCTCGGGGCAGTGGGTGAAGGATGGAATGGCTCTAGAACAATAGAGGCAACCTTTGGATGTTTGAAACTTAATAATTTGAGAGGACCCTTCGAGTCTTATTTATAGGCTTTGAGTGGAACTCAAATGGTTTGGGAGATTTGGGCCCAGACGGACGTGAAGACCGTTTGGACTCTCTCTCAGTTTGGAGACTGTTTGGACTCTCTCGGTTTAGAAACTATTTGAGTCCTCATGGTTTGGAACCATTTGCCTTTATTTGGTCTTGGGACCATTTGACTTTACACGGTCTTGGGACCGTTTGGCCTTCATTCGGTCTTGGGACCGTTTGGTGTCCATTCAGTCTTGGGACCGTTTGATGTTCATTCAGTCTTGGGACCGTTTGGTGTCCATTCGATCTTGGGACCGTTTGGAGCTTTTGTAATTTTTTTTGTGCTTTTCTGTAAGAAATAAAAGGGGAAAAGTTAGTCTGATGGTATATTTTGAATAAAGTGGAAAATTAAAGATCGTGTCTAATTTATTTAAGAAAGAGTATGGAGAACTGAGGAAAACTAGTAAGATAATATCACAAAATGGGCAGTTATCACCCGCCTTAACTTAGAGTCTGGCTTGTCCTCAAGCTAGATAGAGCTGAGGCATGTAGTGGTGAGGCAATTTTATTTAGTGAAGATTTCCATACTCCCGCTTCAATTCTAAACCAGAGATCTCCTGAAGTTTTATCAGGCTTCTGCTTGCACTAACTCTTTCAGGTATCGGGAGTTGCTTGGATCTCAGGTTTCTTCCGTATTGCGTAGCTTGCATTGGGACAACCTTTTCCTTAATTACATTCTGTGCATGTTTTCGACACCAATCAGTTTTATACTTCTTTGGAAATCCTACTGGAAACTAAGATAGGCATGAGGGTTGTCGAAAGGCTGATGTGTAAGTCCCCCTTTTTTTGGGGGAGGGTTTATCTAAAACTTTTAGGATCTCACTATCGGGCGCGACACATATGCCTTTGTGAGGGCAGCTAAATGTACCAGTCGGGCGAGTCCTTTATCAACTTTTTCATATATCCAGGGACCTTAGGATCTCATTACCATGTGTGACACATCTGCCTTTGTGAGGGAAGCTGAATGTACCAGCCGAGTGAGACCTTTATTGGTTCTTCATATAGGTCCTTATGCGTGGCACAACTCTCATGTTTTTATTCAATGCTCTGGCTTTTATTCTTATACTCACATGCTTAGGAGTTGGATATTTAGGGATTTTGTTTGGGCTGTCAGGCCTCTTTTTGAAAAGAAGAAAGCTATTCTTGGAGTCTTCCGACATGCAATTATTTCAGTTTTCATACTTGGTGGTCCACTTGCAAGGTTCCTTGATTTGGATTTCACCTGGTTCCCTCCCGTCCTTAAGAGAGGTTTGGCTGGCTTTGGCTATGATGTTAAGTTGTAGAGGGTCTGAAATAGAATTGAAGCAGAAGCATGAAAATCGAATGTGAAAGTAAATTATTAGTTCGCCATTACATGCCTAAATTCTATGACTATTATTGCTATTTGAGGACTACTTTGATTCTGAATTTAGCTGGGGGTGACTTTTTCTTATGTACTAGAATTATTCTATCAAAGAAATTACTGAAAAAAGTCTAAATGTGAAAAGAAAGATGAAACAAGAGTGAATAAAAAGAGCAGTGGGAGAAGGGTTGAAAAATGATACCTCACCCTTGTCCAGTGTACCTCCCCCCCTAACTTATCACTCACTCTGTCCTCAGAGTGTCAAAGTGATAGGTTTAGAAGTACATGGACAAGGGCATTAGGCTTCTGTTAGTCCTTTGTTAGCTCTATGCGTTCAGAGAAGATTAGCTGTGAACTTTCCACGTAGAGCGTGGTAATCCAAGTACGTCATGTCCTCTACTGGTCTTCCAAGAATAGTGAGGGTGTACATCCAGTAGATGATGTGGAAACCACACTCGTTTGATTCTCGGAGCTGTTGCGGACATCTGTGGCTGAAGGCGGGGTGATGAAAGTTTTCTTTATCGTATGCCCTTGTGTGCTTGCTTAAGAGATCATGTAGTTTATCAGAACATTCCTTTGCCACCTCCTCTATGGGTGTGTTAGCTGTCACACTATACTGGGTTTGGTTAGGATCAAATTGGCTATTAGAACTATTATAGATGATTGTTGTTCCTTCAGGAAGGTTTGTTTCCAGTAACATCCAGTGCTCCGAGTGAAGAAAAGGAAGCATAATAAACTTCGGATTTGTATGCTGGAGGCAAGAGATAAGCGCCTCTGTGGTTCCGAAGCTCTTTATCTTTAGTAGGCCATCCTTCATGTAAGATGATGCCATGTAAACCGTAGGATGGTTCCATCTAAGGAGATGTTGATAAACAGTCATCATGATTATGATAGGGATCCTTGTAATTGTATAGTTTCACGGAGGGTATCTGCCATGACTAGAATATCTCCCGCTAGAAAAATGAGCTCAACTTTCTTAGCATATAGCCTAGACATGATGAGTCGGAGTTCATTTTCAGAAAGACTCTTGCAAGCTGCAAGGTTGAAGCTAGGAAATGTCGGTTCAATGGCAGGTAGGGGAACCATTTGTGTGGAAGGTCTATTGATGGTGGCCCCTATTAATAACTTGATGTCCCCTTTGACTTTCACCATATCGAAACGGTTAGGGTCCCATTGTATTTTTTCAGGCACCGTAGCGGGTTGTTGTTTCTCCAACTCCTGTAGTGTTTGCCGGAACGACTGCTTCTGTGTACATTGGATAGCTGAGTAGAGGTAGCGAGGGACGTTGTCTGGTGCCATAGTTGGGTCCCTAAAGAACCTTCTGTCACAAATGAGCTCCATGGCTTAACGCCCTCGTAGAGAGTGAAAATCTTCTGTGGCTAGCACAGTGAAAGGGATTTGTTGATTAAGTGCTTGTAAGTGGTGTATAGTGCAGATAGCGCAATCCCCAGATCCTTCTTGCGTTTGGACTTGTGGGTTTATGATTCAGAACCATGGTTGGTTCCAACCCTGTCAGAGTGATGGCTTTGCAATCCAAATTAATTTTAGAAGCCGGAAAGGGATGCATCTTACCTCCCTGACTCCTAGACCAACAAAATTGATGATTCCGAATTTAAGCTTACTGGCACAGAAGTTGTACACTTTGGCATCACGAGCCTCGGTGTCAACGATCATGAGCAGCCAGTGGTCGGAAACTTGGAAGGGTACTGTGATATATTGTACCTTCCGTTCAATCCCCCTACACAGCCGCTCAATAGTCTTGTTGTGTAAGTCCTTGTATAGTAGACTTAGAGCCAAAGCATGTGAAGCATTGAGAACTGGCTACAACCTTTTTGAGCTTCTGTATATTTCGATAGTGTTGGCAAGAAGGACACAGAAAATTTCCATCTTCACTTTTGATTGAGGTCGAAGGATGATGCAGAAATCTTCACATGTCATCTTGCGCTTAGTCTTTATATTTGTGTAGATTATATCCCCTCCTTCTTTGGCATCATCTACGATAGTGTTCAGGATGAAAATATCCTAGACATCTAGGGTAGAGATGGCTGCCATGTCTAGGTCGTACATCTTCTTAGGTAGAGGTGGCGGCGGGGGGAGCTCTTGCAGCGATGGAAAAGAAGTCTGCTCTAGGTCATCCATATAGTGTTGCAGAACTTCATCTTTTTCTGATTCAGAATCAGAGTCGAGTTCATCGTCTGTGTCTAGAATCACTCTGTCTGACTCTTCTTGATTTGGGGGTAAAGGCACTGATTGTTTTGGTGTGGAGGAATGATGAGCTGCTGATGTTGGTGGACTAATGTTGGTTCCTAGGATACATTGCTGGAACTCAGCAAAAGCCGCTTCTTTGGCAGCTTCCCCCATAGATCCCATGGTAGAATAGTCAAGGAACTGATCCCCATATGACATGTTAATATTGTCATTGTGATTGGGGGATTTGGGATCTTGTCCACCTTCTTCGTGGTCTTTGTCTACTGCCTTCTTTGAAGGTTCTATTCCTTGGCTGGTTCCCTCCCCAACATGTCCTGGGTCATCAGGTTTGTCATATGAAGAGGAGGTGTCATCATTGGAGTCAGCAGATGAGTCCGAATCTTCTTATTCGTCTTCATCTTCTTCTTCGTCATCTGCCGCCTTATATTTTATTTGTTTTGGCATTGTTTTCTTACACTGCTGGTGAAGTGCTTGTAATTCATCAAGAGCTACTTGCACATGCTCATGTGTCTCAAGCAGTGCGTCGTGGGTTTACTTGAGATCAGAGTATCGTGCCTCGGCAGAGAGGAGTCATGCAGAAAGGTCTGTGACTTGGGCTCATAGGTGATTGATTTCATTATTTGATGACTCCTCTTGGTAGCTATTGAGCTGTGCAAGGATGTTAGTGACATCGTCCAAATGCGTGCTGAAAGCAGTTTGCTGCTGCTTAAGCTCGTAAAGGCTCTTTGGCAAAGGTTGAGTCTACGTAGAGATCCTATCAACTTGTTGAGCCAACGTTTCTTGCTAGTTTTTCACCTCAAGCACCAACTGTGGCAATTTTTGTAGGCGGTCATCGATGTGTTCGACTTGCGTGGCTGCTGCTTCCTGCCGTTGGTTGATGCTTAAGAGGATGCCAGGTAAGGTGCGGTTTTGCTCGTCGATCTTGGTGACCTATTTAATAAGACCATGCACACAAGGAAAAATAGACTGCATTATGTTAGAAGGGTTGGTGAGGAGGTTTCAGATGGCATCAAATTGACATCCGAATTCCTCACCGACATTTGTAAAAGGGACCCCAGAAAAGGATGGGTGGGATGGCTGGGGTCGGGGTGGAAGGGTGGTAGCGTCTTGCGAAAGAGACACTAATGATGGTCACGCGAACTGTGTGGTGACTGTAGATGGAGTCACCAGTGGTGTCAGGGTGGTGGCGGATGCGAAGGGTGGTGACATTCTGGGAGAAAAGGGTTGATTCGTAAATGTTGATGGGAAAGTGGTGGAGCTGGATGCGAACAAGGTGAAAGTGAGGTCGTGCGTTGATGTGAATGGAATGCCTGATGAGAAGGGGATTGAGGCGGAGGATGTGGGTGGAGGTGTGAATGCTGGGAAGGGATTTGTTGGTGGAATTATTGTGGAGAATGATGGGAGGGTGGTGGATTGTGGAATGGTGGAGGATGGTAGCATGGTGGGGGTGGTGGTGGAGGTAAGCTCAACATTTAAACTCATGATGAAGGAGTCTAGTGATGAGGTGGTGATGTGTTCTTCAGGGAGAGGAGGTTTTGCTTCTGGATTTGGTCTTGATGTCGGCGTCCCCGATAGCTGTTGTGTTTGCAAATGCCCTTTTGATGGCCGTTTCACCAGGATTTTTGTTATTCTAGCTGCCGAGGTAGTGATGCTATTCTCCGTATGACCTGCCTTTGCTTTCTTTTCTAGTACTTGGACCGATGCGAGGAGGTTAGTAAGCTCCTATTTAGTAAAGAGAAGATTATCCTTGTCATAATCTACGAGCTTCGGTAGAGGAAGCAGTGTCCTAGAATATTTTAATGTGGGATAGAAGATGTAGTGTAGCTTAGCATATTTTTCCTTAATGATGTATGAATTCTTTAAAGTCCGCTCATTGGTAAGGATGTCGCCCTTGATCTTCGTGCATCTGGGCAGTAGTCTATCCATCTTGAGATAATTTAGAATTGAGGTTATGTGTCCTCCGACACATACTTCTTTCCCGAGGGCGTAAGTTGTGTGCTTGTGTATCAATTTCCGTCCTATGTTGACCAACATCCCATTAAGGACAGAGCAGAGGATGAAAAGATCGAAAATGCTAACATTTCTGCCCTTTGTCCTGGGGAAGAGTGCGCTTGTGAGGATTTTGTGTAGTGTGCACACCAACCCAGAATGAATATTTGAGGCCTTGCAGGTCTTTGCCTCTTAGGTTGGGATCCCTGTCAGGGATTTCCAGAAGATATGCTTGTTGAACTGGGAGCATTCAACGCCTACAACTTTGGCTTTTTCCAACTGCTCCTTGTTGTCTATAAAGATTTCATTCAATAGCTTTTCTATAATGACAACTCTATTGCCAAAGAGTTTGGTGACCAACCTGCGGTCGCCTCCGTCTGTTGATCTGTCCATTATGTCCACTGCTTCTTTGTGGAGGAAGGTGAAAAATTCAGTTGTTGGCTCAACATAAGAATTCTCTGTGACAAAACAGAGTCTTGCGAGGTTGGCATTGTCGAGAAAGGTGAGGATTCTGTCATAAATCCCCATCTTCTTCAGTACATTGGAACATACGTACTTTTTCGGCTTCAATATTTTGTCAAAGGATGGGAGGGTGTAGATGAATAGGTTTGCTGGTGGTGGTACTGTAGTGGTGATGGTGGAGAAAACAAGAATAGTGGTGGTAGCAGGAGTGGTAATGGCGGTGGCGGTAGTGGTTGATGGAATGCATCCCTCCAGGATTTGTTCCCTTACAGTGGCGGGATGGACCTGCTTCCTTGCCCATTTCTTTGTTGGTTGCTCTGTGGCAGCTTCTTGGGCCCTCCTCTTCCCCTTGGACTTTGTGGTCGGGGATTTGTCCTCAAAATTTGGCTCGTATTCCAAACCTTCATCACTTGAAGAAGTTTCTTCTATATCTTGGACAGGCTCCTCGGTTAAACACATGTTGATGCAGTTAATTTCATTCATGACCGTGAGCAGGTTAACTTTCGGTGGGACATTTCTAGTCTTGTCATAGATGTCTACAATCTTCTAGAGCTTGGTGCTGTCTTCCATCAGTTGCTCCCTTGTCCAGAAGGGAGCCTCATCAGTTCCAGTGGCTTATTTTGCGGGTGATGTCATATCTAAAAAAATAGCAAAAAATTGTGTGTTAAAAGGATTTGAATTTGCAAAGATAACAACTTTATTAAAAGAAAAAGTTACATTATGTATGTGTTAATGTTTTTAGGTTTTAGTGGAACCCAAGTGGTTTGTAAAACAGTGTGGGTCCAAATGGTTTGTAAAACTGTTTGGGTCCAAATAGTTTTGAGACCATTTTGGTTTCAAAAGGTTTTGCAAAAACGTTTGATGCACTTATTAAGCGAAGAGTGAAAGAGAAAACCGTTTGGGTCCAAATGGTTTTGAGCTCAAACGGTTTCAAGACCGTTTGATATCAAAATGCTTTTAGGACTATTTGGGTCCAAACGGTCTCGAACTCAAACGGTTTCAAGACCATTTGGCACCAAATGGTTTTAGGACCGTTTGGGTCCTAACGATCTTGAGCTTGAATGATTTCAAGACCATTTGGCACCAAATGGTTTTAGGACCGTTTGGGTCCAAATGGTCTCGAGCTCAAGCAGTTTCATGACCGTTTTTCACCAACGGTTTTAGGACCATTTGGGTCGAGACCGTGAGGAAGGTGAAGCATCCAGAAGCACGGTTGATTGTTGAAAAGGAGGTGAAAGTAGCAAATGACATAGGAGACACGTGCGTCGGTGGCTAACGAGATTCCCGTTGGAGACGCAGTGTTGGCAACGGTTAAAACAAGGTGGATGTGAAGTGTGGTGTGGTGACGGAGAAGACGATAGTGGTGATGGTGTCGAACTGCTGGTTTACCTTGCTGTGTGATGGTGACGCTGACGGCGAAAAACTCTGTGAAATCACACGGGGAAGATGGCGGTGGCATCAGAGATGGTGGCAGAGAGAGAAGGCGTCACGAGTTGCGTGGGAGCGAGAAATGGAGGGGATGAAATAGTGCTCGCATGAGGGTTTAGGGAGTTCGAGATTTTATAAGAGGAAAAAGGGAGGGGTTTGGGTTATATTTATAGGATTGGGGGGGCATTACAAATTTGCAAGGGTAAATGGTCTTGAGACCATTTGGGGTCTAAACAATTTAAGGACCAAGAGGACCAAACAGTTTCAAGACCGAGAGGACCAAACAATTTCGAGACTGAGAGGACCAAACAATTTCGAGACTGGGAGAATGACCAAATGGTTTCGAGACTGAGAGGACCAAACATTTTTGAGACCGAGAGGACCAAATGGTTTTGAGACCCGGAGAACGACCAAACGGTTTTGTGACCGGGAGAATGACCGAACGGTTTCGAGACCGAGAGGACCAAATGGTTTTGAGACCGTTTGAGTCCAAACTGTTTCGAGACTGTTTGGTTAAGATTTATTTATGCTTTTGGATTTTATATTTTTATGTTTGTTTTGGTTATTTATGTGAATTTTTATATTTTTGGATTAAAGATGATAAGTCTAAATCAAATGAAGGGATAAGAAAATTAATAAAACTAGGCAAAATAAAACACTGGTACTCAGATCTTGGGTTGCCTCCCAAGTAGCGCCCGGGTTTTACATCGCTGGCTCGACAAAAATCGGATTTGGTTATGTTGATGTTGAGGGATCGTGGATCTCGATAGTCTGTCGTGGAATTTTGTCCATTGGTGTGTAGTATCTCTTTAATCTGTGGCCATTAACGGTCCATTCTCCCCCATAATTGCCAAGGATGATGACTGCTTCGGTGGGGTAAATATCTTTAATTGTGAATGGTCCAGACCACTTCGTGCGGAGCTTTCCAGGAAACATCTTAAGTCTGGAATTGAAGAGGACCTTATCTCCAATAGCAATGTCTTTTCTTTTGAGGTGGCCATCATGCCACATCTTGGTTTGTTCTTTGTAGATTCTGGCACTATGGTAAGCTGTCATTCTAAGCTCCTCAAGTTCTTGTAACTGGAGTTGTATGTATTCACCAACACTTTTAAAATCAAAATTCAGTTGTTTAATGGCCCACCAGGCCTTATGTTCCAGTTCAACTAGAAGATGTCATGATTTCCCATATACCAGTCGGAACGGGGTTGTTCCAATCGATGTTTTATAAGTTGTGCAGTAAGCCCAAAGGGCATCGGGAAGCTTGGTGGACCAGTCGGTATGATGTCTATTGATTGTTTTCTCTAAAATTGCTTTAAGTTGTCTATTCAAAACTTCGACTTGGCCACTAGTTTGTGTATGGTAAGGTGTGGAAACCTTATGGTTGACTCCATATTTTTTTAGGAGGGCTTCGAAGCTTCTTTCCAGAAAATGGGTCCCTCCATCGGATATGATATTTTGGGGACTCCGAATCTGGGGAAAATGATATCTTTGAATATCTTGATGACTGGCTTTGAATCGTTGGAAACGGTGGGTATAGCTTCTGCCCATTTTGAGAAATAATCCACAGCGACCAGTATGTAAGAAAATCCATAGGATGAGGGAAAGGGACCCATGTAGTCTATTCCCCAAACATCAAAAAGTTCAATTTCTTACCAAAAAGTGAGAGGCATTTCATTCCTTTTAGTTATACCGCCAGAAAGCTGATATTTATAGCATGATATTACAAAATCATAGGAATCTCTTACTATTGTTGGCCAAAAGAAAATTGATTGTAGAACTTTCAGAGTGGTATTTTTTGAACTCATGTATCCCCTAGTGGGGCCAGAATGACAATTCTCTAAGACAGGAGTAATTTCCTCTTCTGGTATGTAGCGACGGAAAAGTTCGTCTGCACATAGATGAAAATGATAGGGTTCATCCCAGTAGTATTGTTTAGCATCATGGAGAAATTTCTTTTTATCATGGTGAGAGGCAGAGGGGTGGATGATTCCTGTAGCCAGATAGTTCACTATGTCGGCATACCAGGGGAACCCAGTGGTAATTTTCATAAGCTGGTCATCAGGGAGGGAGTCTCAGATAGTTACATCATCATCCTCCTGAGACTCGATGCGACTTAGGTGGTCAGCGACGACATTTTCCACTATGTTCTTGTCTTTTATTTCAAGATCGAACTCTTGCAACATCAATACCCAGCAGATGAGTCTGGGTTTTGCATCCTATTTTTGGATAAGATATTTGATGGTAGAGTGGTCTGTATATACTATGACCTTTGATCCAATTAGGTAAGAACAAAATTTTTCGAAAGCGTAGATGACGGCTAAGAATTCCTTTTTAGTGGTAGTATAATTCTTTTGTGCCTCATCTAACGTCTTGGATGCGTAATATATTACATATGGCTTTTGTCTATTCTCTACCCCAACATAGCCCCTATGGCATAGTCGCTAGCGTCACACATTATTTCAAAAGGTTGTGACCAATCAGGCACTCTTAAAATGGGTGCAGAGATTAGAGCATTCTTCAAGGTTGTAAATCTATGCAGGCATTCATGGTCAAAGTTGAAACCAACATCCTTGGTCAATAGGTATGTCATAGGTTTCACTATTTTCGAGAAGTCTTTGATAAATCTCTGGTAGAACCTGGCATGATCCAAGAAATCTCGCACTCCCCTTATGTCTTTGGGCGGTGACAACTTTGAGATGACATCGATTTTTACGTTGTCTACTTCGATTCCTCTTTCACTTACTCGATGTCTGAGGACAACACCTTCAGTCACCATAAAGTGACATTTTTCCCAGTTTAGGATAAGGTTTGTTTCCTTGCATCTCTATAGGACTTTACTTAGGTTGAGCAGACAGTTATCAAAAGAATCTCCATATACTAAAAAATCATCCAAAAACACCTCCATAATGGTTTCGATTAATCTCGTGAAGATAGCATTCATGCACATGTGGAAGGTTGCGGGTGCGTTGCATAGCCCGAAGGGCATCCTTCTGAAGGCATATGTTCCAAAAGGACAAGTAAATGTCATTTTTTCTTGGTCTTTGATAACACCAAATTTTGTGATATTTTAGACTGTTTTTTTGTTATCAAAACTGCCCTTCTCTGCTATTTTCCTCTCTTTTGTATGCACTTTCGCAATAATTGGCCAAGCAATTCTCTTAATCCAATTTTCCTATCTTTTGCAGAGTTTTCCTCGTTTTTGGGCAATAAGGCCGCTCCGGCCCATGAATAAGTCCAAAGCCTGTCTCGGCCTCCCTGATGCCCGATACAACCCCTGCCCGACAGGGGCTGGGCGACACAAAGACGCTCGACAAAGAGGTGCCGCGCGAGAAGAAGCTGACGGACGACACACCTTCTACTTGACAGGGAGCCCGGCTCGCCCCGACAACCCAGCTTGTCGGGCGACACAACCACCCACCGGCAGACGCGTCGCCCGTCATGTGACCGATAGCAGACACCTTCGCGCCGAGCTATAACTGTATCGGCCGTCCATCGACCGGCGCTTAAGGGGGCCACGTGGCGCTTCGAGCACCATAACTCCTCCCGGCCAGCTGACTATAAATAGCAGCTACAGGGAGCCAAAAATACAGTCGACAGTTTGGAGTTCAGAATTCGAGTCTTACTTGGGCACGTGGGATATTACCGAAGATTCATCAAGGACTTCTCAAAGATTTCCAAACCGTGTCCAATCTTCTGGTAAAAGATGTTGAATTTGTTTTCTCTAACAATTGTCTAAGTGCTTTTCAGGCCCTGAAAAATGCTTCGATATCACCACCTATCCTTCATGCGCCGGAATGGGGTTTACCTTTTGAGCTGATGTGCGATGCTAGCGACTACGCAGTTGGAGCAGTCCTGGGGCAAAAGAAAGACAAAACACACCATGTGATTTGCTACGCTAGTCGCATGTTGGATGAGGCTCAAGTAAACTACACGACAACTGAGAAAGAGATGCTCGCGATCGTCTTCGTGTTTGATAAATTCAGGTCGTATCTCATTGGAGCCAAGGTCAAGGTATACACAGATCACGGGGCTATAAAATATTTAATGCAAAAGAAGGACGCTAAGCCCAGACTGTTGAGGTGGGCCTTACTGCTCCAAGAGTTCGACCACGAAATTATCGACAAGAAGGGCGCAGAGAATGTGGTCGCAGACTACCTATCAAGAATCGTGACTGAGAGAGAGAGAGAGAGGGCCTCAAATCAATGACGACTACACCGACAAGGCTCTGATGTTGGCAGAAGCTCAAGAAGAAAGTTTACCCTAGTTTGCAGACATCTGCAATTATCTTGCCTGCGGAGAACTGCCTCCTGACATCATGTACAATCAGAAAAAGAAGCTATTTGCGGATGTCAAAAACTACTACTGGGATGATCCTCTCCTATTCAGAAGATGTGCTGACAACTTATACAGGCGGTGCATCCCAGAGGAAGAAACCACAAACATCCTAAAAAAATGCCACACCTCCCCCTATGGTGGACACCTGGGTGGCGAGAGAACAGATGCAAAAGTGTTACAGTCAGGTTTCTACTGGCCCACCTTATTTAAAGACGCTGCACAATTTGTGAAGGTTTGCAAGGAGTGCCAGTTTATAGGAAACATAGGGCGGAGGAATGAAATGCCAATGGCAAGTTGGATAGAAGTAGAAATATTTGACGTGTGGGGGATCGACTACATGGGACCGTTTCCCCCATCTCGGGGGTATCAATACATACTAGTGGCAGTAGATTATGTATCATAGTGGGTGGAAGCGGTAGCCACCCAAACCTGCGACGCCAAGTCGGTTATCAAGCTCTTCGAGAAGACCATCTTCCCTCGTTTCGGTGTACCGCGTACTGTGATAAGCGACAGAGGGTCGCAGTTTGGAGAAAGACAGTTTGAAGCACTTCTGCGCAAGTACAGAGTGAGACACAAGATCGCTACACCCTACCACCCACAGACGTCAGGGCAGGTAGAGGTTTCCAACAGGCAAATCAAGCAAATCTTGGAGAAAACTATCAACCGAACGAGGAAAGACTGGTCCATGAAACTTGACGACGCATTTTGGGCCTACCGTACTGATTACAAAACACCCATTGGAACCACCCCCTACTGACTCATCTACGGAAATTCCTGCCACCTGCCTTTGGAATTGGAACACAAGGCCCTTTGGGCAATCAAGTTCCTAAATATGGACCTCGACAAAGCTGGAGAAAAGAGATTTTTGCAACTCCAAGAGCTCGAAGAGCTGAGGATGACTGCCTACGAAAATGCAAAAATCTACAAACAGAGGACAAAGTTGTGGCATGATGCCCATCTCAGGAGAAAGGATGTAAGCGAAGGAGACAAGGTCTTGTTATTCAAGTCCTCTATTCGTCTTTTCCCTGGGAAGTTGCAAACAAGGTGGTCTGGACCGTTAACAGTGTCAAAGATATATCCATCAGGAATGATGGAGCTCTACGACAAAGACGATCCGACCAAGGCCTTTCAGGTAAATGGGCACAGGGTGAAAAGGTTCTATGAAGACGAAGCATTTGTCAGGAGGGCAGAGATCAGTCTGCAAGATATGGGTACAGTTGAGGGCTGAACAAGATTATCCTACACCGGTCGGGCTGGCGATGCAAACCCCAACACTCCTCGGGAGGCAGCCCGAGTTCTTCTTTCTTTCTTTCATAGAATAGGTTGCATTTTTTCTTATAACCAGCAAAAACAAACTTTATGAATTGTAATAAGGCCCGAGTCAGAGCACACGTCGAGTATGCCGACTCTTCTGTTTTATGGGTCATCGCTGAATTTTCCGAAGCTTTAACGAGCATTTCTGTCTGAGGGCGGGAGGGCTCTGCCCTGACCAATGATGTTTTGCCCGTTAAATGCTTTTTCCAGCTTTGTTTTAAGTTTTTCGGCCGCCTATTTTAGACCGTGTCGGTTAGCTGCTCAGCTAGCACACAGGACCGCCCGTACCGCGCTTTGGTCTCTCAGGCATCACAACGGTCGTGACGGTTGGCGTTCCTGGGCGACGTGCACCCTATCGTGCATGAGAATAAATGCCCTTAATGAGACTGATGTGACCATCGTCCCGGGAACCACATGATCCGTTGTCCGACGCGCGCCTCAGAGATGTCCGTTTAGCCCCCGGCCGAGCTTGCTATAAATAAGAACGGTGGTTTTACCGTGTCGGGCTATCACACTTTGCTACTTTTAGCCACCTGTAACGCATGCAGTAGTCCCCCCTTTTTGCTCCCATGTTCAGCCAGTTGCGTTCACTGTGGTACCGGGCGATGGCTCCCATGAGCAAAGGTATAGCTCGACAGGCTTATCGACCGACAGGCCTCTTGACTGAAATGTCTATAGACCGACACGCTTATCGACCGATAATCTTGTCACCCGGCACGAGTTTTCTTAGCGCACGCTGCTTATCGGGTTTACATGCCTTGCAGATTTTGTATCGCCCGACGCAGTTAAGCTCGACATAACGGCTAATGGTGTCTGCCCGACACGCCATGTCGGGCGACACGTTTTTCTTTTGTGACATCCTATCAGGCAGTTGCTCTTTTGCGGTCTTATCAGCCGATATACCCCTATCGAGCGGTTTGTCTCACCGCACGACACTCTTCGTATCGCCCAGTTTTGTATCGACTTGAATTTTCTTTTGACGGACGATGCCGGAGTCTGTAATAAGTCTTATCGAGTTTCTTTTACTTTTCCTATTAACATATAAATGATCAATAAACTTGATAACAGGAAAAATGGCGGCCACAGATGAAGCAACAACTGTCGGGCAGAAACGTAGAAATCCCAAGCCAGCGATCCGTCGACTACCGCAGATAGAATGCGGGGAGATTTTTCTTGATTTGGTAGCTCAAGAGGAGGGTCATTTCCTTATCATAGTCTATCTTCTGTGGTGATTAAAATACCCTACAGAGACAGCACGAGTACCTTACCGGTGACCTATGGATGGAACCTGGGCATCCCGGTTCCAGCTACTTAATAAAGAGGAAGCAGCCACAAGTGTCCGCACTTGCTGAAGCTGTTTCCAAATGAGAAAGAAGGAGGCTGCAGCAAAGAAGCATATTGAAGCTTCTCGACAGGCAACCTCGCAATGGCATGATGCAACTTCATAGGAGCATATTGCAGCGCATCAGCGAGCTAACCCTCACTGGTTAAACATTACCTTACACTATCTTCTTCACTACTCTGGTGTATGTTCTTATGGCTTATTGTATATCTGATGTACGCATGTATGCCATATAAATTTTTTTCAAAAATCTTTCCCTTGCTTATTTTGTTCCCTTGCATATGTACAAAGTCACTATATTAGTAAAAACCTGATGCAACTGCTTGCCAAGTTCGTTATCTATGTGTTGAATGTGACTCAAGTCCTGTTATATCTTTTTGATAATGCTGCTTCAAACGAACAAAAGAATATGTTTTTTCATGCCAAAAATTTCGAAAAATACAATAATCTCGTAGACAGTTAAGAGACGAGTATGGAGAAGGAAAAAGCTGCCCAAACAATAGGAATCCCTTTGTTCCCCCTTACCCAACAAAAATCCCAAAAAAAGAGAGAAGCCTTATGAGCGTGAATAAAAGCATGAGAGTTGTGCCCAATAATATATATATATATATATATATATATAGAGAGAGAGAGAGAGAGAGTTAGTATTAGTTGCCCGCGCGGGTAACAACTTTAGGCTACCCGAAAGCAGTTCCGGAGCGGAGAAAAATGGGAAAAAAGAGACCGGCTACCCGACAGCAGTTGCGGAGCAGAGAAAAGTAGAAAAAAAGAGACCGACGCGCAGAGAGAGCTACTCGCGAACCCCAGATCATCGCCGTCCCCACTGAATCAAACCCCCAGTTCGTCGCGCCGTCCCCGCCGAAGCAAAACCCTAGTTCGTCACGCCGTCCCCGCCGAAGCAAAACCCCAATTCGTCGCGGACAACGTTCAAACGCGACCTGCCCAAGACCCTCGCTCAGTCCGCCGCTCTGCCTTCCTGCTGCCATCGCTCTGCCTGTCGTGCAAAAATCACCGGCAACCCGAACTCCTCCGTCTCTAATGGCTCCTCCATCTTGCTGCATCTCAATTTCGACAGTTACCTCTTCCAATATGACGAGAACAAAGCAAGCGTCAAGGAAGACCTCGACAGGTCCGCCGTGGCTAAGGCGTCCACGACCAGTGATTGAAGTAGATGATGACTTCAAAATGCAGCCCCATCAGGCCGAGGAGAAGATGGCCAAAGAACCAGAAGAAGCGGCGTCCGTAGAATCACATACTAGACAGAAAGGGGATGTGAACACCGGTGAAACAGGGCAAGAGGAAGCTACTACCCTGAAAGGGGATACCGAATGGGCTACAATGCACAAGACAACAGATGTAGGGGATAAAGGGACATCGGTTGCTTCTGCGAAAGGGGATGTGAACACCGGTGAAACGGGGCAAGAGGAAGCTGCGAAAAGGGATGAGGTTGCTTCTGCGACTCCTCTGTCAGAAACGAAAAGGAAGAAAAGAGGGGCTGCAGATCCCCTGACGAGCAAACCGTCCGAGAAAAGAGCAAAACGAAGTAAGCCAGTTACGGCTGAGAAAGAAGGCAAAGGATCTACCAAGACTAGCGGAGAGCAAAGAACGACAAGGTAATTTATGATAGCATGTAAAAGAGTAATTGTTATAAGAAGTAGAGTAACTGATACAGAACATTAGAGTAACTGTACCATAGCCTAGAGTAACTAGAGTAAATGCTGGAGTAACTGTGCATGATACCAACAAGGTAATGCTCGAGTAACTATTACATAATGCTTGAGTAACCGAGAGTAATGCTTGAGTAACCGATATTAATGCTTGAGTAACTGATAGTAATGTTTGAGTAACTAAAATTAATGCTTGAGTAACTATTACGAAATGCTTGAGTAACAGAGATTAATGCTCGAGTAACTATCACATAATGCTCGAGTAACCGAGATTAATGCTTGAGTAACCAAGAGTAATGCTTGAGCAACTGAAATTTATGATTGAGTAACTATTACATTATGCTTGAGTAACCGAGAGTAATGCTTGAGTAACCGAGAGTAATGCTTGAGTAACTGAAATTTATGCTCGAGTAACTATCACATATTGCGTGAGTGACCGATAGTAGTGCTTGAGTAACCGAGAGTAATGCTTGTATTACTCAACCATTACGTTGATTGTTAATTCGAGTACCTGAAAAAAGCCTGTGAGTAACTGGAAAAGGACTGCGAGTAACTGAACAATGCACTTAATGGTTCAGTAACTGAACTGCGATATTAATGCTTGAGTAACCGAGAGTAATGTTTGAGTAACTAAAATTTATGCTTGAGTAACTATTACATAATGCTTGAGTAACCGAGAGTAATGTTTGAGTAACCGATAATAAGCTATAAAACAATATTGTTAAGCTAACAACTACATTCTTGGAATAACTTTATTCGTATGCAGGAGAAGAAAGCAAAGGGGATGAGGAGAGTACAACTGCAAGTCAGAAACAGAAAGAGATAGAAAAGGCTAAAGAGAAAGGTAAGATTGTATGGATTTTTAATAGTTTTAATTTTCAGTTACTTACAGTTTATTAAATAGCTTTTACAAAATAAACAATGAGCTCTAATGATAAATTTTGATATGTTTGCAGTGGGAGTAAATAGACTGTACCACAGGTGCTCCTTAAAGAGCTACAACAATACCAGCAAGAGCATGGTTTATACAAAGGAACAACTTATGATGCTGAGCTCAACAGCCTTTGCAAACCTTGTAAATATGCCAAATCTTGCGGTTGACATAGGCTTGTTAGAGGATTTAATAGATAGATATGTCGATGAAGACATATTTATGCTGGCCGACAGAGAGGAAAGAAGGATGACAGTAGATGACGTGGGGATAATTCTAGGTATCCCCAACAAAGGTATAGAAATAACACAAAGAAAAGATTCTGCCATAGTAAAGTCGATATGGCAAGAGTTTGCGAAGGCGACTTGTAAAAATAGAAATGAAGGTGAGACATCAAAGAAGTTGAGAGAAAAAGATGTCATGCATAAGGACAACTTAACAAAACTTTGGCAAGAATATGCCAAGACCAACAATCCAGCAGACAATACAAATATGTGTCGTGCGTGGATGTTGCACCTGCTGGCAACATTCCTAATCCCAGACACTAGCTATTGCGCACCAATCTACATTATCCACTACCTAGATGATGTCACTGCCACTGGGCAGATGAATTGAGAAAAGCTGGTACATGGGAGTATCTTCAAGAATATGAAGATGATGAAGGAGAATGTCCAACTAAGAAGGAAAGGAGAGAAAGGGGCTAAGAACACCCTGTACACAACAGGCTGTGTCATGTGCCTATGCGTAAGTGAATAAAATCATATTCAACTACATTGATACAATATTGACTATGGGGGTGCAGTTACATATGCATTATATTTTCTCTATATTACATGCAGGTTTGGGCATATGAGATGACAAAGATGGCAAAGCCAACATTCCTTGACTCCAAGCCAAGGATAAAGAAGTGGGCTGCGCCGGTCGAGAAATTGATGGAATTAGTGAAAGTGGACCCTAAGGATGTAAGATTATCTAATCTTTGTTACAAAATCTAATATACAACATAATCATACATGTTTCATTTTGTGACATTATTTTTTTTATATGTTGGATAGGTATGTCAAATGATAGTGGTAGACTAGGGAGATGATTGGCATGCTGCAAAATCATCGAATGACATGCCAGAAAAAAGTACGCCAACAACCACTGAGGCACCAGCAAAACCAATCATCGAAGAGGGAGACACTATTGACACCTCCACCCTGGAGACAAGAATCAAAATGTTGGAGGAGGAGCTCAAAATACATAAGGAGATCTGCACAAGAATAAGTGTTGAGAAATTCACAGAACTGCAATTGGAGAATAAAAGGCTAGAAGAAAGAATAGCCAAGTTAGAAGAAGAGAATAAAAATCTAAAAAGAAAGTGGGAAGATGACGGTAACAAATCATAGTCACCTGGAAGTGGATTCCAGGAATTTGTAGAGGGTTTTGTCTCAGTGAATGTAGATGAACCGAAAGACACACCGATAAAGGATGTCGCCCCACCGACGAAATGAAGAAGGCTAACCCTCAGAAGAAAATACGTGGAATCAGAAGATCATAGTGAGGACGGGAAAAATGCTGATGAAGAGGAGAACAAAGAAACAAAAGACAACAGTTCTGCACAACCAAAGTCTGCAGAAGATGCAGACCAAAACAAACAAGAAGAAGAGGAGAAAAAAGAAACAAAGGACAACAGTTCTGAACAACCAAAGTCTGCAGAAGATGCAGACCAAAAGAAACAAGAAGAAGGGAGCAAACAGCCGGAGAAGATAGTAGAAGAGAAGGGCAGAAGAAGCCCAGAAGAAGATTGAAGAAGAAGACGATGGAAGAACTAAAGATAGGAAGCATAGAAAAAAAATGTGAAGAAAAGAAGGGAGGAAAAGGTAATTTTCATCTCCTTTCAAGTATATCATAACTGCAAGTAATGCTTGAGTAACTGAACCTAAAGCTTGAGTAACTGAACCTAATGCTTGAGTAACTGCAAGTACGGCTTGAGAAACTGCACGTAAGGCTTGAGTAATTGAATATAATGCTTGAGTAACTGCACATAATGAATGAGTAACTGAATGTAATGCTTGAGTAACTGAACATAATGAATGAGTAACCGAGAGTAATGCTTGAGTAACTGATAGAAATGCTTAAATAACTTGGGAAAAATGAAAATTGATTCTAACATGGATTTCTCTATTGTTGTTGACAGCACAAGATGTCAAACTTCATAGGTTTTAAACATTTCAAAACAAAAGAAGCCAAAGAAATTGTCCATCACTTCATGGACAACACAGAAAAAATGTAAGAGAATTGGTTATTGTCAAATGTAAAATGATAAAACATTAATGTTTCTATATCCAACTCGTATGTATAACATCTATAAAAATAATTTGCAGGTCAAAACGAGAATGGAAATTCAGTGAAGACACTTGGTGCACGGGGAAGGACCTCGCCGCCCTCCTGTACAAGGATCAAATGACACAATCACCTGTAAGAAACAAGAACGTAGTGTAACTCTTTGAAATAGATAATTTGGATTGCTAAACTGATAAAGCTTTTGGTTTTATTCAGGTTCTCGACTACTTTGTACACATGCTCAAGGAGAGCACAAGCAAGCGGAGGAAGAAGGGATTGACGTGGAACTGCATGAGCACTTATGCTCCAGTAAGACAAATAAACATTGTATACAAATTTACATGAAATTACAATATATAAACACAAACTGAAACTTATAGATGTGGTTTTTAAACTCTACATTTACAGTAAAAGCTATCATTTAATATTGAGGACATCACCTTGGAACAGATAGACATGCTATCTCCAAAATTGAACGTTCCAATTAAAGATTGGGACGCAATGGACTCGGTGTTCACAATACTAAACAACGACAACCACTGGCACTTGTACGAAGCAAGTTTCAGGGATGGAGCACACCGGTCCTATAATTCAATGAGTTGGAGTAGCAACTCAAGAAAGGAATTCAATAGATGGGTAAGTGATCTATAAAAATTAAGTCTATTATAAGTGGATTGAAAGGATTAATGATCTTTAATTGATGATGAATAAATGTCTTGTTTTTTTAATGCAGGTGGGTATAGTGCACAACTTCTTTAGGGGTGCACCTGAAAAGGGAAGCCAATTGTCGCAGTGGAAATGGGATTACCCGATCTTCCCACAGCAGGAAGAAGACTCACTTGACTGTGGGATCTTTGTCATGAAGTACCTAGAGTGCCTAGTAAATTGTAAACCTATGGACTTCACCTGCAAAGACATACCATCAATAAGGGCTGATATTTTTCAACGAATGATGACAAGGGGGCAGCTACAACCTCTAATAGATGATGAAAAAGCTGAAATCGAAGAGATCAAAGAAGGTATATCTGCTGATAACAATGGAGGAGAAGCTGAAGCTGATAAACAACCAGAAACAAAAAAGAATGAAGAAACAACAAGTGTATAGCTGCTATTGTATAAGCTGTTGTTCAGTTACTTGTTGTTGTATAAGCTGTGTATATCTGAATGTACAAGTGCTATTGAATGTACAGCTGTTAAAAGTCTGAAGTTACAACTGATCTTAATGTACATTTGATCTTGCTGTACATGTCATCTTGAACATATATTAATTTTTCCCTTATATTTTGGCTAAATGTTCTTGAATGCTTTAGATAACTTTATGCTTTGAATGCTTATGTACATCTTGAAACTACTACGAGTAACTGAGCTGAAAGTAACAAAATGCTTGAGTAATGCTTGAACACCCGACAGTAATGATTGAGTAACTTAACAAACTATTCGAGTAACTGAAAAAACCCTGGGATTAGCTCTTGAGTAACTAAGAGTGGTGCTTGGGTAACCGACAGTAATGGTTGAGTAACTGAACAATCGCTGCGGGTAACTATCACAACCCTGGAGTAACTGAAAAACACTACGATTAACTGGAAAAGGACTGCGAGTAACTGAAAAAGGACTATAAGTAACTGAAAAGGGACTGCGAGTAACTCAAATAGCCTGCGAGTAACTGTCACAACCGCTCTGAGTAACTTGAAAAACACTGCGAGTAACTCAAAATAGCCTGCGAGTAACTGAACAACCCTATGTGAGTAACTGACCAAACACTGCGAGCCACTAAACAACCCTCTGCGAGTAACTGAACAACCCTCTCCGAGTAACTAAACAAACAATGCGAGTAACTGTCACAACCACTCCGAGTAACTGGAAAAACACTGCGAGTAACTGAAAAACCACTGCGAGTAACTGAAGAAAGCTCGCGAGTAACTGGAAAAACACTGCGAGTAACTGAACAACCCTGCGAGTAACTGAACCAATGCTGTGAGTAACTGAACCAACGTTGCTATGAGTAACTGAACCAACACTGCAAGTAACTGTATCAATATTGTGAGTAACTCAAATAGCCTGCGAGTAACTGAACAAACGCTGCGAGTAACTGAACAACCCTGCAAGTAACTGTATCAACACTGTGAGTAACTGAATCAACACTATGAGTAACTGAACAACCGTGCGAGTAACTGAACAACCGCTCCGAGTAACTGAACAAATGCTCCGAGTAACTGAACCAACACTGCGAGTAACTGAACCAACGCTGTGAGCAACTGAACCAACGTTGCTATGAGTAACTGAACCAACACTGCGAGTAACTGAACCAATGCTGCGAGTAACTGTATCAATACTGTGAGTAACTCAAATAGCCTGCGAGTAACTGAACAAACGCTGTGAGTAACTGAACAACCCTGTGAGTAACTGTATCAACACTGTGAGTAACTGAATCAACACTATGAGTAACTGAACAACCGTGCGAGTAACTGAACAACCGCTCCGAGTAATTGAACAAATGCTCCGAGTAACTGAACCAACACTGCGAGTAACTGAACCAACGCTGTGAGCAACTGAACCAACGTTGCTACGAGTAACTGAACCAACACTGCGAGTAACTGAACCAACGCTGCGAGTAACTGAACCAACACTGCGAGTAACTCAAATAGCCTGCGAGTAACTGAACAAATGCTGCGAGTAACTGAACAACCCTGCGAGTAACTGTATCAACACTATGAGTAACTGAATCAACACTATGAGTAACTGAACAACCGTGCGAGTAACTGAATAACCGCTCTGAGTAACTGAACAAATGCTCCGAGTAACTGAACCAACACTGCGAGTAACTGAACCAACGCTGTGAGCAACTGAACCAACGTTGCTATGAGTAACTGAACCAACACTGCGAGTAACTGAACCAACGCTGTGAGTAACTGAACCAACACTGCGAGTAACTGAACCAACGATGTGAGGAACTGAACCAACGTTGCGAGTAAATGTATCAACACTGTGAGTAACTGAACAACCGTGCGAGTAACTAAACAATAACGCTGCGAGTAACTGAACAACAAAAAGGTATTGGCGACAACCATACGAGTAACTGAATCCTATGCGAGTAACTAGACAACCATGTGAGTTACATAAGCTCAAGGAGAGCACAAGCAAGATTACAACATTCAAGATTACACCATTCAAAACACTACAGCTAAACATTCAAGATTACAACATTCAAAACATAAAACGTTATATATTATACAACCAGATCAACTATAAAGAAGGTCCATCAACTGAACTTAAAATACAACCAGATCGGCTATAAAGAAGGTCCATCAACTGAACATAAAAATCAAATAGCTCAGGGGGTCAGATCCATCCCCAAAAATACCTCTGGTAGGAGACGTAGTAGTCCATATCTTGACATTGTCCTCTCACAACATGTTCCCAAAAATTTACTACAGAAGACGCATGACCCATATCAAGATTTTGTCGTCTCACGCCAAGTTACCAAAAATGCTATTGTGAGGATCATGGGATCATATCATGATCGCGTCCTCTCACAACAAGTGCCCAAAAATACTTTTGAGTGAATGAGTCAACCTGAACGGGATTTACAGCTGATCCCGGTGCTGCTTGGTATATGTCCCTAACGAAGAGCTGATCTGCAGAGTCCTCTGATCCAGAGTATACTTCGTCGCCAGGCATTCTGAATAGCGGAATAAGCTCAGTCGGTGTTTCTAAGAACTGATCTGTGATCCATGCTGTGATGGTCTGGTGATCAGTTGGCTTGAGGTAGATGATCCAACCTTTGCGAAGACTGAGCTGTGCGATCATCCTCTTCCAGCCCTTAGTAGTTGAAAGTGACCCATTTTTATTCTGCATAAGGGTTATCTAGAAAGACTGGTTTCCGATTAGGAAGGTGGTCTTGCCTGGTTTGATGTGAAAATGGAGATAGTTCCATTCTATAGGAAGTAGAATGGATTCCATTGTCTTGTCGTCAATGGTGTAGTTGATTGGCTGGATGAATGGCTCCATGGTAGGCTGTGAAGAAATGTTAAAGGGGATCTGAGGAGATGGTCAAAGGGGGTGCTACTGAAATGTTAAGTGGGCTGTCTGTATTTCTTCTATAAAACTGTACCTTCTGTAAACCGGAGCAGTCGTGGATGAAGAAGAGATGGACGTCGAGGGTGCCGTGGAGGATGAAGATGTTGAAGATCTGAAAGCCCCCCGCTGTGTTGTAAACCGTAGCAGTGGTGGATGAAGAAGAGATGGACGTCGAGGGTGCCGTGGAGGATGGAGATGTTGAAGATCTTAAAGCCCCCCGTTGTATTGTTGGTGCTGCAAATATGTGCAGCAGTGAGAGTACTGGTCTGTGTTGTTGGTGCTGCAATTATTGACAGCAGTGATCTATCCTGTTGGGTTGCAAAGATGCCGCTGTATTGTTGGTGCTGCAAATATGTGCAGCACTGAGAGTAATGGTCTGTGTTGTTGGTGCTGCAATTATTGACTGCAGTGCTCTGTCCTGTTGGGTTGCAAAGATGCCGCTGTATTGTTGGTGCTGCAAATATGTGCAGCAGTGAGAGTAATGGTCTGTGTTGTTGGTGCTGCAATTATTGACAGTAGTGCTCTGTCCTGTTGGGTTGCAAAGATGCCGCTGTATTGTTGGTGCTGCAATTATTGACAGCAGTGAGATTAATGCTCTGTGTTGTTGGTGCTGCAATTATTGACATCAGTGCTTTGTCCTGTTTGGTTGCAAAGATGCCAGCATAATCTGGGTTGTTCTGACAACACATCAGTGCACTGTGCTATGTGTATGTGCATTTACATCGTACAACAGACTCTTATACATATCTTTATAGCTTTGTGCTCTCTTTTCTTCACTTTTCTGGTTCCTTTTTTAATAAAGAATTGTGTACAGCAGACTCCTGTACATATCTTTATAGCCTTGTGCTCTCTCTTCTAGAGTTACTTTTTGTACAGAAGACTCCTGTACATATCTTTATAGCCTTGTGCTCTCTCTTCTAGAGTTACTTTTTGTACAGCAGACTCCTGTACTCATTTTTCTCCTACTATTACTGAACAACCCCTGCGAGTAACTGAAGAACCCCTGCGAGTAACTGAAGAACCCCTGCGAGTAACTGAAAAACCCCTACGAGTAACTGAAGAACCCCTGTGAGTAACTGAAGAAACCTTTTCGAAGGTTGCTGAACCAACACATCGAGTAACTGAAAAACCACTGCGAGTAACTGAAAAAAGCACGGGAGTAACTAAAAAACCCTGCGAGTAACTGAAAAAACACTGTGAGTAACTGAAAAACCACTACGAGTAACTGAAAAAAGCACACGAGTAACTGAAAACCCCTGCGAGTAACTGAAGAACCCCTGCGAGTAACTGAAAAACCCCTGTGAGTAACTAAAAACCCCCTGCGAGTAACTGAAGAAAGCATGCGAGTAACTGAAGAAATCCTTTCGAAGGTTACTGAACAAACACTGCGAGTAACTGAAAAACCCCTACGAGTAACTAAAGAAAGCAGGCGAGTAACTGAAAAACCACTGCGAGTAACTGAAAAAAGCCTGCGAGTAACTGGAAAAGGACTACGAGTAACTGAAAAATCTTGCGAGTAACTGTGACACACTACGAGTAACTATGAAAACAATGTGAGTAACTGAACGAGCACTACGAGTAACTGAAATAGCAGTTAGAGTAACTGTGAAAAAAATAGCCTGTGAGTAACTGGAAAAACACTGTGAGTAACTGGGACAACCCTACGAGTAACTCTAACAGCAATAAGAGTAACTGACAAACCACTGCGAGTAACTATGACAGCAATAAGAGTAACTGTGACAACACTAATAGTATCCATTGTACACAAAGACAAACACATAATATTCAAAAAGAATAACAATTGATCAGAAAACATTCTTTGTAACATATTCAAAGTATACATACAATTGCTGGAGCACAAGGTAACACAAAGATAGATTACAAACACAAGTGAAGTACTTAGAAAGTTACAAACTCACTTTCATAAAACTACACAAAAAGAACAACCCCATTACAGATTTGAACATGCCTCACAAACACACTACAAACTCCAATAAAAAAGATAGAACCACATATACATCAATAGCAACTGCAAGATCACCAGAACACGAGCAGTATAAATAGTAGCAGCAAATCCCAATCATATAATGCGCTACTTCTTAGGATAATTCCTGCTGTCATTGTTAACACCAAACTCTAAACAATTCTTGCACTGCCTCTCTCTTTTAGACTGTGCAATCTCAACTCCAGATTTAAACCTCACATCTGTGGATTTGGGTCTCCCCTTAGTTTTACAAACATTGGGGATATTAACCTTGACAGCTGAAGAAGAAGTTGTATTTGAAGCTGTTACACCAGCACCTGCATCTGCACAACTATCAGAGACATCCAATTCTAACAGCTCCTTTTGCAATGCTAGCAGTTTTTCATGGCAAATATCTACAGTGTTGTTCCTACACGCTATGTTCACAATAGAATTGCAGGCAGAGACAAGCTTAAGAGTCCTCCCAGTGGATAGATGACTAACTGTAGCTTTGCCAAAGATCAAAGGATGTTCTCTGTAGCCTTTGGTCCACCTCTTATATATGTATGGCTCGGGAAGAGTGCAAAAGTCACGACTCTTCAAATAGGACATGATGTGCCTGCAAGGTATACCTTTTAATTCCAACATGTAACAGTTACAATAAACAATCTCACTCGACGGATTCTTCTTCAAAATGCGGGCAGATCCAAGGCCACCAACGCGATACACTTCAAACACACCTTCTGAAGATTCCTTTACATTATATATCATGCTTTGATGAACCTCACTCTGAAAGATCTTAAAAATTGACTTTGTGTATATACCTCTCATCTGCTCCTCCAGAGGCCAAAGTGATGACAAAGGGAGATTACTATACTCGTCTTCAAAGTCTTTGAAATTTTCAATCTCCCGTACATGAGAGTAAGCAGTCTCCAATGAGCATACAAGTTCAAATAAAGTCTTCTTACTGTTCACATGGCTTCTAATGAACGCATTCAAGCTATCGCTACTTTGCGTTGTCCTCATGCCTGCGAAGAAGGAAGACTGCATATAGCACGGGACCCAATCTGAACGCATAGCATACATGTCAGACAACCAATTAATAGACGACAGACCATAAACCTCAACAACAGAATGCCACTTCTCTTCAAAGGTACCAACATCATCCACATTCCACACGCAATCATTCAAGGAGCTTATGATCTGCTCCTTGTTAGGAACACCACCAAGCTTAGAGGGAAGCTTTTGTAGGATGTGCCAGCTGCAGAACCGATGCTTGCAGTTCGGAAAAACAGTAAGGACAGCAGCATTCATAGCCGGGTCTTGATCGGTTATGATGGACATGGCTCTTTGCTAAAACAAAGTAGATACTTCTTGAAAACCCATACAAATGACTCGTACTTCTCATCAATCATAAGAGCTGAAGCAAACAAGACCATCTTACGATGGTGATCAACACCACCAAACATTCCAAAAACCATCGAATACTTGTTGGTGCGGTAGGTGGTGTCAAAAACTATCGCATCACCAAACAACCCACAGTCTTCAACGGAAACATGATCAGCCCAAAACAGATGAGTCAAGCAACAATCAGGATCGTTTTGGTATGTATAGAAGAATTTCTGATCGAGTACCTTAAACTTGGAAAACCGATCCAAGACCATGTCGACGTCGTACTTAGCCGACTCTTTCCTCTTGCTACTGATGTGTCCATGAGCTTGTCTGCTAGTAAATGTCAGATTTTCATAACCACCAGACTCCGATGCCATCAATGCAATTTGTCTCGATACAGGTATGTTAGCTTGGCTCATGGAAGAAAGCATATCTTTTTGAGTTTCATTAAGAGATGAGTTACACTTCAAGTAACGGATATGTGCATCATCAACAAGATCGTGGTTGTGTTCCTCAACAAAGGCAGTCACAACCCACGTGGATGAGGACTTGTCTAGTGTGAATCAGATCATGGCTCCACAACCACACCTCTTCACAGATCGCTTGTGCTTCTTAGACAGATTTTCCTGCAACTTACCCACTTCATCACAAACAGGGCTCAGCAGCCCTCTTGACCTCTTAGAACGGCCCATTGTACCCTGCTTGTCACAAACCAGATCTTTGGCAACAAGAATCTTAGTTCCCCGATCATACCTGTTGTCATCTTTCCTGATATTAAAACCATTCATGCTAGCATAGCTAGAATAGAATGAAATAGCTTCATCTAAACTTCCAAAATGGAGACAAATTTTAGGAACTGTAGCTGGCGGCAAAGTGGAAGCACCAACAGATGGATAAGAAATAGCATTATCATTGTCAGGGCCAACATTTGAATTGGCAGCATCTGTATCAAGGCTGGGATCCATTACAACGTCTATCAGTAACTCAGCAGTACAGAGGAGTAAATCTGAAACAGCAGAGAGTAACTCTATCAGGCCGAAGAGTAACTCATCATAACAAATGAGTAACTGAAGGAAGATTTGTATTCCAAATTACAAATCAGAATAAAATAGATTTCCAAGTTGAACCTAAACACTTAAATTGAAAAAAGAAAATACAGATAGAAAACTTGTACAAATAAATTTATATGTATATTTTCAAGTGAGCTTCACAACAGCAGAAAAAAGGGCAAGGATTTGAAACTGATGACTATAAATATGTTCACCTAATAATCGGACGACCGCCAAATACAATTCAGATTAGTTCAAATACATCTGAGTAACTCAGCAGGATAGAGGAGTAACCCTGAAACAACAGAGAGTAACTCTGTCAGTAAGAAGAGTAACCCAGCATAACAAATGAGTAACTGCTTCAAAAATGAAAAATGCAAACACAAAATTGGGTTTATTTTAAACACAAAAGTAAGAGAAATGTATACACATTGTGAATACAAAAGTCAATGAGAAGAAAACACATTGGGGATACAATAGTTAGAGAGATGAATACACATTCTTTTGGATTTTCTACTATAAGTCAATCAGTATAGATAGATTAATATTCCAAATTACAAATCAGAATAAAACGGATTTCAAGGTTGGAAAGACACACTATCAGAGAGAAGAAAACACATTGGGGATACAAAAGTCAGAGAGAAGAAAACACATTGGGGATACAATAGTCAGAGAGATGAATACACATTCTTTTGGATTTTCTACTATAAGTCAATCAGTATAGGTAGATTAATATTCCAAATTACAAATCAGAATAAAATGGATTTCAAGGTTGGAAAGACACACTTGAATAGAAAAATCGGTATACACATTACAAATCAGCATTCTCTTCGAAAATCAGTATACACATTACAAATCAGTATACACATTACCAGTTGAGTCGAGCGGTCCTTTGAGGTTCCTAGGTCGTCACTGCAGGCCGCTGGAGGTAGTCGGAGCAAAGTTGAATAGGGGATGTCGTCTCGAACAGGTGAAAGAGAAAAAGGACAGCGGATAATTGTTCCCTTCTAGGTCGGGCGACACTTTCAGATTGGGGCACTTCTCTACAGGAAAGATGGGCAAGATACAATAGTCGCGCCGTCAATGTAGCTTAGGAAGCAGTCACTATGCAGTTGGGGGAAATGCAGGTTGGTATGGCTTGACGGAAGAATAGCCTGTATGGCAGCGTCTTTCGCGTCAGACTGGCAACGAAAATGAGCGCCGCGCAGACGGAGATTCAAGGCCGCCTGTGCCTCGCAGACGGAGAATGGGCGCCGCGTAGACGGAGAAAGAAGACCGCGTGTGAGGTGAAGCAGTGGCGGAGGTATAGTCGCCGCGCGTGGAAGTGTCGTTCAGGTTGATTTGCGACGAGAACAGTCTGAAGATTCAAGGCCGCCTGTGTCGCGCAGACGGAGAATGGGCTTCGTGTAGACGGAGAAAGAAGACCGCGTGTGAGGTGAAGCAGGGCGAAGCAGTGACGGCAGAATAGCCTCCGCGCGTGGAAGCGTCGTTCGGGCGCGATGAGAACAGTCACCGTGCGTGACGGGTAGCGAGGGTAAGACCCAAATACTCTGCGGAAGATGGACGGTATGAGCCCGTCTAACGGCGGATGCTTACCAGCGGAGGAGGAGATCAGAGAAGAATCGCCGGTGATTTGCAGGATCTTCCGTCTTTGGTCGCACGTAGGGGAAGGAGGCAGATAATAGAATAGTGCCGCTGTGACAGATGGACGATATGAGCCCGTCTAACAGTGGATTCACTGGAGATGGAAAATCCACCGGAAGAGGGGGTTGGAATCACCGGAAGAGGGGGTTGGAATCGCCGGAAGAGGGGGTTGGAATCGCCGGAGATTTGCAGGATATTCCGTCTTTGGTCGCGCGCAGGGGAAGGAGGCAGAATAGAATAGTGCCGGGTAGCGAGGGTATGTTACCCGCACGGGTAACAAATATTTATCCATATATATATATATATATATATATATATATATATACCACTTGTTTTCCAAAAGTACCCATCTTTAGGCATGGAAGATCCGGGGCAGTGGTACGTAGGATGTGAAATCACTGCTCTAAAGCCAACTGGCTTGGACTATACGGATCACTTGCCCGTTAATGGACCCTTACCTGGATGGACTGATGGGAGACAAGAATGAAAAACCCAAAAAGCCTTAGCCTACCCTATACACAACTTTCTGCCCCGAAAATAAAGTTGTTTGGTGCGTAAGCTAACTTCGGAATCATACAAAGTCTCACTGAAGCTGTAGAGAAAAATTTTACTGAAATAATAAGGCAAGGAAATGCATAGTCTTTTATTTGCAGTGAAGCAACATTATCTCTAAAGGCATTACTATACTTGTTTTTACCTCTTGGCCTGAAAGTTATCTGAGCAAAATGAAGCATCACAAAAAGATTGTTTAATATTGATTGAGGACAATCAAAACGCTAAGTTTGGGGGAGTTGATAACACCAAATTTTGTGATATTTTAGACTATTTTTCTGTTATCAAAACTACCCTTCTCTATTATTTTTCTCTCTTTTGTATGCACTTTCACAATAATTGGCCAAGCAATGCTCTTAATCCAATTTTCCTATCTTTTGCAGAGTTTTCCTCGTTTTTGGGCAATAAGGCCGCTCCGGCCCATGAATAAGTCCAAAGCCTGTCTCGGCCTCCCTGACGCCCGATACAACCCCTGCCCGACAGGGGCTGGGCGACTCAAAGACGCTCGACAAAGAGGTGCCGTGCGAGAAGAAGCTGACGCATGACACGCCTTCTACCCGACAGGGAGCCCGGCTCGCCCCAACAACCCATCTTGTCGGATGACACAAACACCCACTGGCAGACGCGCCACCCGTCACGTGACCGATAGCAGACACCTCCGCGCCGAGCTATAACTGTATCAGCCGTCCATCGACCGGTGCTTAAGGAGGCCACGTGGCGCTTCGAGCACCATAACTCCTCCCGGCCAGCTGACTATAAATAGTAGCTATAGGGAGCCGAAAAGACAGTCGACAGTTCGTAGTTCGGAATTCGAGTCTTAGAATTCAGACAGTTGCGAGAGCATACGTGTCGTGCCCCAGTGCTTGTCTCGGGCGACACTAGGTGAGCTTCTCCTCATCCCGAGAGGGAGAGGACAATTCACTTAAGACCGTCCCGGGCGACACTGCGGGCCGATATCGGCCGACGTGGATGAGCGACACAAGTGCCCGACAACAACAATGCGTAGCTCTTAGCCCGACACGATATCAAACCGATACGCTTAGCTTGTCGAGCGTGCCTCCCGACATGAGCGTATCGGCCATGGTCCTTGAGCGATACGGTCGACATTCGATGCGCGCCACCCGAGAGGGTGTGCCGCCCGACACCTCTGTATCGGGCTAGGCCTCTGACCGATATCGGGCAGGAGAGCTACAACACCCTGTCGTCCTCCTATATCAAGGAGGTGATACCTATCTTTACTTTCTATCATTTAATTCCTTACTTATGCATTGTAATTAAGACCCCTTTATTTCTCTATGGAAATAGAAGATGCTTAATTACTTGTTGCTCTATGCTTGGTGCACAATGTTGGATGACTGCTATGTTTGATATCTGAACTCTAGCTTGCATGTTTGGATCGCATTTCGCTTAGCTAACGAATCGTGTTTTCCCGTCGCAACAACTTCGAGAGTTGTGTTGTGCTCTAGTGTTTGGTCGGATTCTAGAGTACGAAAGTGCCTAGAACGGAGTTGCTTTAGCGACCTTTCCACTCTAATTTTAGTCCAGTGACCTTGAGAGGGGCGCTGATGCCTTGTTAGAGGTACCCGCTTCGAGAGGAGGGGTACATGACTGGTTCTACCACCGCTTGTTTTACCGGAGTCTTATCCTTCGTACCTCACTTTAGCTCGAGCAATATCTTTCTGTTTCTGTTGCATGAAAACCCCTAAAAACTGCTAAATGACTAAAACCTTAAATCTTTCTAGTAGCTCCAGTTGGAGATAGTTTTCTTTGTTTTATTTGTGACATCTTTCTGCTTCCCTTTTCGGGAATTTACCTCTCTTTATACCTACCGGAGTGTAGCGTGTCGATTCTGTGTTCTCAACACTACCCCCCTTGTCCCTGTGTTCGAACTCGTATATCTACTTTGACCCCGTAAACAAAGTTGTGGGGGCCTAGAAGGATTCAGGTTTATAAATGTAAAAGCTCGACTACCTCAAATCCACCTCCAATTTTAGGACGCGCGATTTAGGCCAGTCAACTTTTTGGCGCCGTTGCCGGGGACAAGGCAAAAATGGCACTGTTGACAAATCCGAATCCACTAACTACACTCTTGTGCCTCAAGCTTAGAAATGAGCTTGACAACACTCCTTTTCTTCTTTACTATTATTCTTTGCTCGAAATTAATAAATCTATCTTCTAACCTTGATTTCTCGTGCCATCTCAGGAACCGTAAAGAACAATGACCTATTCCTTCGAGATCTGACGCCATGTCTCGTTGTGAGAAATCTCCGTTTGAAGGTGAATGTCAAGGCCGAGATGAGATTTCACACCAGCCCAGCCTGGTTGGCCAGTTGCATTCTTTCATAAAAAGACAAGACTCTATCATCAACCGGCTGGTGTAGGGTGCACTTCCCAGCCCTAGAGCTCATAATTCCATGCAACACCAGATGGCAAGTCTGCGGATGCACCAATGGGAAGTCGATCAACGGTTGGACCAGATGGCGACTCTGATAAAGAACCATGCGGGAAAGACACTCTCATATCCGAAAACTTTCAGAGTGGTGGTACTGAGGTCTGGAAAGACGGTGGAGCACACAGCTGATGTCGAACCAGAGCCTGAATCGAGGTCGGAGAGTATCATTCCAGCAGAGGGCGAAGGTGGACAAGCGGAAGCTCAAGAGCCTGCACGAAAGCCTTCTGATGAGCTACCTGGTGGGAGGAATTCTTATGCTCCAAGGCTGCCATTCCCACATAAGCTGATCAAGGCAAATCTGAAAAGGCGTCACGAAAGGTTCATGGACTCGATTAGGAAACTGCATCTTGAAGTCCCCTTCCTTGACGCATTGGAAGAGATGCCTATGTATTCCAAGTTCCTCAAGGACCTTATCACAAAGAAGAGAAGGGGAGGAAGGACAGAGACAGTGTATCTAGCTTCCGCCTCCTCCACCTTCTTGAAGCCCGACACACCAAATAAGAGAAGGGATCCCAGAGCTATCACAATCCCGTTCGCCATCGGAGACAACGTCAAGGGAAAGGGCCTAGCAGACTTGGGGGCTAGCATCAACCTCATGCCCCTAAGTTTCACGTAAAGGGTGGGTTTGACCGACATGGTTCGAACCAACATGCGGATTGAACTGGCGGATCACACCTTTAAGAGACCCGTTGGCATTGTCGAAGATGTGCCAATCAGGGTTGGGGACTTCTTCATCCCTTGCTCTATAGTCGATATCGATACAGCTGAAGACCCCCGTTGCCCGATCATCTTTGGTCGCCCCTTCTTGGTGACAGGAAGAGCACTGATTGATGTTTCTGAGGATATGATCACCTTAAGGGTCGGAAATGACCATATCGACTTCAAGCTGAAAGAGATTATGAAGAGCCCATCCCTATCTGAATCAACATGTTTCGTAGATAGCTACAATAAATTCTGCGAGGAAGTAGAGGAAGATATTCGGACAGTAGACCCCCTCTTGAGGGCTATAAACTGTCAAGATCCCGAACTCGAAGATCCTGAGGTCGCGAAGCACCTCAACCTTCTCAACCTTTCTAACAAATATTTGCAAGAAGAGGATACAGAGGTGGAGTTTGTGAAGTATGCCTCTCTCGAGGAGGAGCCTCAGGAGAAAGCACCCAGACCCAAGCTAGAATTAAAAGCATTGCCCGAAGGCCTGAAGTATGAGTTCTTAGATGAACAACACAGAAACTCCATCATCGTAAACGCCGATCTCTCAAGAAACCAGCTTGACCGACTCCTTGAGGAATTAAGGCTCCATAGGAGGGATATATGATATTCAGTAGATGATATCAAAGGCCTTAGCCCCACCCTGTGCATGCATCACATCAACATGGATGAATCTTCCAAGCCTCTGGCTCAACCCCAGAGGAAGATGAACCAGATGCTCAAGGAGGTCGTCAAGAAAGAGGTAATAAAGCTTAGGGATGTGGGGATCATTTACCCAATCAGCGATAGCAATTGGGTAAGTCTAATCCACGTAGTGGCCAAAAAGGGCGGAATGATGGTGGTTAAGGGTGAGAAGGGCGATGAGGTGGCGGTAAGGACCGTCACTGGTTGGCGGATGTGCATAGATTACCGAAAGCTAAATCAGGCTATGAAGAAAGATCATTTTCTGCTACCTTTTATTGACCAAGTTCTCGAAAGGTTAGCGCATCACAATTTCTTTTGTTTTCTTGATGGCTTTTCAGGTTTTTACCAGGTACCCATCTTGCCCGACGATTAAGAGAAAAGAACATTCACCTGCCTTTACGACACTTATGCCTTCCGAAGGATGCCCTTCGGACTCTGCAACGCCCCCTCCACCTTTCAACGATGCATGATATCGATGTTCTCAGATTTTCTAGAAGACATCGTAGAAGTTTTCATGGACGACTTTTCCATCTATGGGAAAGACTTAGATAGCTATCTAAAGAATCTGTCATTGGTCCTTCAAAGGTGCGAGGAGAATAGCCTAGTTCTAAACTGGGAGAAGTGCCATTTTATGGTTCGAGAGGGAATCGTTCTCGGGCATAAGATCTCGAAGCGTGGGATCGAGGTGGACGCAAGCAAGGTTGAAGCAATATCCAAGCTTCCTCCACCGAGATTCGTGACGGGGGTGCGAAGCTTCCTCGGGCATGCAGGATATTACCAAAGATTCATCAAGGACTTCTCAAAGATTTCCAAACCGCTGTCCAATCTTCTAGTAAAAGACGCTGAATTTGTTTTCTCTAACGATTGTCTAAGTGCTTTTCAGGCCCTGAAAAATGCTTTGATATCACCACCTATCCTTCATGCGCTGGAATGGGGTTTACCTTTTGAGCTGATGTGTGACACTAGCGACTACACGGTTGGAGCAGTCCTGGGGAAAAAGAAAGACAAAAAGCACCATGTGATTTGCTACGCTAGTCGCACGTTGGATGAGGCTCAAGTAAACTACACAACAACTGAGAAGGAGATGCTCGTGATCGTCTTCGCGTTTGATAAATTCAGGTCGTATCTCATTTTTGCCAAGTTCAAGGTATACACAGATCACGGGGCTATAAAATATTTAATGCAAAAGAAGGATGCTAAACCCAGACTGTTGAGGTGGGCCTTACTACTCTAAGAGTTCGACCACGAAATTATCAACAAGAAGGGCATAGAGAATGTGGTCGCAGACCACCTATCAAGAATCATGACTGAGAGAGAGAGAGAGAGGGCCTCAAATCAATGAGGACTACGCCGACGAGGCTCTGATGTTGGCAGAAGCTCAAGAAGAAAGTTTACCCTGGTTTGCAGACATCTGCAATTATCTTGCCTACGGAGAACTGCCTCCTGACATCACGTACAATCAGAAAAAGAAGCTATTTGCGGATGTCAAAAACTACTACTGGGATGATCCTCTCCTGTTCAAAAGATGTGCTGACAACTTATACAGGCGGTGCATCCCAGAGGAAGAAACCGCAAACATCCTAAAAAAATGCCACACCTCCCCCTATGGTGGACACTTGGGTGGCGAGAGAACACCTGCAAAAGTGTTACAGTCAGGTTTCTACTGGCCCACCTTTTTTAAAGACGCTGCACAATTTGTGAAGGTTTGCAAGGAGTGCCAGTTTACAGGAAACACAGGGCGGAGGAATGAAATGCCAATGGCAAGTTGGATCGAAGTAGAAATATTTGACCTGTGGGGGATCGACTACATGGGACCGTTTCCCCCATCTCGGGGGTATCAATACATACTAGTGGCAGTAGATTATGTATCGAAGTGGGTGGAAGCGGTAGCCACCCAAACCTACAACGCTAAGTCGGTTATCAAGCTCTTCAAGAAGACCATCTTCCCTCGTTTCGGTGTACCGCGTACTGTGATAAGCAACAGAGGGTCGCACTTTGGAGAAATACAGTTTGAAGCACTTCTGTGCAAGTACGGAGTGAGGCACAAGATCGCTACTCCCTACCACCCACAGACATCAGGGCAGGTAGAGGTTTCCAACAGGCAAATCAAGCAAATCTTGGAGAAAACTGTCAACCGAAAGAGGAAAGACTGGTCCATGAAGCTTGACGACACACTTTGGGCCTACCGTACTTCTTACAAAACACCCATTGGAACCACCCCCTACCGACTCATCTACAGAAAATCCTGCCACCTGCCTTTGGAATTGGAACACAAGGCCCTTTGGGCAATCAAGTTCCTAAATATGGACCTCGACAAAGCTGGAGAAAAGAGATTTTTGCAACTCCAAGAGCTCGAAGAGCTGAGGATGACTGCCTATGAAAACGCAAATATCTACAAACAGAGGACAAAGTTGTGGCATGATGCCCATCTCAGGAGAAAGGATGTAAGCGAAGGAGACAAGGTCTTGTTATTCAAGTCCTCTATTCGTCTTTTCCCTGAGAAGTTACAAACAAGGTGGTCTGGACCGTTCACATTGTCAAAGATATATCCATCAGGAATGATGGACCTCTACGACAAAGACGATCCGACCAAGGGCCTTCAGGTAAATGGGCACAGGGTGAAAAAGTTCTATGAAGATGAAGCATTTGTCAGGAGGGCAGAGATCAGTCTGCAAGATATGGGTACAGTTGAGGGCTGAATAAGATGATCCTACACCGGTCGGGATGGCGACGCAAACCCCAGCGCTCCTCGGGAGGCAACCCGAGTTCTTCTTTCTTTCTTTCATAGAATAGGTTGCATTTTTTCTTATAACCAGCAAAAACAAACTTTATGAATTGTAATAAGGCCCGAGTCAGAGCACGCACCGAGCATGCCGACTCTTCTATTTTATGGGTCATCGCTAAATTTTCTGAAGCTTTGACGAGCATTTCTGTCTGAGGGCGGGACGGATCTGCCCTGAACAATGATGTTTTGCCCGTTAAATGCTTTTTCTAGCTTTGTTTTAAGTTTTTCGGCCGCCTATTTTAGACCGTGTCGGTTAGCCGCTCAGCTAGCACACATGACCGCCTGTACTAGGCTTTGGTCTCTCAGGCATCGCAACGGTCGTGACGGTTGGCATTCCTGGGTGACGTGCACCCTATCGTGCATGAGAATAAATGCCCTTAATGAGACTGATGTGACCATCGTCCCGGGAACCACCTGACCCGTTGGCCGACGCGCGCCTCAGAGATGTCCGTTTATCCCCCGGCCGAGCTTTCTATAAATAAGAACAGTGGTTTTACCGTGTCGGGCTGTCACACTTTGCTACTTTTAGCCACCTGTAACGCATGCAGTAGTCCCCCCTTTTTGCTCCCGTGTCGGCCAGTTGCCTTCACCGTGGTACCGGGCGATGGCTCCCATGAGCAAAGGTATAGCTCGACAGGCTTATCGACCGGCAGACCTCTCGACTGAAATGTCTATAGACCGACACGCTTATCGACCGATAATCTTGTCACCCGGCACGAGTTTTCTTAGCGCACGCTTCTTATCGGGTTTACATGCCTTGCAGATTTTGTTTCGCCTGATGCAGTTAAGCGCGACATAACGGATGATTTTGTCTTCCCGACATGCCATGTCGGGCGAAACGTTTTTCTTTTGTGACATCCTATCAGGCAGTTGCTCTTTGGCGGTCTTATCGGCCGATATACCCCTATCGAGCGGTATGTCTTACCGCATGACACTCTTCGTATCGCCCAGTTTTGTATCGACTTGAATTTTCTTTTGACGGACGATGCCGGAGTTTGTAATAAGTCCTATCGAGTTTCTTTTACTTTTCCTGTCTAACATATAAATGGTCAATAAACTTGATAACAGGAAAAATGGCGGCCGTAGATGAAGCAACAACTGTCGGGCAGAAACGTAGAAATCCCAACGCAGCGAGCCGTCGACTACCGCAGATAGAATGCGGGGAGATTTTTCTTGATTTGGTAGCTCAAGAGGAGGGTCATTTCCTTATCATAGTCTGTCTTCTGTGGTGATTAAAACACCCTACAGAGACAACATGAGTACCTTTCCGGTGACCTCCGGATGGAACCTGGGCATCCCGGTTCCAGCTACTTAATAAAGAGGAAGAAGCCACAAGTGTCCGCACTTGCTGAAGCTGTTTCCAAATGAGAAAGAAGGAGGCTGCAGCAAAGAAGCATATTGAAGCTTCTCGACAGGCAACCTCCCAATGGCATGATGCAACTTCGTAGGAGCATATTGCCGTGCATCAGCGAGCTAACCCTCACTGGTTAAACATTACCTTACCCTATCTTCTTCACTACTCTGGGACAGAGTGTGGAGTAAGTTTGGGGGGGTACCCATGTTCCAGTGAGGGAGGTATAAAATTCTTTTCCGCTTCAAGCACTTCACGCTTTCTGGCTTACTTTATATCTGATGTGCTTATGTATGTTCTTATGGCTTATTGTATATCTGATGTACGCATGTATGCCATATAAAATTTTTTCAAAAATATTTCCCTTGCTTATTTTGTTCCCTTGCATATGTCCAAAGTCGCTATATTAGTAAAAACCTGATGCAACTTCTTGCCAAGTTAGTTTTCTATGTGTTGAATGTGACTCAAGTCCTGTTATATCTTTTTGATAATGCTGCTTCAAACGAACAAAAGAATATGTTTTTTCATGCCAAAAATTTCGAAAAATACAATAATCTCGCAGACAGTTAAGAGACGAGTATGGAGAAGGAAACAACTGCCCAAACAGCAGGAATCCCTTTGTTCCCCCTTACCCAACAAAAATCCCAAAAAAAGAGAGAAGCCTTATGAGCGTGAATAAAAGCATGAGAGTTGTGCCCAATAAAAAAAAAATATATATATATATATATATATATATATATATATATATATATATATATATATATATATATATATATATATATATATATATATATATATATATACCACTTGTTTTCCAAAAGTACCCATCTTTAGGCATGGAAGATCCGGGGCAGTGGTACGTAGGATGTGAAATCACTGCTCTAAAGCCAACTGGCTTGGACTGCAGGGACCACTTGCCCGTTAACGGACCCTTACCTGGATGGACTGATGGGAGACAAGAATGAAAAACCCAAAAAGCCTTAGCCTACCCTATACACAACTTTCTTCCCTGAAAATAAAGTTGTTTGGTGCATAAGCTAACTTCAGAATCATACAAAGTCTCGCTGAAGCTGTAGAGAAAAATTTTACTAAAATAATAAGGCAAGTAAACGCAAGTCTTTTGTTTGCAGTGAAGCAACATTATCTCTAAAGGCATTACTATACTTGTTTTTACCTCTTGGCCTGAAAGTTATTCGAGTAAAATGAAGCATCACAAAAAGATTGTTTAATATTGATTGAGGACAATCAAAACGCTAAGTTTGGGGGAGTTGATAACACCAAATTTTGTGATATTTAGACTATTTTTCTGTTATCAAAACTGCCCTTCTCTGCTATTTTCCTCTCTTTTGTATGCACTTTCACAATAATTGGCCAAGCAATGCTCTTAATCCAATTTTCCTATCTTTTGCAGAGTTTTCCTCATTTTTGGGCAATAAGGCCGCTCCGGCCCATGAATAAGTCCAAAGCCTGTCTCGGCCTCCCTGACGCCCGATACAACCCCTGCTCGACAGGGGATGTGCGACAAAAACACGCTCGACAAAGAGGTGCCGCACGAGAAGAAGCTGACGGACGACACGCCTTCTACCCGACAGGGAGCCTGGCTTGCCCCGACAACCCAGCTTGTCGGGCGATACAGCCACCCACTGGCAGACGCGCAGCCCGTCACGTGACCGATAGCAGACACCTCCGCACCGAGCTATAACTGTATCGGCTGTCCATCGACCGACGCTTAAGGGGGCCACGTGGCGCTTCGAGCACCATAACTCCTCCCAGCCATTTGACTATAAATAGCAACTATAGGGAGCCGAAAAGACAGTCGACAGTTCGGAGTTCGGAATTCGAGTCTTAGAATTCAGACAGTTGCGAGAGCATACATGTCGTGCCCCAGTGCTTGTCTCAGGCGACACTAGGTCAGCTTCTCCTCATCCCGAGAGGGAGAGGACAGTTCACTTAAGACCGTCCCGGGCGACACTGTGGGTCGATATCGGCCGACGTGGATGAGCGACACAAGTGCTCGACAACAACAATACATAGCTCTTATCCCGACACGATATCAAACCGATACGCTTAGCTTGTCGAGCGTGCCACCCGAGAGGGTGTGCCGCCCAACATGAGCGTATTGGCCAGGGTCCTTGAGTGATACGGTCGACAATCGGTGCGTGCCGCCCGAGAGGGTGTGCTGCCCGACACCTCTGTATCGGGCTAGGCCTCTGATCGATATCGGGAAGGAGAGCTACAACACCCTATCATCCTTCTACATCAAGGAGGCGATACCTATCTTTACTTTCTGTCATTTAATTCCTTACTTATGCATTGCAATTAAGACCCCTTTATTTGTCTATGGAAATAGAAGATGCTTAATTACTTATTGCTCTATGCTTGGTGCACAATGTTGGATGACTGCTATGTTTGATATCCGAACTCTAGCTTGCATGTTTGGATCGCGTTTCGCTTAGCTAACGAATCGTGTTATCCCGTCGCAACAACTTCGAGAGTTGTGTTGTGGCTATAGTGTTTGGTCCAATTCTAGAGTACGAGAGTGCCTGGAACAGAGTTGCTTTAGTGACCTTTCCACTCTAATTTTAGTCCAGCGACCTCGAGAGGGGCGCTGATGCCTTGTTAGAGGTACCCGCTTTGAGAGGAGGGGTACATGACTGGTTCTACCGCCTCTTGTTTTACCGGAGTCTTATCCTTCGTACCTCGCTTTAGCTCGAGCAATATATTTCTGTTTCTGTTGCATGAAAACCCCTAAAAACGGCTAAATGACTAGAACCTTAAATCTTTCTAGTAGCTCCAGTTGGAGATAGTTTTCTTCATTTTATTTGTGACATCTTTCTGCTTCCATTTTCAGGAATTTACCTCTCTTTATACCTACCGGAGTGTAGTGTGTCGATTCCGTGTTCTCAATACTACCCCCCTTGTCCCTGTGTTCGACCCCGTATATCTACTTCGACCCCGTAAACAAAGTTGCGGGGGCCTAGAAGGATTCGGGTTTATAAATGTAAAAGCTTGACTACCTCAAATCCGCCTCCAATTTTAGGACACGCGATTTAGGTCGGTCAGTCTTCCGGGTGAATTGGGATTTGGTAAAACCCAGAATATCCATCTAGGTAGCAGAAATGTTTTTGGTTGGCTAACCGCTCAAGGACCTTGTCAAGGAAGGGTAAGGGAAAATGGTCTTTCCTTGTTGATTTGTTCATTTTTCTATAATCTGTGCACATTCTCCAACCAGTAACGGTCCTTGTAGGTACTAGTTCATTCTTATCATTTAAGACAACAATGGTTCCCCCCTTTTTAGGGACCACTTGGACAAGACTAACCCACTGAGAATCAGAAATTGGATAGATAATACCTGCTTTCAAGAGTTTAAGAACTTTGAGGCAGACTACCTCTTTCATATTTGGGTTGCATTTTCTCTAGTGCTCCCTTAAGGGTTTGAACTCTTCTATCATAGGTAGTTTATGCATGCATAGAGCTGGGTTAATGCCTATTAGGTCTGTCATCTTGTACCCAATTGCTTTATTGTGCTTCCTTAATTCAGTGAGAAGCCTTTCTTCCTGATCGTCAACTAGAGAGGAGCTAATGATAACTGGACATAATTTTTCTTCATCTAGGAAGACATGTTTGATCCCAGTTGGTAGAGTTTTCATTTTTGGGGCTTTGGGTACTTCTGTTGTCTCTAATATGGTGACGAATTTCAGTTCTTCAAAAGTGGCTTCGGGGGTTTTTTCAGCCTGCTCCAAGTATTGCAGGCATTGCTGAACTAACTCGTTGGTTGAAAATTCAGCTTCCAGATTTATTAGAGCATCTTCTAGGACATCTGTTGGTTCTGGATTTGCTTGCTTCATTTGAGACATTTTATCACTTGCTTCAAGCAGAAAAACCTCTTCATGAATACTAGGGCTCTTCATGCTGTTGAAAATGTTGAATTGAACAGTTTCTTTACCCAACCTCAAGGTAATTGTGCCAGCCTCGACATCAATTAATGCTCTAGATGTGGCGAGGAAGGGTCTACTGAAAATTATCGGGTACCTTAGGTCTTCTTTTATATCCATAATGATAAAATCACAAGGGACATAAGAGTCCCTCCCCACTCTTATTGGAATATCATCAATGATTCCTAGGGGTGCAGTAATGGTGGAATCAGCGAGCTGGATGGTCATTGCTATAGGCAACAAGTCAGTAAACCCCAATCTTCTGTACATGGAAAATGGCATAATTGATATGCTGGCTCCCAAGTCGGCCAATCCCTTTTTACAAGAAGTGTTCCCAATAGATCATTGTATGCCAAAGGAGCCAGGGTCCTTCTATTTTTTTGGCATTTTATTCAAAATGATATCAGAGGTGGTTTGGGCTAGCTTGACAATTTCATGCTCCTCTGTAATATATTTCTTTGACAGCAAGGTCTTTAGGCATTTGGACCAGACTGGGATTTCAGATAAGGCGTCGAGAAATGGAATATCAACATAAAGTTTCTTCATTGCCTCTTTGAAATTTTGGAATCTAGAGTCTAGTCTGGTTTCCTTTAGTCTGCCAGGATAGGGTATCCTTGGCTTATATTGTGGAACCTCTGGTTCTTTGGGACCTTGTTCCTTTTCTTTCTTTTCTTCAGCTTCTTGACCTGATTCTTCTGTTGGGATGATTTCAGTTACATCCCTGTCTTCTTGATTAACCAAGATGGCTTCAGTAAGAGCACGAATAGACCTTGTTGTAACAACATTTAATTATTTTGGTATGTGTTGATCGTGTCTTGGATTTGCTTCTGGATGGCCAGCAAAAGTGCCCAATGGAGGTTTTAGCTGAGCTGCTATCTGTGCTATCTGAGTTTCCATAGCTTTTTGCTGGGTTTGATGGTTAGCCAACATGGTTTGTTGTGATTGTAGCATTTGCCTTATCAAGGATAGTTCATCAGTCTGCTGTTGTGGGGCATTCTTCTGTTGAAATTGAGTGAGTTGCTGCTGCCCTTGAGGTGGTTGTTGTTGAGGTGCTGGCAACTGAGGTTGCTGCTGCTGTTGCAGCTGGGTTTGTTGTAATTGCGGGTGCAGAGGAGGGTGAGTATATTGGTAGTATGTAGAGGGATTTCTTGGGTAGTTGGATCTCTGGAATTTGTTTCTAAAATTCCCTTGATTTTGGTTGTAGTTGCTTTGAAATCCTAGTGGTAGTCTATTGGAGGATCCACCTTATGTTTGATGTTGTGGGTTAGCAGTTCCCGTAGGATTTCCATATTGAAAACTAGGATGATTTCTTAGTTGATTTGGATTATAGTAATCTTGTCCTGGTATAGAATGAATGGAATTTACTTGTTCTGGCATCTAATCCTCAGGGTGTTCAATGATCGGCTCATACTGTGGTTGAGGTGGTTGCAAATCCATCATTACATTGTATAGGAGACCACATGACAATGTGGGATGATCTGATACATGACAGGCCTCGCAAGTTCCTGTGGCTGCTTTAGCTTGTTGGGGATTCTTCTTTCTGTCATACTCCCCAAAGGATGCTTCGAGGGCTTGTTGTTTGTTGCCTATGGTTTTCAAAGCTTCGTCTATGGCTTTCATTTCTATAGATTCTTCATCTTTACAAACCTTTAGAACTCCTCCTGTGGTCTCTCTCCCCCAATTGGATTGATTTTCTTCTCTGAGAGTGACGATTCTCCAGACATCTTTGTAGTTCTATCTCATAAAGTTTCCTCCAGATGAGGAATCTAAGAACTTTTTCATTTCATCACTTACTCCCCTGTAAAAAGTTTCTATGAGTTGATTTCATGAGATTCCATGGTGAGGGCATTTCCTCAAGAGTTCTTTGAACCTTTCCCATGAGTCAGCTAGTGACTCTCCTAGTAGTTGAAGGAATTGGTTGATTTTCCCTCTGATTTGGCAGGTTAGTGAAGGTGGGAAGAATTTCTCCAAGAACTTCTCTTCTAAGGGAGCCCAAGTGGTGATTGGCTCCCCGTCCAAAGAATTGTACCAGCTTAGTGCTCTTCCAGACAAGGTGAAATTGAAGAGTCTAAGCATGACTGTGTCCATGGTTGTTCCAGCTTGTGGTACCAGCCTACAAAGAGCTTTGAACCTCTTCAAATGGTCCATGAAGTCATCTCCAGCACTTCCATAGAATGAGATGCCCTGCATTATTTGGATCCATTTTATCCTAATCTCAAAATTAGGAGTGTCGATGAGTGGTGGTTAGACTGGATGGTTGTCTTTGTAGTTCTTGGGAATAACGTAGTCCCTTAGTTGCTTGCTTCTTATCAATAGTTGAGCAACAACCTTAGCTGTTTCATTCTTGGTACGGATGCGGGCTTGCTCTTCAGCCCGTACTTCAGCCTAAACTTGGGTGTGCATGTCGGCAATGAGTTGCGCTCGCTGGGCTGCTATAATAGCGTTGGCCCTTTCCATCACTAGTGCAGCTTGGCGTTGATCTTCAGCCATTTGTCTGGCTCTTTGATGATTAAGTCTAATGCGGCAGTGGAAACTTCTCTCTACCTCAGAGTCGTACTCTGGATCAGGGGAGAATCTGAGATTATGCGATGGTTGCATACACGTCTTCTACATGAGTAGAGGAAGAAACACACTTTTCAGATGATGCAGGATATATGATGAAATCAAGAGAATATGAAGTAATGTTCAAAGGAAAAGTGTAAAACCCTAACCAACTAACAGGATGATAAATGAAATTAAAATGTTCAGTCATCCCCGACAATGTTGCCAATTTTTGATGGAGCTTCCACTTGTGTGGAGTTGTGTGCACCACTAAAAATCCTAAACATAGTAAGTCTTTAGGTTTAGCCTTGCTTATACTAGATTATAAACTCCACCCACGTATGCTAGGATACATGGAAGTCTTATCGTAGTATAGTTAAGGGTCGAATCCACATGACAACGGTCTTATTAAGATCAATAAGATAGAAAACGTTAGAATTTCATTTAACTCCTTAACAGTTGGTATTTAGGTCAAAGAGTTGGTTTGGTTGTTTAAACTAAGTGCAAGTAAAGTAAAAGTGAGAAAGTAAATTTAGGAAGGTAAATTTAAGGTCGTAAACAATATTAAGAGACCACTAGGGTGTGATCGGCTTCTGCCACCACTACTCATGGATCAAAATATACATCACAATAACTTGGCTTGCAAAGAAAAGAGTCTAAATAGTTGGTATCTTTGTAGGCTTAGCCTCCTTTCAGATAACTAACTACAAGAAACATGGAAGTGTTGCAATGTCAGCCATCCCCAGAAGAATGGTCACTTACTTTGCATCACTCCCCTCGCAAAGTGTATTCCTAGACCTGTCAAGGTTGTACTTTCATATGTCAACTGATTCCATTTCATAGTATGAAAGTACAACGATGGAGGTGAGTTTACTCCACTTCTTGAAAAACGCTCCTAGATACCGAACCAAACATATGGTGACTACACACAATCTGGAACCAACAAACAGTCGATATTTGAATCTAGAAGTACAAACATAGACAATTTGCACTAAAAGATAATAGATAACACAAGTTGGTGATCAAGAAACTAGAATTCATGAAATGATTGATGTTGAACAGGAAAGATAGTGTTTTTCTATTGCAAACTCAAGAATTACAATGCATGAAATGAAAACATGGGTAGCGGGGCTACTCCCCGCACCCTAATGTATAAGACTACTCGCTCATGGCAAGAACAAAGAAGGGGGTGAGAAGAGAGAGAGAGAGCATCATCTCCACAAAGGAGGGAGGATGGTCGACCCCTTGGAGAGAGAGAGCAACGATTTCAGACTTCATAGCTTGCTTCATGATGAATCCTCCTCTTCCCACCTTCTTTGTCGATGAGAGAGAAAGTAGCTTGGAGATGGAGTATGAATCTCAGACCGGCAGCCTCAGGGCAGTGGGTGAAGAATGGAATGGCTCTGGAACAATAGAGGCAGCCTTTGGATGTCTGAAACTTGATAATTTGTGAGGACCCTTTGGGTCTTATTTATAGGCTTTGAGTGGAACTAAAATGGTTTGGGAGATTTGGGCCCTGACGGTGGTGAAGACCATTTGGACTCTCTCTCAGTTTGGAGACCGTTTGGACTCTCTCAATTTGGAAACTGTTTGAGTCCTCTTGGTTTGGAACCATTTGCCTTTATTCAGTCTTGGGACCGTTTGGCCTTCATTCGGTCTTGGGACCGTTTGGTGTCCATTCAGTCTTGGGACCGTTTGATGACCATTCGGTCTTGGGACCGTTTGGTGTCCATTCGGTCTTGGGACTGTTTGGAGTTTTTGTAATTTTTTTGTGCTTTTCTGTAAGAAATAAAAGGGGAAAAGTTAGTCTGATGGTATATTTACAATAAAGTGGAAAATTAAAGATTGTGTCTGATTTATTAAAGAAAGAGTATGGATAACTGAGGAAAACTAGTAAGATAATATCGCAAAATGGGAGTTTATCACCTCAGTCTATAGTTTAGACGACAAAGCCCCAGATAGGTAAGGTCAAAAAAGGTCAAGCCCCTGATTGGGAAGGCCAGTAGGGCACCAAGCCCCTAGAAGGGAAGGTGGCCCAAGTCCACTATAGGGACACAACCCTATGAGAGGGTATCCCAGAGATTGAGTTTAAAAAAAGGGATTGAGATGTTATAATAAAACCAATGCATAAATATGAAACCTTTAGGGCTAGTGTGCCAACTCGGGGTGGGTCAGCCCAAGAGTGGGAAGATGACCTATGCAGGGGGAACCTTTGACCTTGGGTTCAGGTTGTAGCTAGAGAGCCTAACCTCATCCTGTGATCCAAGAAGGAACCCTAGTTTAGGACATTCCCTAGAAGAGTAAATTTAATAAATCAATTTATAGATTGAGGTAACCTTAACTGTCACCTAAAGGGTGGAGAAGTAAGGATATAAAATATGAAAGCACATATATTGAGTATGATTCTTTGAACCCAAGTATGCCATCTCTGAGGAACATGAGGAAAACTCACTATGGAAGTGGCTGGCCATATGAGACTGAGCCTGAAAAATAAAGTTGCCATGAGTCCAATGAGGGGTTATAAAATGGGTAATGAGCATCATAAGAATAGTTAAAGTTGAAAATAATGTGCTTGAAAATAATTAAAGTTGTGATATATCAAAGAAACCCTTGGGAAGGGTAGAGTCCTATGTCAATCCTATGGTCAAGTAGGGTGTATAGAATGTACATAGGACCAATGGGATTAGGATTTGATTGTCCCCTGAATGCATAATACCATTTGGTCAGAGGTAACAACTAAGTTTTCCCAAGGTCCATGACTCAGGAGATTAGTTGCCTTCATGAGTTTCATGTGGCCCAATAGGTGAATGGGTGAGGCACTCCCTAGATGCAAAAGGATGAGATAACTCCAAAAAGTACCTATACCCCTATATGACTCAAGGAAGTGGATAAGGCTCATAATATTTGAGGTGTAAATGTAAAGATACAAAGACGTCTTGTAATAATGAAAGGAGTTGTGTACAAACTCAAGAGTGAAAAAGTCACTAACTTCATGGAATATAAGAATTCTGAATGTATGTATGGTTTAAATTCATGTTGAAAATGATTCAATCTAAAACTATGAAATGTAAGATAATGTGCGGATATACCGTGTCAACTCTTGGAATGGGATGAAATTTGTATTTGGGGTGCAGTCAGGTCCATATTTCATCCCATTATGAGTGGGAGAGATTGGGTAGATATGTGTTATGGTTAAAATTGATAAATGAGAGTGAAAAACATTTAGTTAAGATGTAATAGCATTACCAAGTGTTGGAGGTGTTACCTCACCCTTATGTGGAAATAAATGAATTATAGGTTGTAAACCAAGGTGAAAGGATAATCACAAAGTTGAATTGAAATCACAAATGAAAATATAATCATTAAGAGATGATATCATGTAACTAAGAATTTGGATATACCTTGAATTGAATTCAAGAGTAATCTTAGTCATAATGTGTAACATATCAAATTCTAAAATTTTGTCATTTGACCCTATTTCCCATCTTTTCCTTTCATTTCTATCCTTCTTGGCCTTTTTGTTCAATTTGTAGAGAATATAATGGTTTAGTGAGCATTTATTCACTAATTGTACCAATGGAAGGGTTTATGCACAAATACCTCAGTGAAAGCTTAATTACCATAAATAAGTACTCTAAACCTTAATCTAACTTTTTGATATGATTTGAAAACATAAAATGATCCTATGTTTCAAATTTGGTTCGATTTGGATGTTGTTTGTGCAAGTTATGCAATTTTAAGTACATTCTGGACTTTTATGGAATTTACCCAATTGCGAGGTTTTCTTTGAAGATTATATCCTGAATTTTAATCCTTAGATATTCCATTACCTTTAAAGAGATTTGAAACCATTGGAGAACCTAGTTTCACCTTGGTTTGATGGTATTTCTTTCCAAAGGCATTATAGGGATTACCCTCTTTATAAAGATGCTTATCCTTAAAAGCTATCAACCAATGAGGTTATTTCTTTCTTGAAAAACGGTGGGGATGGCCTAGAATAATCTATGGGCTCTTAGAACCGAGTTTTGATATGCATGAAGCCTCTATGAGCTATCCTCTTGAATGGCCATCAATCGCTATGATAAAGACACATGGAAAGTCCCTTAAGACTCCTCATGCTTCACCTCTTTCTATATATAGCCATACATACCCCTTTCCCAACTCACAAATTCGAAACTCTTGGTCTCCTTTTCTTTCCTCTATCTTAGATAATAGTTCCTTTAGTATTTTTCCACGAAGTTGCTGACCCAAGGTAATAGAGGGAGCCTACCTTGGTGAAGAAGGCTCATATGGCTTCCAAATTGCTCTATTAGGGTTTCTAAAGATCCTCCTTGGTAATTTCGACCAAAACTAGTAAGTATCATTCTTTCCTTCCCTATTTTCATGTTGATAGTATTTATTAAACCTTCCTCCAGGTCGGAACCATGACCTTCTATGATAAAAATCCACTAAGAACCCTAAAAACACCCCATCTCTATGCTCTTTTGCTAGGGTTTATCACCTCTAAGTGGAGAAGGTGATCTTTGTTCAAGAAAGGAGCTAGGCTTGGAGCGACCAGACCTTATAAGCTCGGGATCCTTGCTGTTTGGACCTTATTATCTTCCCTAGGTGTGAACTTCATAACCCCCTTCCCATATATTTCTTATTACATGCTTAAAACTCATGATCTTATGTTAAAAATTGACGATGTGTCGATTTCTAATTGGTCGATTTTCAATAACTCATAACTTTTGATTCGTTTGTCCAAAAATTAAAGTAAGATATGTTCTGAACTTGGAAAAACATGTTATTTTTAATAAAAATATTTCCAAGTATTGTTTTTCAGTTTTGTCGAAAAGATTTTTTAGAAAATGAATTAAATACCTAAAAATCACCAAAAATACACTTTAAACTTCATAACTCCAATATATGCAAAATTATATGTTTTCTTAATCAGAAAAACCTAACTAAGTCAGTGGTGATATTTTTGAGGTCTGAATCGAAGGTTTTTGTACAAAGTTCATAAGTTTGGGTTTTAACTCTTTAAGGTATATATGTTCTTCTAATACATGAATATGAAATTGGAAATAGGACAGTGGACCCTGATTTCAACTAAAGGTTTGGAAAAGAGGTTAATAGGACTCTAAGTAAGAGGTATGTGCTATGTATGTGAAATTCCCTGTTTATTTATTTGCATTTACATCTTAAGTTGGGAATAATTGTGCCTTAACCTATTTTTCTATAATGAGGCTTTATTAAACCCTATTTCATATACTCTTGAATCTTTTATTATACTTGCCTCATAAATCAGTTTCAGAATATTATTCTTGGGTCTTGGAACCCCACCACCAAGTTGTAATTATATGATGATTTATCTTGCCACTTTACTATTTCTTGAGCATGATGGTTTATTTGTCTATTTAACTATAGTAGTCGTGCTTATGTATAACCACCCACAGAGGGCATGTAAATAATCGCCCTGGGGAATGTCTTATTCTCCCCTTGGGGAATGTGTTATTCCTCCCCTATAAAATTTGATAGGTGATTGGGAATGTATGAATTCTCCCTCACCTATATGTTGAGGTTCGGTAGGTGCCTCAACCCTACTTAGTTAAGGTAGTCCAATTAATATCATGCATGCTACTTCTTATATGTTTTGTAATGGTAAGAGTTTATTTTGTTATGTGCCTCATTCTCTTGGCCGTCTCATCTTATGATGATTCAATATATTTATGTTTCATATGATTTCCTTTTCTCTTGTACTTATTCATTATTTGACGCATACCTTGTTGTCGTCTCCCTTTTGCTGGGTGCTTTCCCAACCACCCTGGTGATGAGTAAGGTGATGAACAAGACAAGGAGTATATAGCTTTTGGCTTGGACTCGGTTGATGGAGATGTTGTTTGGAGACAAGATTGTAGTAGTCTAGACTTCCCTCTATCTAGATCTTGATTGTCTGTCTTGATGTAAACCCTAATGGGAGAATTTGATGTATTTTGTAAACGTTTTATGAAATTGAATACAGTCAGTTAGTTTTTATTCCGCTGCTTTCTAATGGTCTTTTGTATACCAATGTTTAATAAGTTTGGAAAATTTATGCCCATTCCATCATACCTCTGAGAGTGTTTGGAATGGATGTCAATTCTTCAAATTTTTAGTAAAGGGGTGATTTCACACCTCCTTACATAACGTGTGGAATTTTCATACCAATAAAATATTTTTAGGATATCTAAGTAGGGTTGATAACCCCAAGTTGTGAAACCAAGACTGATCCTCATTCCCAAAAATCTTCCTAGGTTTGAATTTTGGGGACAAAATTCATTTTAAGGAGGGGTGAATGTTATATTCTCAATTTTGGTAAAATTGAATGAAATAAATGTAAAGCATGTTTTGATAAATAAACCCCCTAATGGTATTATTGGGTAAATAACAATATGGATCACCTTTGTGGATGGGTGCTTGTGGCACAAGTTAGATAAATATAAGGAATTTGTACATGAATGAACTTTTGTTAGCCCGGGTGGTAACAACATGGTAAGTCCCAATGAAGGACCCTATTTCGAACCTCACCAAAGGCACTTTGCAAATGACAATTCATGCTAATTTGGCATGGGAGGGGACGTTACTGGACCACACTCTCTCATGCCTCGAGGGTTTACCATGTCGGATTTGCCCAGGGTGGGTTCTCTCGGTCACCAAAAAAAAATGAAATAATTGTCAACTTTTCAAAAGAAATAGGATTTATGGTGTTTTAGATAATTAAAGGATAATTAGCTAGCCAAGATTGGCAACACCATAGTTTTTATACCAAACAAGAATATTCCAGTTTGTCTTTTTATGTACTAAAAACAATTATGGGAAGAAGAGAAAAAGGGTATTGCTTTAATGGGATCCTTAAAAGAATAAGTTTTACATGCAAAGGACATCCCAATAAAGTCCCACAATTAAATATAAGATGGGAAAGGTTTTGATGAATTTATGTAAAATAATGATAATGGGTTGGAGGAGTGTATCAAAGAGAGAGAAAGACAAATCTTAAGTGTTTCTTTTTGGATTAACATTCAATTATGTGTCATATAGGGGTATGCTTCCCTTTGTGGATTTTTGGTGTAGAAATTTGGGACATGTGTGTCTCCATATTAGAAATATATCGAGTAATTGCCTTAACATCCATGTCCACTCATTAGATAAGTCTTGGCTGTGGTCATAAGAAAGAGATAAATATTAAAAAAAGGAGAAAGCCTTGGATTAAGTTATGGAATCACGTACATGATGACGATTGGAAAGAAATTAAGAGTGAGAGAGGAAACTCATACTTTTTAAAAGTATGTCCCCTTGCTTCATGACCAAATGAGAGGTCAAAACCAAGCTTACGCCATCTCTCTCTCTCAATCATTCTCCCCATAACCCTAAACACCTAGCTAGCCTATAAAAAGGCTCTATGGGAGTCCTCCTGGTTTGGGAAGACGATGGTGGATCGTTGCAGGAGGTTCCCAATGTCAGCTCTTCTGCCCATTCAAACAACCAAGGACCGCAGTCATTGATATCTAAAGTAGTGAATAGAAGATGTAGGAAAACTGAGCTTCGACTACTAGAAGGTCCCTGGGTGAATGAGGAAGGTCCTTAGGGGATCCACAGTACTCCTTTCTCTTCGTTGCAACAATGAGTACTCTCCTCAAAGCTTGCTACTTAGCCTCACACCTTTTGCTGCTCAGCTTCATAGAAGTAGAAAGGAACCTTGGCTCCTCGCCATGTCCAACTAAATCCAGGCTTTGACCAGTTCTGGTGAAGGTAGGAGGGCCAAAGAGGGAGGATGCAGAGTTTGGCAGGTGTTTCTCCTAGACCGATGATGACATTAGGTCTTGTAGATGGGCGATTGGAAAACACAGTTGACACACACCCATCACGAAGGGAGAGAAGGAGGGTTGGGAGCTAGGATCTAGGAGGTTTCGAGGTAGTTCCGGTCAAGTTAGGACAAAGGAGACATGGTTGCTTGAAGTTGGTTGCTCAGCCCAGTGCCAGTGTCCCAACAACGTAGCCTACGTGCGTGATAGAGTGACATAGGTAGGAGGAAGAAAAGAAAAAAAAGAAATAGATTCAATTGACCCTTTTACCCCTACCCAAAGTCTGAGGGTTGATACATCTTTTTCCCTATATCTGAGCATAATTCCTGGTAAGTGGATAATATGGTTTAAATATGACGTGACGGTATTACATTGGTAAAAAACATGCTAATTTTGCATTAATCGTAATAATTAATTGGTAGATTAGATCATGGGAAGTTATATATGAATTTTGATCACAAGAACATGTACAATCCAAAGAAAATATGATGGAGACCCAAATATGCTTCCCATACCAAATGTAGTGTAACATGGGTTAAAGTGGAGATTAAAAGCATAAAACCCCTAGATTTGGGTATTAGCATGTTGAATAGGGAAAAGAACCTCTCTTCTTATGTTATTATCTATTATTCTTTAACATGATGGGAATATAAGATGATTGAGATGATAATGATGAATATTTAGGATTTCTAATGGGAATAATCATAAATATAAGTATTATGGGTTAAAAGTCCTAACTTGATATGTTGTTAATAAAACTAATTGGATCTAAGTGATCATCATGAATGAACATGGGAATCAGGGTATCGAAGCATGCATAACTATAATGACAACTTGACACCAAGAGAACCTAAACCCTAGAATAGGATTTGAGTAGTGTCAAATATGAATAATGATATGGTGACACTTTAGAATTTATATTCATGCAGACTAAAATGTGGATTTCTTAATTTGCTTGTTGATTCGATAATATGTTTGAATTGTATTCTACATGATAATCTGCATGGCTCACCATCAAGGTACATGGTTACACTTATGATTAAATGTATCTACTTCTGACTTTTTTCGAGGTTTCTTGAATATTGACTGAATGATATATGTTGGACGTTTATTTATTTCATGCAAAATTATAAAGCCCCTATGAGTATCACATAAAGTCAATAATGATATATATTTTGAACCCTAGGTTACACTGATAAAAGGGTAATGCACATAAGTCCAGATATGGATAGTGGTTACACCTAAGATGCTAGACCAAGTATGGGTCAAAATATAAAAGAAAATACAAGTTCTTATGTGCAAGTAAATGATCATTGAATATATGTATTTGTTGGCAATGTCTCTCATCTTTTTAGCCTTACTTAATTGGGGGTTTCTTAAGAGTGAGGTCGTTATATTTGGTATCAGAGCCCTAAATTTTTTCAAATAATATTTAGTAGTTTATAATTTCAAGTAATTTCTAGAAATATGAGGGATTTATTAGGGCTTTTTCTAAAGATTGAGGTGTCTAGAAGGGACCACGACCAGGGTCTAGCAAAATTTTCCTTGGCACCGCTAGTTATCTTATGAGGACTCCCAGACCCGTGCATCTTGCCTAGCCAAAGTTGGAACTCTTCGCCCGAAGTAGAATACCTTTAGGGTTTCTTCTCATCTCTTTCATCCACTTCTCAATCTCTTGCTTAATAAACCCTAAAAGGAATTTCTCTCCTCATCTCAGGTTAGGGTTTTAGAGAAGTAGGATTAATGCATACTCTACCAATTAATGTAAACATAATGTAACATGGGAAAAAATGTGTACATGTATCCTAGAAATAGTGATAAAGTAAAGAAAGATGTTCTATGGGTTATTCTTATGAGGGTAACCCAAGATACAACTAGGTTTGCTTGGGAAGACCCTAGTGGTCCAAAGGACACATAAAACCTAAGAGGTAGGGTGTAGTCACTATAACTAAAACCCAAACTATAATCCTGGGAAATGGGGGTAGAATGGGTAAAATGCAAACCCTAGCCATACGAACCCTAATTAGGGTAAGAGTAATGAGAATTAAAAATGTAAATAAACCTATATAACATAGATTTCCATATATGAATGTGGAGAAATGCATACACAATGCATGTGGAAAAAAAGAGAGAAATTGATAGACATAAATAATAAAGGATTATACGTGAAAATGAACATATGAATATAACTTGCTCATCACACTAATGCTATCTCTGAAGGAATGAATGAATAAATAATACTCCCAATGAGTGAGTATGAATAACCCCAACGAGTGGGTATCCCACAAAGATTGGGAAAATAAAGGTTGAGAAGTTATAATATAAAATGTATAAATGAGTTAGCTGACTTGGTCTCCTACATGTGCCTGTGAAACAAAGGCATTGATGAAAAACTTTTAAGAAAACATAACTAACATATGAATGACACATTTATAGATGTAACCTACTCATACCCTATATCGATCTAGGGTGTGTTGAAGAGCACGAGGTGAATAAAGTCATCACACAAGGATGACTGATGATGAAGTTTTCCAAGGAAAGCCTATATATATGAATGTCCACTACATGGACCAAACCCTTAGAGAGGGTTCCCCATAAAGAGGCTCCCCTAAAGAGAGGGCACACCATTGAGAAAAGAGGATAAGGGTGATGAGGTTAAAACAAAAAATGCTTATTTAGCATAGAAAGATGATAATATGAAAAAAAGGAAAATATAAATATAAAATGCTCGAACCTCATGCAATTTCTAGAAATTTGAATATGGAAAGAGAATCATGACCAGTCCCTAGAGGGGAAGGTCAGCAAGGATCAAGCCCTGGGGTGGAAGGTCAAGAAAGGTCAATCCCATGAATGGGAATATTGACATGGCACCAAGCCCCAGGTAGGGAAGGTGGCATCAGTTCATAGTGTAGACGACCAACCCCAGATAGGGAAGGTCACAAAAGGTCAAGCCCCTTATTGGGAAGGCCGGAAAGGCACCAGGCTCCTGGAAGGGAAAGTGGCCGAAATCCACTGTAGGGATAAAATCCCATGAGAGGGTATCCTCGAGATTGAGTTTAAAAAAGGGGGTTGAGATGTTATAATAAAACCAATGCATAAATATGAAACCTTTAGGGATAGTATGCCAACCAGGGGTGGGTCAACCCAAGAGTTGGAAGATGACATATGGGGGAGGAAGAACCTTAGACCTTGGGGTCAGATTGTGGCTAGAGAGCCTAACCTCCTCCTGTGATCCAAGAAGGTGCCCTAGGTAAGGACGTACCCTAGAAGAGTAAATTGACTATATAAATTTACAGATTGAGGTAACGTTAACTGTCACCTAAAGGATGGAGAAGTAAGGATATAAAATATGAAAACACATATATTGAGTACGATTCTTTGAACCCAAGTATGCCATCTCTCAGGTGAAAGTGGCTGACCAAATGAGACCGATCTTGAAAAAGAAAGTTGTCATGAGTCCAATGAGGGGATATAAAATGGGTAGTGAACATCATTAGAGATGGAGGAAATCTGGTTTAAGGAATTGCATATGAAAATAATGTGCTTGAAAATAGTTAACATTTGACATCTCAAAGAAACTCTTGGTAAGGGTAAAGTCCTATGTCAACCCTAAGGTCAAGTAGGGCGTATAAAAGGTACATAGGAATGATGGGATTAGGAGTTGATTGTCCCCTAAATGGATAAGACCATCTGGTTAGATGTAATAGCTATGTTTTCCCAAGGTTCATGACTCAAGAGATTAACTACCTTCATGATTAATAACCTCCCATTTTGTGATGTTATCTTACTAGTTTTTCTTAATTTTCCATACTCTTTCTTAGATAAATTAGATATAATCCTTAACTTTCTACGTTATTATGAATTCACCATTAGACTAACATTTATCTATTTCTTCTTACAGAAAAACCCAAAAAAAACATGGCAAAATCCCCAAACGGTCCCAAGACTGAACGAACTCAAACAGTCCCAAGACCTAATGAAATCCAAATGGTCCCAAGACCAAATGAACTCAAATGGTCCCAAGACCGAATAAGGGAAAATGGTCCCAAGACCGAATGAAGTCCAAACGGTCCCAAGACCGTATGAACTCAAATGGTCCCCAGACCGAATAAAGGCAAATGGTCTGGAGACCGAATGAAGTCTAAATGGTCCCAAGACCGAATAAAGGAAAATGGTCTGGAGACCGAATGAAGTCCAAACGGTCCCAAGACCGAACGAACTCAAATGGTCCCAAGATCGAATAAAGGAAAACAGTTTGGAAACCGAATGAAGGCAAATCATCCCAAGACCGTATGAACTCAAACGGTCCCAAGACCGAATAAAAGAAAACGGTCTGGAGACCGCATGAAGTCAAATGGTCCCAAGACCGTATGAAGCCAAACGGTCCCGAGACCATTTGAAGCCAAACGGTCCCGAGACTGCATGATGCCAAATGGTCCCCAAACAATTAAAGACCCAAACGGTCCCAAGACCGTTTGGGACTCCTTGGAAGCAAATAAATAGAACCGAAGGAGTCCTCATTAGGCATAGAATGCTTGGATGCCCAAAGGCTGCCCAGACCATTCCAGAGCTATTTCATCATCCATCCTCTGCCCCAAGGCTGCCGGTCCAAGATCCACACTTTATCCTCAAGCTGCTTTCTCTCTCATTGACCTAGGAGGTGGGAAGTGAAGAATTCTTCATCAAGTCAACCAAGTGGTGTGAAGATAGTTTCTATCTACTCCAAGGGGTCAACCTTCCTCCCTCCTACGTGGAGATGATGATTTCTGTCTCTCTTCCTACCTCCTTCTTTGTTCTTGCCATGAGCGAGTAGTCCCATACACTAGGGTGCGGGGAGTAGCCCCGCTACCCATGTTTTCATTTCATACATTGTAATTCATGAGTTTGCAATAGAAAAATACTTTCTTTTCAGTTCAACATCAATCGTTTAATGAATGCTAGTTGCTTGATCACCAACTTGTGTTGTCTATTATCTGTTAGTGCAAATTGTCTATGTTTGTACTTCTAGATTCAAATATCGACTGCTTATTGGTTCCAGATTGTATGTAGTCACCATATGTTTGGTTCAGTATCTAGGAGCATTTCTCAAGGAGTGGAGTAAACTCACCCCCATCGTTGTACTTTAATACTATGAAATGGAATCAGTTGAGGTATGAAAGTACAACCTTGATAGGTCGAGGAACCCACTTTGCGAAGGGAGTGATGCAAAGTAAGTGACCATTCATTTGGGGATGGCTGGCATTGCAACGCTTCCACATTTTTCATAGTTAGTTATCTGAAAGGAAGCTAAGTATACAAAGATACTAATTGTTTAGACTCTCTTCTTTGCAATCCATGTTATTATGATGTATGTTTTGATCCATGCGTAGTGGTGGTGAAACTCAATCACAACCTATTGGTTTCCAATTATTATTTACAACCTTAAATTTACTTTCTTACTATTTACTTTCTCCGTACATTAGTTTAATCCAAACCAACTCTTTGATCTAAATATCAACTTTTGAGTAGGCAAGTAGAATTATTACATTTTCTATCTTGTTAAACTCTTAACAAGACTGTTGTCTTGTGGATTCAACCCTTAACTGTATTATGATAAGACTTCCACATAGCTTAGCATACATGGGTGGAGATCTTATTTTAGCATATGCAATGCTAAACTTAGAGACTTACTGTCTATATGATTTTTAGTGGTGCACACAACTACATGTAAGTGGAGGCTCCAAAAAAATTGGCACTGTTCCTGAGGACAACGAAACATTCTAATTTTACTTGTTAACTTTCTCGTTGATTAGGATTTTACAATTTTCTTTAACCATAATTCATATCATCTGGATTTCATCATTTCTCTGCATTATCTAAAGTGTGTTTCTTCTTCTACTCAGATAGAAAATGTGTATGCAACCTTTGCATAACATCAAATTCTCCCCTGAACCAGTGTACGATGAGGTAGAACGAAGCTTCCACTGACGCATCCGACTCAACCGCCAACGAGCCAGACAAATGGTTGACGAATAGTGCCAAGACAATTTGGTTATGGAAAGAGTCAACGTGGCCATAGCAGCTCAAAGAGCACAACTTATTGCTGACACACATGCTCAGATTCAAGTTGAGGTTCGTGCTGAAGAACAGGCCCACATTCAAGCTAAGAATGAAGCAGCCAAAACAACTTCTCAGATAGTGTTGCGAAACAAGCAACTTCAGGATTATGTCATTCCTAAGAATTTTGAAGATAATCACCCAGTTAGGCCTCCTCTCATCAATGTTCCTAACTTTGAGATCCGCACGCAATGGATCTAGATTATGCAAGGCATTTCGTTCTCTAGAAGTGTTGGGGATGACGTCATGGATCACCTAAAGCAATTCAAGTCTCTTTGTTGGCTAGTACCACATGCTGAAGTTCCTTTCGATGCAATCATGCTACACCTTTTCCACTTCACCTTGTTCATAAGGGCATTGAGCTGGTATAACGCACTAGATGGGGAGCCAATCACCACCTGGGCTCCTTTGAAAGAAAAGTTTCTAGTGAAGTTCTGTTCACCTTCATTGACTTATGAAATTAGGGGACAAATTAATCACTTTTCTCAACGCCCAGGGGAATCACTGGCAGAATCGTGGGAAAGATTCAAGGAACTTTTGAGGAAATGCCCGCATCACAGAATCTCCCAAAATCAGCTGATAGAAACATTCTAAAGAGGAGTATGTGATGACATTAAGAAATTTTTGGATTCCTCATCTGGGGGGAATTTCAAGCGAAAGAACTATGAAGATGCCTGGAGGATTTCTACACTTGGAGCCGAGAACCAATCCAATTGGGGAAGGTCATCCACCGAGGGAATTCTAAAAGTTTGTAAAGCTGAAGAATCAATGGAAATGAAAGCCATCGCCGAAGCCCTAAAAACTATAGCTCACAAGCAACAAGTCCTTGAAATGACACTCAGAGAAAAGAAGAACTCCCACAAGATCAAGGCAGCTATCAGGACTTGTGAGGCATGTCATGCATCTGATCATCCCACATTATCATGTGATCTCCTATACAATGTGATGATGGACATGCAGACACCATAGCCGCAGTATGAACCGATCATTGAATATCCTGAGGATCTGTCACCGGAGCAAGTCAATTCCATTCACACCATACCATGACAAGCTTATTATAACCCGAATCAACCAAGAAACCATCCCATGTTTCAGTATGGGAATCTTGCGGGGACTGCCAACCCAAAACACTAGACCTAAGGAGGAATTTTTAATAAATCACCAACAGGTTTCCAGAATAACTATAATCAAAACCAGGGAAACTTCAGAGGAGGATTGCAAGGATTCACACAACCAAGAAACCCATATGCGTATTACCAATACACTCATCTGTCGTTGCACCCACAATTGCAGCAACCTCAGCTGCAACAACCACAAATTCAACAACCCCAATTACCCACACCTCAACAACAGCAACCACAACCGTATCAACAAAATCCACGAAAGAATAATCTGCCTCCATTAATAGATGAATTGTCATTGATAAGACAAATGTTGCAATCACAACAAACCTTGATAACCAACTAGCAAGCCCAACAAAAAGCCGTCGAAGCACAATTAGCACATATTGCGGCCCAATTAAAACCTCCAGTAAGAACCTTTACTGGCCAGCCAGAGATAAACCCAAGACACGATCAACCCAGACAAGAACAATTGAAATCCATTACCACAAGGTCTGGTCATGTCTTCCCTGAAGCCACAAAAATCATTCAAGAAGATGAAGACATAGCTGTAATCACCCTAATTGCAAGCATGAATCTAGAAACTGAAGAGACTATATAAATCGAGAAGGGTAAGGAAAAGGAACTAGATTTCAAAGAACCTGAAGTCCCGCCATATAAACCCATAATACCATATCTAGGCAGGCTGAGATGGACTACACTGGATACTAGATTCCAAAAATTTAAGGATGCAATGAAGAAAATTTATATTGATATCCCTTTCCTTGATGCCCTCTATGAAATACCAGCTTGGGCCAAATACCTGAAGACCTTGCTATCAAGGAAATGTATGACCGAAGAACAAGAGACTGTTAAACTAGCCCAGACAACTTCTGATATTATTCTTAACAAAAGTCTAAAAAAACATAAGGATCCTGGTTCCTTTGGTATCCAATGTTCTATCGGAAATGCCTCTAGCAAAAAGGATTAGCTGATCTGGGAGCTAGCATATCTATTATTCCCTTATCAATGTGTAAAAGGTTGGATTTTACCAAATTGTTACCCACTGCAATGATAATACAAATGGCTGATTCTACCATCACTGCACCGTTGGGAATCATTGAAGATATCCCAGTCAGGATAGGAAAGGAATCTTACATCCCTTGCGACTTTGTTATTATGGATATAAAGGAAGATCTAAGATATCCTATAATATTTGGCATACCCTTCCTTGCCACGGCCAGAGCACTTATCGACGTTGCAGCTGGTACAATTATTTTAAGACTAGGAAAGGAAGCCATTCAATTCAGAATCCTTAATAGCCTAAAAGGTCCCAGCATCCAAGAAGAAGTTTTTTTCTCAAGGCAATAGAAAAAATGTCTCAATTACAACAAGAAATAGCTGAACCATCTCATGATCTGGAGAACATCTTGAAAGATCCAGAAGTTGAATTTTCATCCAACGAACTAGTATAACAATGTCAGCGATATTTAGACCAATCCAAAGAAGCTCCAGTAGCCACCTTCAAGGAATTGAAATCTGTCACCATTTTGGAAACTACAGAAGTACCCAAGGTCCCTGAAACAAAAGCCTTACCAATAGGACCCAAACATGTTTTCCTGGACAAAGAAAAACTATGCCCAGTCATAATCAACTCTACCTTAATAGATGATCAGGAAGAAAAACTTCTTATTGAGATAAGGAAACACAAGAAAGCTATCGGGTATAAAATGACTGATCTAACATGAATAAATCCAGCTTTATGCATGCACATACTACCTATGGTAGAAGAGTTTAAACCATCAAGGGAACATCAAAGGAAACAAAACCCAAACCTCAAAGAAGTGGTTCGCCTCGAGGTCCTTAAACTTCTAAAAGCTGGTATCATATATCCCATTTCTAATTCTCAATGGGTTAGCCCGGTCCAAGTGGTCCCTAAAAAAGGAGGGATTACTATCGTTCTGAATGATAACAATGAGCTATTACCCACAAGGACTGTCACTGGATGGAGGATGTGTATCGATTATAGGAAGCTAAACAAAGCAACAAGAAAAGATCACTTCCCTCTACCTTTCCTTGATGAAGTCCTTAAACATTTGGCCCACCAAAAATTCTTTTTCTACCTTGGTGATTATTCTAGGTTCTATCAAATCTAGATACACCCAGAAGACCAAGAAAAGACAACCTTCACTTGCCCTTTTGGGACTTACACCTTCAGAAGGATGCCCTTCGGGCTATGTAACGTGCCCACAACCTTCCAAAGGTGCATGTCTATAATATTCGCAGGACTAATTGAGTCAATCATGGAAATATTTATGGATGATTTTTTAGTCTACAAAAATTCTTATGATAACTGTATACTTAACCTCGGGACAGTTTTATAAAGATGCGAGGAAACAAACATGATCCTCAATTGGGAGAAATGTCACTTTATGGTGACAGAAGGTGTTGTCCTCGAGCACAAAGCGAGTGAAAGAGGAATTGAAGTGAATAAGGCAAAGATTTATGTCATTTCAAAACTATCACCACCTAAAGACATTAGAGGAGTACGAGCATTTTTGGGCCACACTGGATTTTATCGAAGATTTATTAAAGATTTCTCCAAAATAGCAAAGCCCATGACCCATTTTTTGACAAAAGATGCAAATTTCAATTTTGATCATGAATGCTTAAACAACTTCATGACCTTAAAAACCACTCTAATCTCGACACCCATTCTGAGAGGACCCGATTGGTCACAAACATTCAAGATAATGTGTGACGCAAGCGACTACGCTATAGGAGCGGTGCTAGGGCAAAGAATAGATAGGAAGCCCTATGTGATATACTATGCATCAAAGACACTAGACAAGGCCCAAAAGAATTATACAACTACTGAAAAATAACTCTTGGCTGTCATTTATGCCTTTGAGAAATTTCACTCTTATCAAATAGGATCAAAAGTCATATTATACACTGACCATTCTGCAATTAAATACCTAATTCCAAAACAAGATGCAAAACCCAAACTCATCTGTTGGGTGTTGATGCTACATGAATTTGACATAGAAATAAAAGATAAAAGCGGGGTAGAAATTGTCGTTGTAGATCACTTAAGTTGCATCGAGCCTCGGGATGATGACAATATACCTATTCGAGACTCTGTGCCCGATGACCAACTCATGAAAGTCATGACCGGATTTGCTTGGTATGCCGATATAGTAAACTACCTGACTACAGGAATTATCCACACTTCTGCTTCCTAGCACGATAGAAAGAAATATCTTCATGATGCCAAATAGTATTTTTGGGATGAACCATACCTTTTTCACTTGTACGCAGATGGACTATTCCATCGTTGCCTACCAGAGGAAGAACTTATCCCAGTCCTAGAACATTGTCATTCTGGCCCTACTGGGGGGCATATGAGTTCAAAGAAGACCACCCTCAAAGTTCTACAATCAAGTTTCTTTTGGCCAACGATAGCAAGGGACACCCATGATTTTTTACGATCTTTCCATAAATGTCAGCTTTCCGGTGGTATATCTAAACAGAATGAAATGCCTCTTACTCTGTGGAAAGAGATTGAAATCTTTGATATATGGGGAGTAGATTACATGGGCCCATTTCCCCCATCTCATGGATTTTCCTGTATACTGGTTTTTGTGGATTACATTTCAAAATGGGTAGAGGCTATACCCATTATTTCTTGTGACTCCAAACCAGTTATCAAGATGTTTAAGGATATTATCTTCCCTAGATTCGGAGTCCCTCAAACAATCATATCAGATGGAGGATCTCATTTCTTAGAATGAAATTTTGAAGCTCTCCTAAAAAAATATGGAGCTAAACAAAAGGTCACCACACCTTACCATCCATAGACAAGTGGCCAAGTCAAAGTTTCAAATAGACTGCTAAAAGCCATTTTAGAAAAGATGGTCAATAGACATCGCACAGACTGGTCTACCGAGCTCCTTGATGCTCTTTAGGCATACCGCATTGCTTACGAAATGTCAATAGGAACGACTCTGTTTCATTTGGTATCTGGGAAGTCATGTCATCTTCCAATTGAACTGGAACATAAAGCTTGGTGGGCTATAAAACAATTGAATTTTGATTTTAGAAGCGTTGGAGAGTATAGACAACTACAATTACAAGAACTTGAGGAACTATGAATTACTGCCTACTGAAGCGCTAGGATCTATAAGAAACAAACTAATATGTGGCAAGATGGACATCTTAAAAGGAAAGATATCGTCGTCATAGATATAGTCCTTCTCTTCAACTCCAGACTCAAGATGTTCCCCGGAAAACTTCGCACAATGTGGTCTGGGCCATTTACCATCAAGCACATCTACCCATCTAGAGCCATCATCATTATTAATGATAATGGAGGGGAGAGAACTGTTAATGGCCATAGATTGAAGAAATACTATACCCCACCTGACAAAATTCCAAGACAAACTATTGAGATTCATGATCCTGCTACATCAAGCTAACCAAGTCAGAACTTCTTCAAGCCAGCGACATAAAACCAAGGTGCTACTTGGGAGGCAACCCAAGAACTAAGTATCACCTTTTATTTTATTTTACTCAAGTTTTGATAATTTTGTAATTTCTTATTGCTTATTTTAGAACTATCAGAGCATCCAAAACAAACATAAAAATATAAAAACCATAAACCATTTTCATCATATCCTAATGGTTTTGAAATCGTTTGGATCCACACGGTCTCAAAACCGTTTGGATCCACACGGTCTCAAAACCGTTTGGATCCACACGGTCTCGAAACCATTTGGATCCACATGGTTTCAAAACCATTTGGCTCCATACGGTCTTGAAACCATTTTGATCCTTACATTCTCGAAACCGTTTGGCTCCATACGGTCTCAAAACCGTATGAATCCAAACGGTCTCAAAACCGTTCGCCCTTGAGAATTTATAACGTCGGCCCTCCTTTTTCTATAAATACTGCTTCACCCCCTTCCTTTTCCTTTCCTTTGGTTTCTCAAATTCTCTCTCTCACACAAAAGCCCTGTTCCATTACCTCAATTCTTTGCTCCCGCATGACTCACCCACACCCTCACTTTCTTGCTACTCCATCCTGACTCCACTTCCATCGTCTCCGTCTGCGTCCAAGTTTGTCTTCACCCGCTCTGTCGTCCTTTTCAATGATACCACCACCGTGACATGTCCGCCATCTTTATCATCTAGCAGCAAGGCACAAAGCTGTTATGGCAACCTCCATCTGCACTAACGCCAACACCGTTTTCACCGCTTCTACCACGAACGACGTTCCCAATTGCCACCGACGCTATCACCACCATCAACACCTCCATCGAGGATGCCGTTCTCGCCATTTTCGCCATCTTTTCGCTACTCATCGTCCCCATCGTTTCATCTTCCTAGTGGTTTCAACCCAAACAGTTGTGAAACCGTTTGGGGCCAAACGGTCTTGAAACTATTTGGACCCAAATGGTCGTAAAACCGATTGAAGCCAAACAGTCTTCAAACCGTTTGGACCCAAATGGGCATAAAACCGTTTGGAGCCAAACAGTTTTGAAACCGTTTGGAGCCAAACAGTCTTGAAACCGTTTGGAGCGAAAACCATTTGAGAGAAACCGTTTGGAGCCAAATGGTCTTGATACCATTTGGACCCAAACGATCTTGGAAAACATCACCCTTAAAACGATTTCATCCCTAAATATATTCCAATTCTTTCAACATTTTTTTCCTCTTTAACATATATGATATTTTGATAACAGAATGGCCTCACCCACAAAAGAAGCCACAGGAACTACTGACGCTCCCTTATGGACAAGGGAGCAACTACTGGAGGACCACACAAAGCACTAGCAAATCATGGACACCTACAAAAATACCGGAAGGGTCCCACCAAAGGTTGACTTGATCAAGGTCAGACACAACCTTGAGCGAGTCAACATGTGCCTAACCTATGACCCTGTTGAAGAAGTGGAAGAAATTTCCTCCAATGACAAAGGTTCGGAGTACGCACCAAACTCTGAGGATGAATCCCCAATCCCAAAGTCCAAAGGCAAGAGGAAGACTGAAGAAGCTTCCAAGGGACAACCATCAAAGAAAAGGGCAAGGAAGCAAGTCTAGCCCTCTACCGCAAAGGAATAGATCTTGGCATGACATGCCATCCCTTGTATTGCAAATCCTGCCACCACCACTACCACAGAACCTGCACCAGTTGATCTATACATCCAAAACCTCCCAGCTGGTGACAAGGTGATGTGACCGACAAAGTATGTCTTCCCCAACATACTGAAGAAGATGCAGATTTATGACAAAGTCCTTGCCCTGCTCGATAGCGTGAACCTGTCAAAACTCTACTTTGTTGTAGAGAATCTTATGTCGAACCTACGATAGAGTTCTTCACACACCTCAACAAAGAAACCATGGATGCAAAGGACAAATGGAAAGACGGAGGTGACCACAGGTTGGTAAACTCACTTTTTGGTAACAAGGTTGTCTTGACTGAGAACACACTGAATGAGATATTCATCGACCAAGCTCAGATAAAAAAGGATAAGGAGGCAAGCCTGGACCATCCCCAGTTTAACAGACATACCTTCTGGAAAGCTCTGATGGGGATTCCAAACTACGAGGCGAAGACTTGCAAGGCCTCTAACATACATTCTGGCCTGGTGCACACACTGCAAAAAATTATTACAAGCGCTATTTTCCCCAGGACAGAGGGTGGAAATGTTAGTATTTCTGATCTCTTTATTCTCTGGTCCATCCTCAAAGGGCTGCCAGTCAACATCGGATGACATCTGATACAAAATCACTCAGGTTACGCCCTTGGAAAAGAAATCTACATGGGAGGTCACATAACATCAATCTTGAAATTTCTCAAGATGGACAGTCCACTACCCAAGTGCACGGTGATGAAGGGAGACATCCTTACAAATGAGAAGAGTTTAAAGAACTCATACATCATAAAGGAGAAGGATGCAAAACTCCACTACATCTTTTGCCCCACTGTCAAAGCATCTAGGACATTGCTGTCACTTCCAGAATTGGCATATTACGACAAAGAAAAGCTTCTCTTCACTGAAGAGGATCTTGCCAACCTTATAGCCTCAGTCAAAGCAACGGCAGGGTAGAAAGAGCACAATGTCACTGCCCCCGCAGCAAGGCCAAAGAAAATTCCAGTAACACGGTCTTCAAAGTTGCACATACAAAAACAACAGCAATTGGAGACGCCCACATCAAAGTTCAACCCAGAGACGGAGCTAATAGACATTGTCGAAAACACAGTAACCCCAACACCAAAACCTTTCATCTTCGATGTGGATGTTGGGTTCACCTCTACAACCACCACCACTACTACCACCTTCCACCACTCCTCCACCACACCACCACCTTCCACCATTCCACCATCCATCACTCTTCCCCCATTCTCCACCTTAACGCCTGATCTCACCTTCACTTCAACCACTTTCCCCTCAACATTCCCATTTCATCCCTTCTTACCCGGGATCTCACCACCATTCCCATCCACCACCTCATCTACCACCACCATCCTGATACCGCTAGTGAATCCATCAACAGTCACCACATAATTTTTGGGTCCATCAATAGTGTCTCTTTCACAAGGCACTAACACCCTTCCACCCCGACCCCAGCCACCTCCTCCTTCCATCTCTAGGGTCCCCTTTTCACAAGTCGATGAGGAATTTGGATGACAATTTGACACCATTCGAAACTTCCTCAAAGACCCTTCTAACATATTATTATCTATTTTTTCTTGTGTGCAGGATATTGCTTCACAGGTCTCCAAGACCGACGAGTGGAACAATGCCTTACCGGGCATCATCGCAAGCATCCAACAATGATAGGAAGTAGCAGCCTAGCAAGTCGACCACATTGACAGCCGCTTACAAAACCTGCCGAAGTTGGTACTCGAGATGAAAGGCTAGCAAGAGGCATTGGCCCAGCAAGTCAACATGGTATCTACACAAACTCAACCTTTACCTGAGACCTCCGCAAGCTTCAGCAGTAGAAAACTGCTCAAAGCATGCGCTTGGACGGCATCAACCAACATCCTAGTACAACTCATCCGCCACCAAGAGGAGGACTCCAACAAAGAACTCAACGACCTTTGCACACAAATAATTGATCTATCTGTAGGACTCCACTCTACCGAAGCAAGATATGTAGATCTTAAAGATAGCCACGACGCACTGCTCGAAACCCACGAGCATGTGCAAGTGGCACTCGAAGAGCTGCAAGCAATCCACCAGCAGTGCAAGAAGAAGTCGATCACGAGGCAGCGAATGTAGATGATGATGACAGTGAAGATGATGATGAGGACTCTGATTCCTCGACAGACTCTAACAACAATAGCTCCTCCTTAGACGATCAACCCAATAACCCAGGCAATGTTGGGGAGGGCACCAGCCGAGGGATAGAACCTACAAAGAAAGGAGATGATAAAGACCACCAAGAGGGCGGAAATAAAGATCCCAAGTCCCCTGATAATAATGACAATGTAAAAATGTCATATGGGGCCTAGTTCTTTAACTTTTTATCTATGGGATCCCTGGGGGACACTGCCAAAGATGCGACTTTTGCTGAGTACCAACAATGCATACTAGGTACCAACATTAGCCCACCCACAACAATTATTCACCAATACTCTCCTCCGGGGCAACCTACGCCTTCCCCCAGAGCAAGAAGAATTTGACTGAGTGAGTCTAGACACAGACGATAGAATCGACTTTGACTCTGATTCTAATAAAGATGAAGATCTTCCATTTTTCTTGGATGACAACGAGCAGACTTCAATTCCTCCACCACAAGACCTTCCCCCGCCGCCACCGCTACCTAACAAAATGCATGACTTGGACATGGCGGCCATATCTACACTAGATCTTCAGGACATCTTCATCATGAACACTATTGTAGATGATGCCAAAGATGGGGGGGACATCATCTACAACAATACAAAGACAAAGCGCAAGTTGACACGAGAAGACCTTCCGTATAATCTTTTGATCACAATCGACGGTGAAGATGGCTATCTTCCGTGTCTTCCTTGCCAACACTATTGAGGAATTCCAGAGCCCAAAAAGGTTGCATCCTATCATCAACGCTTCACCCACTCTATCCTTAAGCTTATTACATAAATACTTCTGAGCAAAGTCCATTAAGCGGCTGCAAACTGACCTTGCATGAAGGGCACACTACATTTCCGTTCCCTTCAGAGTTTCTGACCACTGGCTGCTCATGATTGTCGACACTGCAGCCCGCGATGCCAAGGTGTACAACTTCTGTTCCAGTGAACTAAAGGCCGGACAAATAAATTTTGTTGGATTGGAAGCCGGGGAAGCACGATGCATACCTTTCCGTCTTCTCAAAATAATATGGGCTACTTGCCCATCTCTGCGACATGGTTGGAGCCAAACCTAGTTCCAAATCATCAATCCAACAGTCCAAACTTTACCTGGTTCAGGGGATTCCCCTTTCTATACAATACGATTCATAGAAGTGCTCAATAGACAAATCCCCTTAATCGAGCTTGCAATAGAGGATATGTACTCCTTACAAGGATGTTATGACGTGGAGTCATCTACGACAGACGATTCATTAAGGATCCGACAATGGCACAAGATGACATACCTCAATATCTCTTCTCTGCTATCCAACATCCACAAAAGCGTCCATACAGGACAATTCTAAAGGAGTTGGAGAAAAAGCAACAACAAACCGCCAAGGTCCCGGAACAACGCCAGTGGGACCCTTATGCTTTCGATATGGCTGAGGACAAGGGGGACATAGACTTGATAATAGGGTCACCATCAACAGAGCATTTCAACCAATGGTGCCCCTATTTTCCATAAAACCAACCTTTCCAAATTTTGACCTTAATGCATCCAAGAGCCTTTCTGACAACAAACTCCGAATCATCATGTCTAGGCTATATGCAGAAAATGATGAGCTAGTTTTCTTGCAAGGAGATATTCTAGTAATGGAAGATTCTCTCCATGAAACCGTACAAATTAAAGGTTTTTTATCCGTGAGCGTGATGACTGCGTACCCATTTCTTCTAACATGGAACCACCCTACGGTTTATATGGAATCAACATACATGAAGGATGATCTATTAGGGTCAAAGAACTTTGGAACCACAGAGGTACTTATCTCATATATTCAACACACAACTCCAAAGTTCATTATGCTTCCCTTTCTTCATTCCGACCACTAGATGCTATTGGCAACAAACCTAAATGAAGGAACCACAATAATCTACAATAGTTTTGACTGCCAATTTGATCCAATCCAAAAATAGTATGTTGTTACAACAAAGACACCCACAGAGGAAGTGGTGAAGGATTGTGATGAACTACTACACGTTCTCCTTGGCAAACAAAGGTGTATGACAAAGAACATTTCCATCGCCCAGCCTTCAACCACAGATTTCCCCAGCAGATCAGAGAATCAAATGACCGTGGTTTCCACGTCCTCTACTGGATGTATACCATCACTGTTCTTGGTAAAAAAGTGGAGGACATGAAGGACGTGGATTACCACACTTTAGGTGGAAAATTCAGAGCTAATCTCCTCGATCTCATAGAGAAAACAAGGGATTAATAGAACCTTAATACCCTTGCCCATGTACTTCTCAACCTATCACTTTGACACCCTGAGGACAGAGTGAGTGATAAGTTAGGGGGGTACACTAGGAAAGGGCAAGGTATCATATTCAAACCCTTTTCTCTTTACTCTTTCTTTCACATGTGTTCTTCTGTACATATTTTTCCTTTCCTTTGACACTTTAGATTTTTTAGTAATTCCTTTGATAGAATAACTCTTACATATAAAACAACTTTTGCTTCATAAAAGAGTCACCCCTAGCTAAATTAGAGACAAAGTAGTCCTCAAACGCAACTACATAAGTAGCATTTAGGCATGTAATGGTGAATTAATAAATCACTTTCATACTTGATTTCTATAATTTTGCTTCAATTCTGCATCAGACTCTCCACAGGTTAACATCCTGGCCAAAACAAGCTAAACACTCTCAAGGATGGGAAGGAACTAGGCAAAATCGAAATCAAGGAACCTCGAAGTGGACCACCAAGTATAAAACCATAGTAAGTGCATGTCAGGAAAACCTAAGAAATAGTTTTCTTCTTTTCAAAAAGAGGCTTGGAAGCCCGAATAAAATCCTAAATACCCAATTCCTAAGCCTGTGAGCATATGAATAAAAGCCTGAGTGTTGAATAAAAACATGAGAGTTGTGCCATGCATAAGGACTTATAAGAAGAACCAATAAAGGTCTTGCCTGGCCGATACATTCAGCTGCCCTCACAAAGGCAGATGTGTAGTGCCCGGTAGTGAGATCCTAAGGTCTCCAAGTATATGAAAAAGCTGATAAAGGACTCGCCCGACCGATACATTTAGCTGCCCACACAACGGCAGATGTGTCGTGCCCTGTAGTGAGATCCCAAAAGGTTAGATAAACCCTCCCCCACTAAAAAGGGGAGTTATATAGCAACCTTTAGCCAACCCTCATACCTATCTTAGCTTCTGGTAGGAATTTCAAAGAAGTATAAAACTGCTTAGAGTCAAAGACATGCATAGAATATGATAAAGGAAAAGGTGGTCCCAATGCGAGTTACATGATATGGAAGAAACCTAAGATCCATGCAAATCTCGATACCTGAAAGAGTTAGTGCAAGAGGAAGCCCCGATAAAACACTAGGAGATCTGTGGTTTAGAATTGAAGCAAGAGTATAGAAATCTTCACTAAATAAAATCACCTCGCCACTACATGCCTTAGCTCTATCTAGCTTGAGGACAAGCTAGACTCTAAGTTAGGGGGGGTGATAATCTCCCATTTTGTGATGTTATCTTACTAGTTTTTCTTAATTTTCCATACTCTTTCTTAGATAAATTAGATATAATCCTTAACTTTCTATGTTATTATGAATTCACCATTAAACTAACATTTTTCTTTTTCTTCTTACAGAAAAACCCAAAAAAAACATTGCAAAAGCCCCAAACGGTCCCAAGACCAAATGAAGTCGAAACGGTCCCAAGACCGAATGAACTCAAATGGTCCCAAGACCGAATGAAGTCCAAATGGCCCCAAGACCGAATGAACTCAAATGGTCCCAAGACCGAATAAAGGCAAATAGTCCCAAGACCGAATGAAGTCCAAACGGTCCCAAGACCGTATGAACTCAAATGGTCCCAAGACCGAATAAAGACAAACGGTCTGGAGACCGAATGAAGTCGAAATAGTCCCAAGATCGAATGAACTCAAACGGTCCTGAGACCGAATAAAGGCAAACAGTCCCAAGACCGAATGAAGTCCAAACAGTCCCAAGACCGAATAGAGGCAAATAGTTTGGAAATTGAATAAAGGCAAATGGTCCCAACACCGTATGAACTCAAACGGTCCCAACACCGTATGAACTCAAACGGTCCCAAGACCGAATAAAAGCAAACGGTCTGGAGACCGCATGAAGTACGGTCCCAAGACCGTATGAAGCCAAATGGTCCCAAGACCGTTTGAAGCCAAACGGTCCCGAGACCGAATCATGCCAAATGGTCCCCAAACCGTTAAAGACCCAAACGGTCCAAGACCGTTTGGGACTCCTTGGAAGCCTATAAATAGAACCGAAGGAGTCCTCATTAGGCATTGAATGCTTGGATGCCCAAAGGCTACCTAGACTATTCCAGAGTTGTTTCATCGTCCATCCTCCACCCCAAGGTTGCCGGTCTAAGATCCACACTTCATCCGCAAGCTACTTTCTCTCTCGTCGACATTGAAGGTGGGAAGTGAAGAATTCTTCATCAAGTCAACCACATGGTGTGAAGATAGTTGCTCTCTACTCCAAGGGGTCAACCTTCCTCCATCCTATGTGGAGATGATGCTTTCTCTCTCTCTTCCCGCCTCCTTCTTTGTTCTTTCCATGAGCGAGTAGTCCCATACACTAGGGTGCGGGGAGTAGCCCTGCTACCCATGTTTTCATTTCATACATTGTAATTCATGAGTTTGCAATAGAAAAATACTTTCTTTTCAGTTCAACATCAATTGTTTAATGAATGCTAGTTGCTTGATCACCAACTTGTGTTGTCTATTATCTGTTAGCGCAAATTGTCGATGTTTGTACTTCTAGATTTGAATATCGACTGCTTGTTGGTTCCAGATTGTATGTAGTCACCATACGTTTGGTTCGGTATCTAGGAGCGTTTCTCAAGGAGTGGATTAAACTCACCCCCATCGTTGTACTTTCATACTATGAAATGGAATCAGTTGACGTATGAAAGTACAACCTTGACAGGTCGAGGAACCCACTTTGCAAAGGGAGTGATACAAAGTAAGTGACCATTCATTTGGGGATGGCTGGCATTGAAAGGCTTCCACGTTTGTCATAGTTAGTTATCCAAAAGGAAGCTAAGTCTACAAAGATACTAACTATTTAGACTCTCTTCTTTGCAAGCCATGTTATTATGATGTATGTTTTGATCCATGCGTAGTGGTGGTGAAACTCAATCACATCCTAGTTGTTTCCAATTATCGTTTACAACCTTAAGTTTACTTTCTTGCTATTTACTTTCTCTGCACATTAGTTTAATCATCAAACTAACTCTTTGATCTAAATATCAACTTTTTGAGTAGATAAGTAGAATGGTTACATTTTCCATCTTATTAAACTCTTAACAAGACTGTTGTCTCGTGGATTCAACCCTTAACTGTACTACGATAAGACTTCCACATAGCTTAGCATACGTGGGTGGATATCTTATTTTAGCATATGCAAGGCTAAACTTAGAGACTTACTATCTCTAGGATTATTAGTGGTGGACACAACTCCACATAATTGGAGACTCCATTAATGATGTTCATGTGGCCCAATGGGTGAATGTGTGATGCACTCCTTATATGCATAATGATGAGATTACTCCAAAGAAGTACCTATACCCCTAGTGGCCTGTAAGAAGTGGCTAACACTCATAATACTTGAGATGTAAATATAAAAGATACAAAGAAGTCCTATAATAATGAAAGAAGTTGTGTACAAACTCAAGAGTGAAAAAGGCATTGACTTCATGGAATACAAGACTATTGAAGGTATGTATGGTATAAAATCATGTTGAAATTGTTTCAACCTAAAACTATGAAATGTAAGATAATGCATGGATATACCATATTTACTCTTGGAATTGGATGAACTTTGTATTTGGGGTGCAATCAGGTGCTTTTTTCATCTTATTATGAGTGGGATAGATTGGGTAGACATGTGTTCTGGATAAAATTGATATATGAGAGAGAAAAATATTTAGTTAAGATGTAATAGCATTACCTAGGGTTGGAGGTATTACTTAACCCTTATGTGGAAATAAATGAATTATAGGTTTAGGTGAAAGGATAATCACCAAGTGGAATTGAAATTACAAATGAAAAATGTAATCATTAAGAGATGATATCGTGTAAATACTAAGAATGTGGATATACCTTGAATTGAATTCAATAAGAATGTGGATATACCTTGAATTGAATTCTATACTAATCTTATTCATAATTTGTGGAAATCACATAACAATAAAAGATGTTAAGGATGTCCAAATAGATAACCCCAAGTTGTGAAACCAATATTGAGTTCTCATTCACCAAAAATCTTACTAGGTTTAAATTTTTGGGGCATAATTTCTTTTAAGGAGGGGTGAATGTTATATTCTGAATTTTAGTAAAATTGAACGAAATAGATGGGAAGCATATTTTGACAAATAAATCTCGTAATGGTATTATTTGGGAAATAACAATATGGATCACCTTTGTGGCATGGTTGTTTGTGACACAAGTTAAATAAATAAAAGAAATTTGTATATGATTGAACTTTTATTATGATAAATAAAATAATTGTCAAATTTATAAAAGAAATAGGATTTATGGTGTTTTAGATAATTATAGGATAGTTAGCTAGCCAAGATTGGCAACACCATGGTTTTGGAACCAAACAAGAATATTTCAGTTTGTCTTTTTGTATACTCAAAAAATAATAATGAGAAGAAGAGAAAAGGATATTGCTTTTATGTGATCCTTAAAAGAATAAGTTTTACATGAAAAGAACATCTCAATAAAGTCCCACAATTAAATACATGGTGGTAAGTATTACAACCTCAATTTGGATACGTTTTCATAATTGAAATGTAATGATTTTATGAATTTGGACTTAATTAAAAAGGTTGTATGCTTTGCTTCAAAGAAGGGACATCTTAGAAAATCTTCCTTTTGATAGAAATTTCGTGGTTCCTATTATTATATTAATCCAATAATAGATATGAAAGAGAAGAAAAGAAGACAATTCCAAATGTTAGAAAAATATACAAGATAATGAATATTAAGCAAAGTATTGATGAAAATACATAGAAATCTCTAGAAAGTGGCATTAATGGCCACAATTGGATAAATATCCTTTATATGTGGTTTCTAATGGAAGAAATAGGAAAAGAGGAAAAAGGAAATAAAAGATAAAGAGAAATCCTTGAGAAAAGAAATATTTTAATAAAGAAATAAGTAAGATAATGAGAAATAATGGATGTGGATGCATCTAGAAGGATAATAAGCATCCTTAAAAGAGAATTTCGAAATATTAGAATTTCTTGGGATCCAAGGAGTCCCAATATAGAAGAATAAAGAGAAAATACAAATAATACAAAAATATGAGGATAATGTGATACACAGGTAATGACTTTTTAGTATTATCAAAAAGAGATACTTTTTACTATAAGGAAGTAAAATTTTGTGGCCAATGGATTAAAAGCCAACACAGAGGAGATAAAGGAGATAATTTTCGAATTCCCAATATATAAGGTATGTGATTTAATAAGAAGATATTTAAGAGAGAGAATATTACTTCTTAATGAAGGAACTTGGTTTCCTTTTAAGAAAGGGGCTTGGATCTCATGGATGGGCATCCTAGGGCTTTTCTACCCTCCCCTATATAAAGGTAGAACTCTTGGCTCGAGCCCATGCATCTCTCTCTTCTCCTTCTTCTATTCGTTCAAATACTAGCCAAGAGAGTAGATCAATCTCAAGGGCACTAAGGAGTTGTGTTGAAGTCTCATTGGAGCCACAGAGCTCCCATGATGATCTGAGATGATTGGCCATTGCCTCCATGCCCACAGCCATCGAGGAGTGCCTGTAGAAGGCTGGCGCCATGGATGCAGGTCGCACACCTGTCCAGCCCAAGCTAGCCATCTAGGCCACAAGCTAGGCGGCGCCCCAGGTGCCGTGGAGGGTGACAGAGCTAGGGCGTTCATTGGTGGTGGTCCTCAGGCCCTAGGAAGAGTGGGCGTATCTGCGAATGGGCTACAGTCGGTGGCAACAATGAGTGTCGGAGGTGGTAGACGACCTAATGGTCATTGGGCAGTTTTGCCCCTCCGCGTACTGAAGATCGGGCCGCTTAAGTGAGGGGAAAAATGTCTTCTATTTATGATCTGGGCCGGCTACGTGTTGCATGGGAAAAGATGATGTGGCATCCTGGCATTGGTCCAAGTAAGTATTTCTTACAAAAATTATATCTAAATATTGTTAGATAATATTGATACATGTAATATATGAAATTTTCCCAGAAAAGTTCAAGGAATCCATTAAAAATAGATTTAGATCCTAATACTACTTGCAATTCAAAAAGTATGTAAAGATGCTAGCTTTAATGGTTCTATTCATTCGAAACCCTAATCAATAATGATTAATGAATTAGAAAGGGTTATTTGAATGTTTTAAGTTGATAATAACTTATTTATTACAAAAGGACACATTAGATCCAAAAGGATAATGATTATGCATAGTTTAATTAATTTAAGGTTCCATCTACACGAATATGCTTTAATGGACCTTGAAACCCTTATTGAGCATATTGGTTGAGTTCATGTTACTTAATTATTGAAATTGAGTATTTGCAACCTATTGGTTAGTTAATAATGAACGTGAACCTAATCTAGATGTTTCTTGCATGGTTTAGGGTTTTACACCAAATAAGAATGATTAAGCAATCATAAACCCTATTTAGGGTAAAAGAGAAAAAGATCACTTTTAATTTGATATATGTGATACTATGCTGTTGGAATATGATACTAATCCTGTTGAAAGAAATAGGTTAGAATCATTAGGGTTTAAGAGAAATTTTGCCCAACTAGGGTTTGTAGTGATAAAAGTACAAGAAAAACCCTAAATGTAATGGGAACCCTAAAATTGGACTAGAAACCCTAGGAAGCAAGCTAGGTTTAATAGATCTTAATGACATGATTTATGATAGGAAATTATATGTGTATTTTAGGATCTCTTTGTGTGCTTGCTTGCCTATTGGATTTCTTACATTGATTGGATTATTTATGTCCCAAATCAGCCTGACAGGTATGTGGTGATTTATGGTTAACTGCTTTAGTTTCACAAACATTTCTTGGGTGTTTAATCAAATTGAATGCAACCTATCTGTTTGGATGTTCATATATGCAAATCATAAAGTCAATTTGATTATCACAATTAAGATATAAGTGTGTATTCTCACACCTACATGCCACCCAGATGTAAGATGCAATGAGGTCAAGCCCAAGAGGGAAGACCCATGGACACCATGAGAGGTGACCCCAAGCACCAAGCTCAGGATAGAGAAGGTGGCCTTATGATATTGCATGACTAATGGGCACCATGAGAGGTGACCCCAAGCACCAAGCTCAAGATGGAGAAGGTGGCCTTAAGTCATTGGAAAAAGAGAAACCCTAAGGAGGGTATTCCAAGGTTAGGGAAAAAGCGATGGAGAATGTCACACTAAAAATGTAAATTGGCTTGTTAATTAACTTGATTGTGATATTTAGGTTGTTAGCCATATATGTGAAATTTTGGTTGTCCCCACATATCGACATATTCATTTATGTTGACTGATGTTTTGTTTGTCGGCATTTTAGGTACAAGTTTGATAAGGACAAACATCAAAGTGGCATATTGTGAAAATAAGAATTAAAGTACCAGGAGGATTAGTTAGAGTAGATTCCAATCATGGATAGAAGTTAGATTTCTAAGTTTTTAAAAGGTATGCAAAGTTTTATTTTATTCCATATTTTAGTATAGTTTGGTAGAATTTTATAATTATTATTGATTACTTGTTAAACCTTTGATCCTATTTATTGGGATAGCAGCTATGACCTCTTTGTCTCCCTTAATTGGGGGTTATTGGGAGGTGGGGTCATTAGATTTGGTATTAGAGCATTGGTTCCTCATTTAATCTTTAGTAATTATTAAATTTTACAAACTCTGTAGAACCAAGAGAGTTATTAGAGGACTTTCCAAAGACTGAGGTGTCTAGAAAAGGATCACGGTTTGGGGGCTGGCAAGATCTTCCTCTACACCACTAGTCGGAATATGAAGACTCCCAGATCTGTGTGACTGCTTGGCCATTGTCTTAGGATCTGACATGAAATAAGATACCTTTAGTACTCTCTCATCTATTTTTGTCCCTTCTCAACCCTAATTCTGTTAAGATTCTAAGGTTTAAGGTTTTCTCTCTCTTCCCCACCCTCTTGAGGATAGGGTATGTATGATAAGGTTGATGAATCCTCCACCAAATAAATGAAAATCATGTAAATAATATGCCATGGACATAATCTTAATAGTTTAAGCGTAGAATAAAGATTAGTTGCATGCTTAAGTCGTATGACATGCGTTGTTGTACCCTCAGGAGATACCTGAGGTTAGATCTTCTTGTTAGGAGGATGAGTAGATAGTTGGTCTTGGAGGAAGATATCTCCATTTAAGGTAGAGACATGGCGCATACTCTGAGGATGATGCTAACCCTAACCCTAAGTAGTGGTTAGAGAGAGAAGGCATGATGAGATGGATGCCATGGTCGACCATGTGTGTGGGGTTGAAATGCTTTTGGTGGGGATACCCATGACAATGTGAGCTAGGTGAGGTTGGTTGAACTAGTACCTTTAGTGACCCAACCCTGGGAAGGGTCGTGCATGTTAGGGTGAAGGATAACCCCTTCCTGGATGAGGTTAGTGATGACCATATAGAAACCCTATGAGCTTGCATGAACATGGAAAAGTTGCACCCAAAGTACATCAGTAGTGCTGACAGTAGGCTAAAACCCTGGCCAGGAGAGTATGTAGATAATAATGAAGAGTTATGGATAATCTTGTGAAAACATAGGTTTCACCCATGTAGGTGTACACTTGTGAGTTTGATCCACCATAGGGAAGAGAGGACCTCTAGTAGTAAGGTTGTTGTAGGGTTAAGCTCTAGCCTGAGCTAGAAGGTTGGAAGTTTTGACTCTGGGTTAGTAGGAACCCTGAGAAGTTGAGGATGATGCGACCTAAGTGAATGATTGTGGTTTCCTCCTGCATGATACCTAGAGGCTTATGGTATCTTGGTTACCTTTAGAGGAACCAACCCCTAGACAAAGGATGAGGCTGCTGATACCTATGTGCCTATGGTATAGGTGTTTTCCTTCTAGGGATAGGATGAAGAGTTCCTTAGACCGTGAAGAGGTTTAGTAACAAGTTGTGAGGCCTTATACCTAGTTGGTTGTCCTTGAGGAGGACTCAGCTCTGAGGTGTTGCTCGAGTAGAAGGATTATAGAACGTGCATGTTATACCTCATACATGTTTGGTTCGTGGTTAGAATGTTGAGCATGTAGTTGGACAAATTTTGTGGAAAGGTAAACCTAGGATCCCTAGACCTATAGAGGGGAAGTAGTAGTGCCTGGTGTACCTAATGCTCATGACAAGATTTGAGTTTCCATAGATTTGAGCATGGCACCCCTCATGTTTAGAGGAAAGGGAAACCCTTGGATTAAGGTGTATGTTTGATGAACCCCTCATATATAAGTTGGTGACATGGGAAGGTATGATCTTGGTCCAATAGTGATGATTGAGAACAAGTATGACCTACCATGGAGACCTAGTATGGTTTAGAAGGTGGTTTGTTTGTTAGCTATGTGCCTTAGTAGCTTGCTAGGGCTAAGCATGCTCATGTGGATATAAACCTGAGACATAGAGATGTTTGTGACCTTTGTTAATATCAAGATGTAGTTTCCTCCCATCCTGGGAGAGGGACCCTTCTGTAGGGTATGTACATCTTTTGTTAAGTTTGAGGTATCCTAAAGAGGTCTGATAGGATCTGGAGAAGCTAAGTGGAGAGTACATAGTATAAGAATGAACCTATACACCCATAGATAACCATCTCTAAGTGCATGTGGATGTGTTACCATGGAGGTAACCAATATGGGGCCTAACCGAGGTATGTAGGTCACCATGATCCTTATGAAAGGATGTAAGTCAGATCACGAATGATGAGAGAGATGATGGAGACTTGGGTAAGGTTTCAAGTTGGATATGTGCTATGTTTGGATCCTAAGTCTATCCTAGGGTCAGGTAGGGATAAGACCAATGGGAGTAGGAGTTACCTAATTCCCTAATTGCACGCAATCATAGGGTCAGGATGTAAAAACTATCATTGTGTGACGACCATATATGGGTTAGGAGATTGATCACCTTCATGAACTCATGGGACCCAAAGGGTAAATGAAGAGGGAACTCTCTGATACATAAGGGAAGAGGGATGACCCCAAAAGTACTGGCACCCTATAGACCTAGAGGAGATGACCAAGGATGGTATGATGACCCAAATGGGTTCGAGACCAATTTTCCATGGAAATAACCCTGATATCTAGATGTTCATGATATAGAGACATGTGATGCACATTTCAACCTAGATTGGAAGGTGTGTTGGCGATGTGGGATGCATCATCTCTATTCTTGTAAAGGGAAGAACTCTATGTTTGGATGGCCGCCAAATGCTTATTTCCTCTCGTTATGGGGGTGAGAGATAGGGAAGTACGCATGCCATACACTAAGGATAAAGATGATGTCAGTTGAAATGTCGCTATGATATATGAGGATAGAGATAATAGAGTACCTTTATGGAGGGTACGAAATGTGGATGGTTTACAAACACCAAGAGAACTAAGGTAGTCATCTTATGAGGATGTTCTTATTACGAGCTATGTGGAATTTATGAATTATATAAGTTTGTTTGATAACCAAGAAGATGACCTCTGAGTTTTCTTGATGAAGATGGACCTAAATTCCAGGATGAGAGAATAAGTGGAATACTTAGAGGTGTATGTCTTCACTGTTACCTTGCACCTAAAGATGAAAGGTGGTAATGGATGCTCTTATTGAGATGCAGCTGCCTAGTCTAGCTAGTGGATAGGATGGAAGAGGTGGTTAGGTGAACCCTAAGTCCATGAGATATGGTTGGCTAACACTCTGATGTAACAAGATCCGTTGATTGAGTTAGTGGTTGCTTGGTTAGCCAGCCTAGGGCTTGCTGTGATAGAAGGATGGTTGTAGAACCTCAGATGCACTTCTTTGGAAAAGAAGGTGATGAAACCCTGACTAGAGTGTTTTAGGGTTTATGAGGAATCGACCTTGAGGAATCATGACATACATGAGATCATGATTGTAAGTTCACCCTAAACCATGGTACTATGAAGTTGCAGTAGTACTTTGGATGTCTAAGATGAAGTTGCATGTGGCTTGTCACCATGCATGTCAGGAGGTGAAGGATGAACACCAATAACCCATTGAGTGCATATAGAGGATAAAAGTCCCTGAGAGGGAATGGGAGTTCATCACTGTGGATGTCGTGGTAAGTCTCCCATGGACCGAAGAAGGTCAAGGTGCAATATGGGTTATGGTAGATCGCCTTACCTAGATGACATGGTCTAAAGAGAAAGAGAGAGTACTATCAAGGGACATGTCCGGTTGAGCTACATGTAAGAGAGATGGTTCAGATACACCATGATGTGAGTTCAAAGGTTCATGAGTATGACCTAAATATTCACTTACATGTGGTAGAAGTAGGTACATGAAGAACTCGATGCTAGTACAACTTATCACCCCTAACTGATGGTTAGCATGATCCTGACTAGAGGGTCTGATGAGAGCGTGTGTGCTCATTCAGGGTGGTATATGGGGACAATTCTCATCCTATGAAAGTTGTGATGATCGCCACCATAGTTAGTATCAGGACATAAGAAGTTCTATAAGGGAGGTTGTGTCGGCCACTGCTTCATGAAGATGATATTAGTGAAAATACCTTGTGAAGGTCAGAGAGACCACAATGAGTGCAAATGAAGTTGCTTTGATCATGCGATGGCTGAGAAAGCCCAGGGGAGACATGAGTCATGAGATGATGTGAAGCAGACTAACATATAGTTCACTGTGGGAGAATATGTGATATGATAATCTGACCCCTCTGAGCTATAGATGATAAAGCTGAGTCCCCGATATACATGGGTCCATTTAAGATGGATTGGTGGAGATGCTTGTGTGTAGCCTTACCCCTCAAATTAACGTGATGTATGATGTGTTCCACGAGTCTGATCTAAAGCATTATGTGAGATACTCGAGCCATGTGCTGAGCCATGAACCTATTTAGCTTTGAGAGAAGCTAAAATGTCCTGAGTCACCTATGAGGGTACGAGATACCAATGTGAGAGAGAGCTCAGATGTAAGAATATGAGATGATGAAGGTTCTTGGGAAGCACCATGGAGAGGTAAAGCCACATGGGAGCCATGATGGACATGCAAAAGTCTTATCCTGCTTGTTTATATGTGTGATGGAATTTTGAGGGCAAAATTCCTATAAGAGGGGAAGGATGTTACAACCTCAATTTTGATATGTTTTCATAATTGAAATGCAATGATTTCATGAATTTGGGCTTAATTGAAAAGGTTGTATGCTTTGCTTCAAAGAATGGACTTCTTTGCAAATATCCCTTTTGATAGGAATTTCGTGGTTCCTATTATTATATTAATCCAATAATGGATATAAAAGAGAAGAAAAGAAGAAAAGTCCAAATATTAGAAAAATATACAAAATAATGAATATTAAGCAAAGTATTGATGAAAATACACAGAAATATCTAGAAAGTGGCATTAATGGCCACAATTGGATAAATATAGTTTATATCTGATTTCTAATGGAAGAAATAGGAAAAGTGGAAAAAGGAAATAAAAGATAAAGAGAAATCCTTGAGAAAAGAAATTTTTTAATAAAGAAATAAGTAAGATAATGAGAAATAATGGATGTGGATGCATCTAGAAGGATAATAAGCATCCTTAAAAAGGAATTTTGAAATATTAGAATTCCGAGGAGTCCCAATATAGAAGAAGAAAGATAAAATACAAATAATACAAAAATATGAGGATAATGTGCTACATAATTAATGACTTTTTCGTATTATAAAAAAGAGATACTTTTTACTATAAGGAAGTAAAATTTCGTGGCCAATGGATTAAATCCAACACAGAGGAGATAAAGGTGATAATTTTCGAATTCCCATTATCTAAGGTATGTGGTTTAATAAGAAGATATTTAAGAGAGATAAGATTGCTTCTTAATGAAGGAACTTGGTTTTCTTTTGGAAAAGGGACTTGGATCTCGTGGATGGGCATCCTAGGGCTTTGCTACCCCCCCTATATAAAGGTAGAACTCTTGGCTCGAGCCTAAGAGAGTTCCATGCATCTCTCTCTTCTCCTTCTTCTATTCGTTCAAACCCTAGCCAAGAGAGTAGATCAATATCGAGGGCACTGAGGAGCTATGTTGAAGTCTCATTTGAGGCACAAAGCTCCCACGATGATCTGGGATGATCATCCATCGCCTCCATGCCCACAGCCTTCGAAAAGTGCCTGTAGAAGGTTGACGCCATGGCTGTAGGTCGCACGCCTATCTAGCCCCAGCTAGCCATCTAGGCCATGAGCTGGGTGGCACCCCAGGTGCGACAGAGGGTGGCAGAGCTTGGGTGACTGTTGGCGGTGGTCCTTGGGCCCTAGGAAGAGGGGGTGTACCTGCAAATAGGTTGCAGCCAGCGGCAATAGTGGGCGTCAGAGGTGGAAGATGACCTAATGGTCATTGGACAGTTCTGCCCCTCTGTGTACTGAAGAACATACCACTTAAGTGAGGGCAAAAATGTCTTCTGGTTATCTTCTGGGCCGGCTACGTGTTGCATGGGAAAAGATGACGTGGTAGCCTGCCATTGTTCCAAGTATTTTGTACAAAAATCATATCTAAATATTGGTAGATCACATTGATACATGTAATATATGAAATTTGCTCAGACAAAATGCGAGGAATCCATTAAAAATAGATTTAGATCCTAATTCTGCTTGCAATTCAAAAAGTATGTAAAGATGCTAGCTTTAATGGTTCTATTCATGTGAAACCCTAATCAATAATGATTTTTTTGATAAAGGGTGCCTGCCATTTTATTAAGTAATAAAATCATCTACAACAAGTGTAAGGATATGATCCTCGAACCCCTCTCTATGATAGATGGGGTTTACAAAATGGCAAGAGGGTGAGGCCAAGGCATGGGCTACTCTATTGCCTTGCCTCCTAACGAAACAGAGATTGAAAGATAGAAAACTAGAGGATAGCTCGATGATGTCCCCTACGATAAAATGCTCGTATCCACGTCCGCCATATCCCTTTCCCATTGCGTCGACCAAGAGAAGACAGTCGGTCCCCATCACCACGTCTGTGAAGCCCTTCCCTAGCACCAATTGCATGCCATTCAGAATAGCCACACCCTCCGCACTAAGCACCGAATGTGGCTGTTCTAAACGACATTGGAAGGTCCACAACAGCTATCCTTGTCCGTCCCGTATGGCTGCACTGCAGCCACAGTCTCCTGTCATAGTGATGGAGGCATCCGTGTTGATCTTAATGCAGCCCGGTGGAGGACAGCGCCAAGAAATTACGCCCGATGAAGAAGAGAAACATGTTGATCTGCTCACAGCCGCATGGTAGTATGCATGTTTCCTGACGATGTCGATGAAGCTCACTGCTAGGCCTGGAAGGAAAGGAGGATGCTCGTCAAAGATGTATTTGTTCCTTGCTGTCCACATGACCCAAAGAAGTGCCACACCCTCCTCCTTACGTCTACTGTCTTCCTTGTCCAGGAGACTGCCCACAAAGCTCCCTATATGGTGCAAATCCATCTGCCCCAGCCAGTCAAACTCCCCAGTAGACCAAATCTTTCTAGCTATCTCACACTAGAGTAATGCGTGCGTCATATCCTCTCGTTGTCTGCAATGATGGCAACCCTCATCATGTGTCACATGCTTCTTCTGCAGCTCCGTCATAGTGGGAAGGATATTCCTCAGTTCTCTCCAGATAAAGTGTTTCAACTCCGGCGGCCACCCTTCCTTCCACAACCTTTTCCATATCTCCCCCTCCACCCCTTCCCACAAATCAGCCCCCGCCCTCAATAAATGGTTGGCACTCTTGACAGAAAAGATCCCATTGCTTTCCTTGTCCCAGAAAAGGCTATCTTCCACACTCCACCGTAGAAGTGGAATGTTTAGGACAACCCTCACTAAGTGTCTGGGAAAGCACTCCTCTACCACCTCCCTCCTCCATTGTTTCATCTCCGGGCAGATCAAATCACTTACCTAGTTATACTCATTTGGGCCGCTCACCAAGTATCTATGCACTATGCCTCCAAGATGAGGGATCCACCTATCCCTATAAATGTGGATGTCCTTCCCATCACCCACCCTCCATCTAAGACCTTCCTTAACCAGATGTAGAGCCCCCCATATGCTCCTCCATGTGTAACTGGGACTTCCCCCCCAGCCTGGCATGAAAAACAATTGAAGACCTGTGGTATTTAGCCTTCAAAATCCGGGCAGCTAAAGACCCTCCATGAATCGCCAATCTCCACCCCTGCTTAGCTAACAATGCCTGGTTGAAAGCCTTCAAATCTCTAAATCACATCCCTCCACTCTCCTTGGGTTTACACAACCTTTCCCAACTCATCCAGTATATCTTCCTCTCTCCTTCCTTCGCCCCCCACCAGAATCTTGCCATCATCGCCTGGATCTCGTCAACCAGTCCATTCGGTATTTTAAAGATACTCATGATGTATGTGGGAATAGCTTGGATGACCGCTTTAATCCGCACCTCTTTCCCAGGCCTTGAAAGAAATTTCTCCTTCCACCCATGCACCTTCTTCTACACTCTATCCTTTATCGCCTCAAAGACAACTTTCTTCGATCTCCCAATAACCGTAGGGAGTCCAAGATAATTTTCGTGTCTGTCCACCTCCGTGACCTGCAGGCAGTTCTTGATCATCTCACGTCTCTCCACAAAAACATTCGCACTAAAGGAAACCTCTGTCTTTTCAAAATTAATCTTTTGCCCAGATGCCCTCTCTTATTGGCTGAAAATATCAGCTAAAGCGGAGCATTCTTCTGAGGTTGCCCTTGTGAAAACAATATTATCATCTACAAAGAAAAGGTGGGTGACCCTTGGAGTCCTTCTGCAAATTCTTGTGCCATGAATTTTATTTTCCTGTGCTACTTTGGAAAGGGAAAAAGAGAGAGCTTCAGCACAAAAAAGAAAAAGGTAGGGAGAGATGGGGTCACCTTGGCGTAGTCCTCTAGCTGGAGTTGCAGCTCCTCTCCTTTTGCCATTGATGATGAGTTTGTGGGATACGCTAGAAACACACTCCATCACTTTATTCCTCAAAATGTTCGGGAACCCCATCCTCCTCATAACCTTCTCAAGGAACGCCCACTCTACTCGATCATAAGCCTTGCTCATGTCAAGTTTAAGTGCCATCAACCCTTCTCTTCCTTTCTTCTTGTGCTTCATAGTGTTAAACAATTCATAGGCAACTAGAGCATTGACTGTGATCATTCTTCCCCCAACAAAAGCACTCTGGTTCGCAGAAATAATCTCATTCATTAGTGGCTTGATTCTATTCGCCAACACCTTCGTGATAATTTTATAAGAAACATTGCAAAGACTTATAGGATGAAACTCAGAAATCCGAACCGGGTTGCTCGTTTTGGGAATCAAAACAATATCAGTGTCATTAATATCATCCAAGCTTTCCTCTCCTTTCCACCATTTATCAATAAAAGACAAAAGGATGGATTTAATCACCTCCCAAAACTTCTGGTAGGAAATAGCTTTCATTCCGTCTGGACCTGGAGCCTTGTTAGGATGCATTTGATTAAGCGCCTACCAGACTTCTGTCTCTGTAGGTGCTTGGTTCAGATAAGAAAAGGTTGTCTCAGAAATAACACACGGCATGTCAGCAATGAACTCCTCCATCCCGGTAGGGTCTGAACTGGCAAAGAGCGAATTGAAGTAAGAAGAAATAATTTCAGCAATAGATTCCTGCTCCGTTCGCCAACTCCCATCCTCCTTGAAGAGGCCATGGATCATATTACATCTCTTCCTTTGACTAGCTTTGTGATGGAAGTACTTAGTGTTCCTGTCGCCGTCCCTCATGTCATTTGTTCTAGCCCTTGCAAGCCAATAGCTCTCCTCCAAGCACTGCAGTTCCTGCAACTCTCCTGCTATATCCGTACATTCCTTCAACATATCACTAGAAGGTGGCTGATTCTGAGCATTAATGAGCCTCTTTTCAGTCTTTACCAATCTCTTCTTTATGTTCCCAAATTTTACCTCTGCCCAAGTGGAAATCTTCTCTGCACAACTATCTGTGTGCCCATTGAGACCCAAAGTCGCATTGTTGTCCCACACTTGTTGAACCACCTCCTTGCACTCCCAAGAAGATAACCAGAATGTTTCAAATCTGAATTTTTTTTCATAATGACCTCTACTCGTGCCTCATCTCTCAGCCCATAAAAGAATCTGTCCATGATCGGAGTTGAGTATAGGATAATTGTTGACACGCCTGATGTTAAAGATATCACACCATTGCCTATCTGTCAAAAAATGATCAAGCCTTTCCAGAATGAGATTGTCCTCATATAAACCTCACCTCCAAGTGAACTTGCACCCTATGGAGCCCAGGTCCGTCAGGAGATAGTTGTCAATAGCCTCCCTGAAGTTGCACATCGGCCATTCATTCCTCGGTTGACCCCCCTTTTTCTCCTCATGTGCTAATATTTCATTAAAATTTCCACCAAGCAAGACAGGCCATCTAGACTGGGCACATACCTCATCCATCAACTCCCATGTATGACGCCTCTCCTGAGTGGCTGCCCACCCATACATCCCCACAAAATAGAAACAATCTGGGTTTCCTTACACCCCCACCTCCACATCTATATGGTGATCCGAGAAGGACTTTACCCTGACATCATCTCCCATCCACCACAGACCCAGACCCCCCGCTCTGCCTCTGCTATCAACACTAAACCCAGAGTTAAAACCACACTTCCTCCTCACCGCCTCCTGGTCTCCTCCTCTGCACATAGTCTCCATTACGAAGACTATATCTAGAAATTCTCTTGAAGACCGCCTTCTCAGAGAATCTACCGTCCCAGGGCGGCCCAGGCCCTGGACGTTCTAGCATAAGATTTTCATGGTTCTTCACGGGTCTGGTCCTTTCCAGCACCCTCTACTGAAAGAAAAGTTGAAACACCCACAACCTCCTACCTCCTCCTTTTTTCCCCATACGACCCCACCTCCTCTGTCTCCTCCTGGACCCCATCCACATCCCTCCTGCTCCTCTTACCCCCCACCTGGTGCATTTCTTTGCCTGTCTCTGGCTCCCTCCTTTCCCCCTCCGACCGTCCTAACCTAGTAACTCTTCCCATACTTCTCCCCCTCCCCTTCCTAGCCTTCTTGCTTCTTCCTTGCACTCCCCCTAGAATGTCTGTCTTCTTACCCCCCATCCCTGCAACACCAAGTGCAAAGCAACCCCCTTCCTCTCTGACTTCCTTTACATGACCCCCGAACTCATCCCAAACACCTCCTCCATAGATGTTAGTAGTTGCAGACAGATAGGTGGGTGTCGTGAACAGTGCTGGCTCACCATTAGACCGAGGCCCATTGTTTCTATCTTCCCCGCTCATCTATGACTGGCTCCTTGTTGTGTGGATATGACCGCTAAATCCTGCATTGTCTCCATGTTTTCCTTCGAGTCCACCGTCCTTTGATGCCGTGTGGCCGTTGTTACCTAGATGGTCCCCATCAGAGAAAATGGCACCCTCGCCTACATGCACCTCACACGACACCTGCACATGGTCGGTGCCTCTTTTTTTCATCCTGTTGAGACCACTGTCATGCATTTCCGTGAGATCCTGCACTATGACCTGCATCTTCGTGCCCGTTGCTATGAGTGTGCAGTGTCCTCCTTGCCGCGAACACTGACTATGTTCCTCTTGCAGTCCTTGTTCCCCCTGCCTTCTTGACGATTTGGACGTTCTGAGTATCCAATGTCTCTTGCCTAAGACCATCGTCATTGCTCATCTGCTTGTTGAAGACGTCACCGCCTTCCACGTTCGTCCATTTGGTGAAGACGACCTCAAGTTCCTCTGAAGAAATAGACTTCGCCGTATCCCTCACTTCCTCCATCAGGTCTTCCTCCCGACCCCTGATGTTGCGCATACCGTAGGTCTCACTGGTTCCCGTCGCCCGGCTCCCCAGTTTGGGTTTTGAAACAAACCACAAATCCTTCTCAGCATTGTCCCTGCCCAGAAGCTCCTCCTTCATCGACGTCGCCCAACGTTTAGTTGGTGATGCCTTGATCCAGGGCCCCCATAGCCTCGGCGATGGCCCGTCTTTGTCGTCCTCGATTTCGTCCCTGCAGTCCTTCTCTAAATGTCCGACCAATCTGCATAAGTAGCAGAAGGTTGGCATCCTTTCATATCGGACCTCCGCATCGATGATTCGGCCCCCGCTATCTCTAATTTTCTGTTTCTGCCAGATGGGCTTTGACACATCGATCTTGACTCTAGCTCTGCACGACGCCCCCCGACCCAAGTCTCGCAAGTCCACCACCATTACCCTACCAATCTTGGATGCCACCACCTTAATGGCCTCCTCCGATTTGAGCCCTAGAGTAAGGTTGTAAAGACGAATCCAGAAATAGCTAAGGTTCAGTGTCAACTCCGTCGGGACGTCGTCCGGTGTTATAGAATGGAATTTTGAGATAATTGGATAGCCATTTGGATAAATAGGATGGTGACATCATCTTCTTTGATTTTATACATTCATGAAGCCAATTATGAAGATAGGGGATTTTATGAATTAGTGTGATGTAATGATGGCCTTCAAAGAGTGTCGATCATGCAAAGGCATATCTCTTGGGTTGATGGAGTCTGAATATCTTTTGAGGTATATTGGACCAAAGTATTTGATTTGCAACCTAAGTTTATAATAAGGATGTCATCCAATCTTTTTATTATCCCTTGGGACGGATTGCGTAGCCTTGGATTTCTAACTCGGTGGACTTGGTCTTTGAGAAATTATATATTACCTTACTTCAAATCAACAACGTGGGAGGCAGTAAAGTTCTCACAAGATCAGTCCACGACGATCACCAAATGTGGGCGGAGACGTGTAGTAGGTCGTGGCCTCGTGGGGGTGGTTTCTTTGTGTTGAAAGAAGCAGATGGCATCCGACTCCTCTTTGATAACCTAGGCTCACGGCAACAGTCTATAGGATTGAGATCCACATGAGCAAGGGATGCCGGAGGAGCTGCCTCACTATAGTGGTGCCAATCGCTCACCAAGATGCAATCGTGGAGTTAAGCGTGAGAGTTTTGATAACTTGAAGTTTTAGAACATGTTGGTCAATCTTTGTAGGAAGAACCAGAGGGAGCGGATGATTGGTGTTCCATGGATCAAGGATGGAGTAAGCAGCTGATTGCACACAGCAGATCTTCTCTGCAGCGGCGGCTTGGGCGGAAGAGAGCCCACACGCGTAGGAGTCAAGCGCTGTAGAAGGCAGCTGAAGCAGACGGAGCTCTGGATCAGTCATCATCACCTTGAAAAGATAGTGTGATGGAGTCCTAGAGGTCTTTGTTTCCACATACGATGTGAAGGGAGAGGATCCCCCTTGCACACCACCGCGACACTGTTGCTGTAGGTGAGCTCGCGGGCGCCAGAGCCTAGAGCCACTGTCAAGCGAGGAGGCCCTGGAGGATCTCTCTCACCAGCACTCCGGCCTAGCGGTGGCATCGACTTCGCAGCAGCAAAAGGGGGTCGTTTGTATTTACCAACACTGCGGGCGGCGGTGAGCTTGAAGGTGGGGGGACAGAGATCTGGAATCTCCGTAGCGACCCAGGATGTTTCAAGGAGAGTATTTTGAGGACTGATCACATGCAATCCATCACTAGTGCTCATTGTCAAGCCACGCCGATGCAACAGAGGTGAGGAGGCGGACCTGGAGGTGCACGATTGCATGCTGAGAACTGGAGACCAGCCAACGGCGGCGTGACAATGTCTCAAGAATGGAGCGCGTGCGTAGGCGAGAAACCTAGATCACATTCTCAAAATGACCACCGACAAAGAAGAAAGGGAAGACCGGCCCTCCAAGCCAAACCAGGTGGGTCCAGACTGTGAACCAACGGACCAAGCCTTGACTTGCGCCAACCCTTTAATGGCCACGTGGCAAGACCCGATTTGCTGAAAAAGGTAAAAACTCTCAGAAATTCCCAGTTCTTCAATAAATCCTAGAAAATTGTCTGCTTATCAGAAAATTACAAATAAGGTACTGAAATTCTCAGAAAAATGAATAGAATACAATAAAACCATAATATCAGGCTTTTTTATGCACTTATAATAGTGATATCATGTAAGATGTGAAATTCTCATTTTATGGATAATAAATATCAACCAATGTTCTAAAATTATGATAACATGTCAGTAAGTCTATAATTATGTATAGAATGCATATGATGTTAAAAATAATGATGTTGATGTAGGAAATAATGTAATTTGCTTAATATGGCTAATTAGGGCTAATAACCCTAAATAAAATGTAACAAATAAATGCATGCCCAATAAATGATGAAATTTACAGAGTATGTTCATATCGCTGATCTGAAGATAAGATGTAAGTCGGATATCAGTTAGATACATAAAGTTCATGTTATGTGAAGTTGACCCGTATTACATGGTTTAAACCCCTAATATAGGTTAATGATGTAACCTAAGGTTAATATGTGCACAAACGGGATATGGAACCTAATGTTCATATAATGAATCATAATCTGGAAAATGACATCAGTAAAATAATTCTACGATAAAAATACAAGTAATCATGGAGATATGCTAAGGAGATGAAGTAAACCCTAATGGATACAAATAGGGTTAATGATGATGAGAATCTGATGATGGTATATGAGCTTGTCTTGATCAGGTTTAACATAGATATAGAGGACATCAAGAATATGCTTTAGAATGATCTATCTCTTTGGAAGGTACGTCATTACCTCTTACTTGGCTTATTATACAATATGCTTGTGTTATATGTGTAGTAAAATACTTGGCATATGATATTGGTTGAAATGATTGTTCCTGTATGTCATGTTGCTTGAGCTTTTACATACTTATGGCTATGAACACATGAAACATAAAGTATCTGATCCATCATATGATAGCACTAAACGCTTTGGTAATACAGTGCATTGAAGAAACATCAAAGCCCTTGGTGGCAGATGTAACATCAAAGCCCTTGGTGGCAGATGTACGAGTTAGATGACATGGCCTAAAAACATCAAAGCCCTAGGGGAACATGTACGAGATATACGATGGAAACTAAGCTTAAAATATGTGTTCTCTTTTGTTGATGAACATCTTTGTGCAAGTATATGATTTTCTTATATTTTCTTTATAACTGCCAAGTATTAGTTTTATTTTATTTCCAAGATATGATGAGAGGTAAATAAAAGACACGTAGGCATACTCGGTACAATATTCTTGAAATATTGTGCTGACGTGTACCGCATGTAATCTTTTGTTTAGGTTGTGGTTATGCTCTTGAAGATCCAGGATAGCTGAAAGTTGTGTAACGAGCTGATGTACAGGTGGACCTGTTGTCTTAAGATCCTGTTGTTTAGTAGTAGTACATGTATATGTCAGAAGTTTGTTGCTCAATATCTAATATCAAATGTTGTAACAATTCATGTTGTAATTATATATTGAATGGTGAACATGTGTGTATGGTTTTATTATTGTTCATGTACATGTGCTACTGATTGTTTCCTTCTGACTTCCTTTGATTTTCTTCTACTTAGCCTTGTGTGGGGTGTTTAAATTAGGATTCTCACTGAGGTGAGGGTTTCAATTTGGACGTCACACATCAGATTAAGTTTTAGAAAATCTGGGGACATCACAGGTGGTATCAGAGCATGAACAATAGCAAAGCCTGACATTTGCTCATTATGCAACTCAAAACTAAAGAACCTTCAACCTTAGTAATCTTTAGGGTTAGATTAGTCATCTTTTTGAGACTAGATCTGACCTATCCTCTAGGTTAGTACCTAGATGTCCGAGAATAAGGTCTAGACTAGTGCTTGTGTATAGCAAGTACTTAGATGTCATTCTTTCCCTGTAGTGCGGCGGTATGGGACGTTGTACTATTTGGAAATGATGTGCATCAAGGGAAGAGAAACCCTAGACATATTGCGCACGTTGTTGAGAGTAGCTACACTAGTCTACCCCTTGTTCTCACCCTTTTCACTAGTTTTCATGACACTGTACTCTCTCCTATGTGTGGGACACTCATTTTCAGGATTTGGTTTGTGATTCCAAACAGATCGAACCTCGATAGTTTTCTATGACGCTTGTTTTATCGGAGAAAAACTATATTATATTTTATTATGTATATGTATTACAAAAATGTGTCCCCATACATGTACGAGTAGGAGGTGGTCATGCAACCTAAGTGAAAGTGATGACATCAGTCTAGAAGAGAGAATAGTTCTATATTAGATGTCCAGAGCCTTGTTAGAATATATGTTAGTTGGAATAGATGAAATAAGTTTTGATGATATGGTCTAAGTCTTACATAGATGATATAAGATGGTTACGATGATATATGTTTGACTTTGAGGACTTAAGTTTAGGTTTGAGGTTTTGAGATAAGTTTTGATGTTGCAAGTAAATAGGCTTTTATGAGATAAGTTATGTTACGTTAAGGCAAAGTTGTGAGTCAGCATGAGCCTCAAGCTATTCTACAAAGGAGGACCTCTAGTGTTTGGACTAGTTATGGGGTTAACTCCAGAGAGAGTGAGACCCAGAGGGAGAAGGTTAGAGAACCTAAACTGTAAGATATGAGAATTATGAGATATGTGATATGATATGTCCTAAACTAGAATACTCCTGAGTGATTGAGTTGAGTCGCTTTATGCATGATTCCTGTAGTCTTGTTGAACCCTAGATGTCCTTGGGAAGACCAAAACCCTCGAGATAGAGAGAGGCTAGTTATATATGTGCATGTGAGCATGAATATGAGGCCTTCCATCTGGGTGAGGGAGAGAGCCCAAGACCCTGGAGGAGGTAGCTATGTTAGTTTTTGTACAGCCTCATGCTCGGGTTGGTGGTTTCCCACATAGGAATCTAGTGGTGTATATAAGAGAGATTTGGGTAAGATGTTTCATGGGTAGAGGCCTATGAAGAGTATGTTGTAGCATGTTTTGGTTTGTGCTTATGTGGCTATAGCTTGTAAAGCTATCCTCTAGTGCCAATGAGGTATACCTGAGAACCCTAGACCGAGAGGGGAGATATAGTGGTACATATGAGATATTCATAGAGTTGAGTTATCTCAAAGAGTTTGAGCATGGCATTACACTCATGATAAGGGTTAGGACCTCAGTTGGACCAGATGAAGTTTTGACATATGTTTAATAAGCCACTCACATAAGTTTGTGTAGCACAACCATGATATAATATATGTAAGGAAGTGATCTAATCTCAAGATGTGGTACATAGACATGATATGAAGGAAATCTAAAGATGGTTTAGTAGATATGAAGGTATAATGGTTAACCATATACATGAATAATGATGATAATGTGATACTATTGTTTAATCTTGTGACGAAATCACTAGTAAATCTTGCAATTTGTTATGAAAAATGAAATAAGGTCATATGAATGCAACATGTTACATGAGGTGTTAACCTTAGTGCTTAATAAAGATGAAAAATATAGTTTGACAGTTAGCACAACATAATGTTTACAACACCCTGATATGATCTAGATGGATAACGGGGGTTAATTATAGTTAACTCCCTCCTAAAAGGCATATTTCAATGATGAACATGTTCTAACAATGAACTAAATAAAATGATTATGACACCTTGATGTATGAGTTAATCTTAGTTAACTCATTTAGAACATGGTACTATGATGTGGGAATCCTAACGCATGGGTTAAGACGAAGATGAAACCCTAATATATGAGATATGAAATGACATGACCAAAGCTTCTAAACTTTGAGTTCAACCCTGAATGGAGCGTTTGTGCACCTAATATGGTTGTAAACCCCCTAATAGTGCTTTGGATACATGGTTCTTGGTAACCTTTGCGGATATGTTACACATAACATCGTGCCTACAGGTGGATGAAGGTAAGATAAGGTTTTCCCTGGAAGTATGAGTATGGTTTATTTTCGAGGACGAAAGTTCTTTTAAGATGTATATGATGTGATAAAGTGGTCTTTGGCTTTAATTTCGAGGACGGAATTGTTTTAAGGTGTGTAGGATGTTATAGAATGGAATTTTGAGATTATTGGATAGCCATTTGGATAAATAGGATGGTGATATCATCTTCTTTGATTTTATACATTCATGAAGCCAATTATGAAGATAGGGGATTTTATGAATTAGTGTGATATAATGATGGCCTTCAAAGAGTGTCGATCATGCAAAGGCATATCTCTTGGGTTGATGGAGTCTGAATATATTTTGAGGTATATTGGACCAAAGTATTTGATTTGCAACCTAAGTTTATAATAAGGATGTCATCCAATCTTTTTATTAGCCCTTGGGACGGATTGCGTAGCCTTGGATTTCTAACTCGGTGGACTTGGTCTTTGAGAAATTATCTATTACCTTACTTCAAATCAACAACGTGGGAGGCAGTAAAGTTCTCGCAAGATCAGTCCACGACGATCACCAAACGTGGGCGGAGACGTGTAGCAGGTCGTGGCCTCGTGGGGGTGGTTTCTTTGTGCTGAAAGAAGCAGATGGCATCCGACTCCTCTTTGATAACCTAGGCTCATGGCGACAGTCTGTAGGATTGAGATCCACATGAGCAAGGGATGCCGGAGGAGCTGCCTCACTATAGCGGTGCCAATCGCTCACCAAGACGCAATCGTGGAGTCAGGCGTGAGAGTTTTGATAACTTGAATTTTCAGAACATGTTGGTGAATCTTTGGAGGAAGAACCAGAGGGAGCAGATGATTGGTGTTCCATGGATCAAGGATGGAGTAAGAAGCCGATTACACACAACAGATCTTCTCTGCAGCGGCGGCTTGGGCGGACGAGAGCCCACACGCGTAGGAGTCAAGCGCTGCAGAAGGCAACTGAAGCAGATGGAGCTCTGGATTAGTCACCGTCACCTTGAAATGATAGTGTGATGGTTTCCTAGAGGTCTTCGCTTCCACATACGACGTGAAGGGAGAGGATCCCCCTTGCACACCACCGCGACACTGCTGCTGCAGGTGAGCTCGCGGGTGCCAGAGCCTAGAGCCGCTGTCAAGCGAGGAGGCCCTGGAGGATCTCTCTCACCAGCACTCCGGCCTAGCAGTGGCATCGACTTCACAGCAGCATAAGGGGATCGTCTGCAGTTATCAGCACTGCGGGCGGCGGTGAGCTTGAAGGTGGGGGGACAGAGATCTGGAATCTCCGTAGCGACCCAGGAGGTTTCAAGGAGAGTATTTTGAGGACTGATCACCTGCAATCCATCAATAGTGCTCATTGTCAAGCCACGCCGATGCAACAGAGGTGAGGAGGCATACCTGGAGGTGCACGATTGCATTGTGAGAACTGGAGACCAGCCAGCGGCGGCGTGACAGCATCTCAAGAACGGAGCACGTGCGTAGGCGAGAAACCTAGATCGCGTTCTCAAAACGGCCACCGACAAAGGAGAAAGGGCAGACTGGCCCTCCAAGCCAAACCAGGTGAGTCCAGACTGTGAACCAGCGGCCCAAGCCTTGACTTGTGCCAACCCTTTAATGGCCACATGGCTAGACCCGATTTGCTGAAAAAGGTAAAAACTCTCTGAAATTCCCAGTTCTTCAATAAATCCTAGAAAATTGTCTGCTTATCAGAAAATTACAAATAAGGTACTGAAATTCTCAGAAAAATGAATAGAATACAATAAAACCATAATATCAAGCTTTTTATGCACTTATAATAGTGATATCATGTAAGATGTGAAATTCTCATTTGATGGATAATAAATATCAACCAATGTTCTAAAATTATGATAACATGTCAGTAAGTCTATAATTATGTATAGAATGCATATGATGTCAAAAAAAATGATGTTGATGTAGGACATAATGTAATTTGCTTAATATGGCTAATTAGGGCTAATAACCCTAAATAAAATATAACAAATAAATGCATGCCCAATAAATGATGAAATTTACAGAGTATGTTCATATCGCTGATCTGAAGATAAGATGTAAGTCGGATATCAGTTAGATACATAAAGTTCATGTTATGTGAAGTTGACCCGTATTACATGGTTTAAACCCCTAATATAGGTTAATGATGTAACCTAAGGTTAATATGTGCACAAACAGGATATGGAACCTAATGTTCATATAATGAATCATAATCTGGAAAATGACATCAGTAAAATAATTCTACGATAAAAATACAAGTAATCATGGAGATATGCTAAGGAGATGAAGTAAACCCTAATGGATACAAATAGGGTTAATGATGATGAGAATCTGATGATGGTATATGATCTTGTCTTGATCAGGTTTAACATAGATATAGAGGACATCAGGAATATGCTTTAGAATGATCTATCTCTTTGGAAGGTACGCCATTACCTCTTACTTGGCTTATTATACAATATGCTTGTGTTATATGTGTAGTAAAATACTTGGCATATGATATTGGTTGAAATGATTGTTCCTGTATGTCATGTTGCTTGAGCTTTTCCATACTTATGGCTATGAACACATGAAACATAAAGTATCTGATCCATCATATGATAGCACTAAACTCTTTGGTAGTAGAGTGCATTGAAGAAACATTAAAGCCCTTGGTGGCAGATGTACGAGTTAGATGACATGGCCTAAAAACATCAAAGCCCTAGGGGCAGATGTACGAGATATACGATGGAAACTAAGCTTAAAATATGTGTTCTCTTTTGTTGATGAACATCTTTGTGCAAGTATATGATTTTCTTATATTTTCTTTATAACTGCCAAGTATTAATTTTATCTTATTGCCAAGATATGATGAGAGGTAAATAAAAGACACATAGGCATACTCGGTACAATATTCTTGAAATATTGTGCTGACGTGTACCACACATAATCTTTTGTTTAGGTTGTGGTTATGCTCTTGAAGATCCATGATAGTTGAGAGTTGTGTAGCGAGCTGATGTACAGGTGGACCTGTTGTCTTAAGATCCTGTTGTTTAGTAGTAGTACATGTATATGTCAGAAGTTTGTTGTTCAATATGTAATATCAAATGTTGTAACAATTCATGTTGTAATTATATGTTGAATGGTGAACATGTGTGTATGGTTTTATTATTGTTCATGTACATGTGCTACTGATTGTTTCCTTCTGACTTCCATTGATTTTCTTCTACTTAGCCTAGTGTGGGGTGTTTAAATTGGGATTCTCGCTGAGGTGAGGGTTTCAATTTGGACGTCACACATCAGATTAAGTTTTAAAAAATCTGGGGATGTCACATCTGGCCTGATATCCCTCACAACCAACAGATGGTTGTTGAAATTCCAAGGTCCATCCTCCACGACTTTCTCCTTGTCCTTCCAGTGCATAAATTGAATGATGAACAGGTTGTTTGATAGTTGCCAGAATCTGACCTTCCTTCTCAACACCCAGGCACTCGTCATCATTCGCTTGAGAGCGGGAAAATTGTAAGGTATGTTAGTCATCACTCTCCCGACGAGCGCTAGGTCGAGATGCTCCCTGCTCCCGCTATCCATTGGACCTCCCAGATCTAGGATATCCGTCTCCTCCTCCTCCCTCACCCTAAGAGAAGCGTACCGTTCCACAAGGTCATCGTCCGCCATGGCGCGGAGAGAGCCTGCAACTTGCAAGAGAAAAATTCCTCGGTGGCGAGAAGAACCCTGCGTGCGTCGCCCAGAGGGAAGCCCTAGGAGTGTCGACCAGGGAGTAACTGAATACGTTTTTATTGATATTCCCTAATCAATAATGATTAATGAATTAGGAAGGGTTATTTGAATGTTTTAAGTTGATATTATCTTGTTGATTACAAAAGGACACATTAGATCCAAAAGGATAATGATTATGCATAGTTTAATTAATTTAAGGTTCCATCTACATGAATATGCTTTAATGGACCTTGAGACCCTAATTGAGCATATTGGGTGAGTACATGTTACTTAATTATTGAAATTGAGCATTTGTAACATGTTGGTTAGTTAATAATGAACTCGAACCTAATATAGATGTTTCTTGCATGATTTAGGGTTTTACACCAAATAAGAATGATTAAGCACTTAGAAACCCTAATTTAGGGTAAAAGAGGAAAAGATCACTTTTAATTTGATATATGTGATAATATGCTGTTGGAAGATGATCCTAATCTTTTTTATAGAAATAGGTTAGAATCATTAGGGTTTAAGAGCAATTTTGCCTAACTAGGGTTTGTAGTGATAAAAGTACAAGAAAAACCCTAACTGCAATGGAAACCCTAAAAGTGGACTAGAAACCCTAGGAAGCAAGCTAGGTTTAATAGATCTTGATGATAGGATTTATGATAGGAAACTATATGTGTATGTTAGGATCTCTTTGTGTGCTTGCTTGCCTATTGGATTTCTTACATTGATTGGATTATTTCTGTCCCAAATCAGCCTGACAGGTATGTGGTTATTTATGGTTAACCGCTTTAGTTTCATGGATATTTCTCGGGTGTTTAATCAAATTGAATGCAACCTATCTATTTGGATGTTCATATATGCAAATCATAAAGTCAATATGATTATCAAAATTCAGATATAAGTGTGTATTCTCGCACCTACATGCCACCCTGATGTAAGATACAATGAGGTCAAGCCCAAGAGGGAAGACCCATGGGCACCATGAGAGGTGACCCCAGGAACCAAGATCAGGATAGAGAAGGTGGCCTTATGATATTGCATGACTAATGGGAACCATGAGATTTGACCCAAAACACCAAGCTCAGGATGGAGAAGTTGGCCTTAAGTCATTGGCAAAAGAGAAACCCTAAGGAGGGTATTCCAGGGTTAGGGGAAAAGTGGTGGAGAATGTCACACTAAAAATGTAAATCGGCTTATTAATTAACTTGATTGTGATATTTAGTTTGTTAGACATGTATGTGAAATTTTGGTTGTCCCCTCATACCAGCATATTAATTTATGCTGACCGACATTTTGTTTGTCAACATTTTTGGTACAAGTTTGAAAAGGACAAATAGTAAAGTGGCATATTGTAAAAATAAGAATTAAAGTGCCAAGAGGATTGGTTAGAGTAGATTCTAGTCATGGATAGAAGTTATATTTCCATGTTTTTAAAAGGTATGCAAAGTTTTATTTTATTCCATCTTTCAGTATAGTTTGGTAGAATTTTATAATTATTATTGATTATTTGGCAAACCTTTGATCTTGTTTATTGGGATAACGACTCTGACCTCTTGGTCTCCCTTAATTGGGGGTTACCGGGAGGTGGGGTCGATACATAAATTTTTTTATGGATTTCTATAAAATAGTGATAATGGGTTGGAGAAGTGTCTCAAATAGAGAGAAAGACAAATATAAAGTGTTTCTTTTTGGAGTAACAATCAATTATGTGTCATATAGGGCTATGCTTCCCTTTGTGGATTTTTGGTGTAGAAGTTTCGGACATGTGTGCCTCCATATTAGAAATATAATGAGTAATTAACTTAACATCAATGTCCACTCAAAGTGGGTGGAAGTAATTCCAACCCACACCAATGATGTCGTAGTTGTATGCAAATTTGTCAAAGAGCACATTTTCTACAGGTTTGGAGTGCCTAGGATGATCATTAGAGATGGGGGGACTCATTTCACCAATCATAAGTTTGGGGCACTCTTGAAAAGTATAGAGTGACACATCGAGTGGGTACACTTTGCGACCCCACCTCCCGATAACCCCTAATTAAGGGAGACCGAGAGGTCAAAGCCGCACCCATAATTTCCGGATCAAAGGTTCGGCAATTAACCAAGAACAATTATTAAATTTTAATAGACTAAACTGGAAAGCTGTAAGAAAATAAACTTTTGCAAACCTATCGAAAACTTCAATCTCTAATCTTCTATCCACATATGAATTCTACTCTAACTAATCCTCCTTCTATTTTAATTCATGTACTTCACAATATGACAATTTATTGTTTGTCCTTTTGGCTTTATACCTAAAATGCCGACAAACACAATGTCAATCAGCATAAAGCTGGTATGTGGGGGAAACAATAATCATGCAATTATTCATAACAATGTATTGCAGCCAATTACCATTTAACAAACAACTTTACATTTTAAATATAACTGTGTGATCCATGCATTCCCTATCATCTGCGATGGATGCTACTCTCCTTATAGTAGATCCCCATTAAACCCCTCATGGTCCCACCTATAGGTGAACCAGTTTCTAGGGTTGAGTCACATGGCACTACCCGTAAGTAGCCCACTTTTTAACTCATGCATTGCTAAAGGGTCTCATGGAGCTACACTTGGTAGCCCAATTTCTAACCCACGATAACCTAGACCTTACTCTAGGTTACCCCTTTTTAGCCTTTACAAGCCACAAAGGTGGATTCGAATGTAAGCCAATTATATATATATTCATGGTGATAATCATAGTCATTTTATAGTTGCATGAAATAAAAGGCATCCAACAATTATTTTCAAGCAACCGATAAACCCGTTTGGAAATCGTGCCATGAAACTAAAGAGACTATTCATAAGCGTAACCACATACCTTTGATTATAGATATATCAAGCTAATATCAATTCCAAACAAGAAAGCCATCACACAATCAAGAATCCTGAAAAATAGATGTACTCTATTTACTACACACTTTATCAAGATTCTTTCTATTCAACTTGAAATCGCTTTCTAAGGTTTCCGTATCCATTTTAGGGTTTCGTTTTGCAATTAGGGTTTCACTTCATTTACTATTTTAAACCCTATTTCTATACAATTACTTAAAAACCCTAATTTCGGATTAAAGGCACACTTAAACATTAATTAAGCCCATTATGCCTCTTTTACATTAAAGCTACTATTCTTATCCTTTTAATCCATGACATGATTATTATACGCATTTATCATCAATTCAAAGTTCATTATGGTGTAATCACAAATGAACTCGATTTGCCATTATTCTACCTTTTATTCATTAGAAAACCCTAATTACTACATTTAGGGTTTTTATCCATAATTAGGAACTTTAATGCTCGAAATAGATTAAATCCATCACATCTCAACTTTGTACATGAGTTTGACTAATTAAAATCGTTAAGGATCATAATTACCACAGTTAGGGTTCAAGGTTCATTAAATCATATGGAACCCTAAATTAATCAAATTATGCATGAAGATCATTCTTTTAGATCTAATATGCCCTTTTTATTAACAACAGGTTAATATCTGTTTTAAACACTCACACAAACCCTTTCTAATTCATTAATCATCAAAGGTTAGGGTTTTTCATTGATTAAACTATTAAAGATAACATCTTGATATACTTGTTGAATAGAAAGCGAAATTAGGCTTCAACAATAATTTCTTTGTGTTCCTCTCGTTCTGAGGATCAATTTTTATATATTACTTGTCCTAATAGGAATTACTAATAATTAATAATGAATTTAGCAAGATTTCACTTACTTGGGCCAATCAGAGGCTGACACGTCAGAAATTTGCATGCTTTGTTCTCCTGCGTCGATGGGCTGACTCAAAATATAACCAAAAGTCGAAATTGCCCCCGCGTTGCTGGTCATTTCTTCACATGCCCGAGGGGCATTTTGGTCCAACACAACCTGTGTTGTCTTCCTCCTCCCGATAGTGCCCTACTGCCGCCACTGTGACCTCCCACCACCTTCAGGAGGCCGTTCATAGGTGTGGGAGGACTACGCGAAGGTCCCCAACCCTCTACAGCTCCCAGTCGCACACATCCAAGGTGCAGGTCGTGGCCGAGACTACCCGAGCGACCAGATCCAGAGCCGACAATGGCTCACGTTTGCAGGGCAAAGCTCCTTGGCGGAGGCCGCAGTTGAAGAAGGAAGAGGGGGATGAAGACTCCATTGCTCCCGATGCCTCCCTGGGAACCAAGAACCTTTAGAGATCATTGTTCCGCACAAACTGTCCATGCCAAGTTAGGTCCTCCACGCAAGAGTAGGTTTTTCATGTAAGGACAGGTCTATGAAAGTCTAGCGACCGCAGTTCTTCCATGGTCTACAAGACACGAAGTTTTGAGACTGGGATAGGGGTGAGGGTTCCTTATATAGGTCCTACAAGAATCCTCTAGAACCATTAAAGGAACAAAACATAGAGGAGTGGGAAACCATCCCTTCTAGGCAAGACTTTCCTTTCCAACCAATATGCCTCTTGAAAGATGGACGTTTCCATGTGGTCCATATCACTTAGGGTTTGAGATTCCACATGGTCCTGGTTTCCTATAATTAGTAGTGCCAACGTTAACCAAACAAAGGATGGAATACAATTCCATCATCCTTTCCTTATCCACAAAGCAACCACTCTTTTTAATAATCTCCTTAATAACCCATATTCCTTAGTCATTAGGAAATCCAAATTTATCTCCTTGATCTCTTTTATTTTTATTCATTGGGACCCTTGGACCCCAAGAATTATAATAATTTGAAATTCCTTTTCAAGGACCCTTATTATCATTCTAGATGCATCTATATGCATTATTTCTCATTATCTTGTTTTATTCTTCTTAAAATATCTATTTTTGAGGATTTCTCTTTATTTTTCTTTTATTTTCCTCATTGGTATTCCTTTTAACATTAGGAGTCCTTGGGATACGAAATTCCACCAAGAATAACACAATTATGCCTATTTTCACTTGTTTTCCACATTTTACCATTGCTTTCAATTTCTTTCTTAATAAAGAAATACTTAATTAATCTTTTCTTTTCTTATTGTCTTTTCTTTGCAATTTTGGACTCCTTGGAACCCAAGGAACCCAAGAGGCACGAAATCCCTCTTTGGATTTGCCTTCTAGAGGTTTCCATCTCATTCTTTTCTCAAAAACTCAATTACTTATTAATAATTGAATTTCCTTTTTCATTTCCTTGTTATTGGGCCCAATAGCCAAAAAGGCCCACAAAACTACCATCAAGGCTATTGTAAACGAAATCCATTGATTCCAAAAAAAATATATCATTATTTGTTCAAATATATTTAATATGATACATTACATTTCTCACCAAATGAACCCAAAAAATTAGGGTTGTAACATTCTTCCCCTCTTATAGGAATTTTGTCCTTAAAATTCTGTCAAGCAAACCACAAATTTAGGATAAGACTTTTCCATGTCCATCATCGACCCCTTTGTGGCTTTACCTTATCCATGGCGCTTCCAAAGAACCTTTATCATCACATATTATTTTCTCTGAGTTCTTTCACCTTGGCATCTATAAACCTCACAGGTGACTCAGGTCATTTTAGCCTCCCTTGGGGCTCACTAGGTTCATTGCTCAACACATGGTGTAGGTACCTCACATAGTACTCTAAATTGGACACCTGGAACTTATCACACATTACTTTATCCTGAGGGGTAAGATCAAACTTAACCTTCTCCACCAAACCATGTCAAAAGAACCCATGCATCAGGGACTCATCTCTCTTAGCTATAACTTAGAGGGGTCAGATTTTCCTGTCACATATTCTCCCATAGTGATCTGCATGTTGTCTACTTTGCATCCGCTCATGACTCCCGTTGTCTCTAGGCTCCTTTCAGCCATTACACGATCAAAGTGACTTCATCTACACACACTGTGGTCCTTTTCTAACCATCATGTGGTCCTTTTACCAACATCACCTTACTGAAGTGGTGACCGACACAACCTCCCTTACAGAGCTTCTTTCAATCCCGATACTGGCTATGGTGGTTATCATCACATCTTTCATAGGACAAGAACTGTCTCTAGATATCACCCTGAATGAGAACACATGCTCTCATCAGACCCTTTAGTCTGGATTATACTATCCATTAGTTAGGGGTGATAAACTGTACTAACATAGAGTTCTTCATGTTTCTACTTTCACCTCACAGAAGTGAACCTTTAGGTTATACTCGAGAACTTTTGAACTCACTTCATGGTGTGGTTGAACCATCTCTCTCATATGTAGTTCAACATGATATGTCCCTTGACAGTACTCTTTCTTTCTCATGTCATCTAGGTAAGGTGGTCTACCATAACCCACATTACATCTCAACATTCCTTGGTCCAGGGGAGACTTACAACATCCATAGTGATGAACTCCCATTCTCTTTCGGGGACACTTTTTCATTTATATCAATGCACTGGGTTACTGGTGTTCGTCCTTCATCTCCTATCTTGCATGGCAACATACCACATGAAACTTCATCTTAGGCATCCAAATTACTAATGTCACCTATTATCTTGGTAGTACCATGACATACGGTAATCTTAAATCATGATCTCTTGTATGGTCATGATTCCTTAAGATCGATTCCTTAGAAACACTAAACCACTCTCATCAAAGTTTTATTACTTTCCTATCCAAAGAAGTGTATCTGAGGTTCTATCACCATCCTTTCATTATATCAAGGACTAGACTGGATAACCAAACAACCATTAACTTATTCAACATATCTCGTTACATCTGAGTGTTAGCCAAACACATCTCCTTTCCAAACATAGGGATAGCCCAACAACCTCTTCTAGTCAAACTAGGAAGCTATATCTCAACCAGAGCATCCATTACCACTTCACATCCTTAGGTAATAGGTAATGTTGATGACATACACCTCCATGTATTCCACTTATTATCTCATCTCAGCTCTAAATCTATCTTCATTGAGAACACTTTGAGCTCATCTTCTTGGTGATCAAACTCAACCTTGTCTGACTCATATCTCATGATAAAACCATCCTCATAAGGTGACTACCTCATTCCTCTTAGTTTTTGCAAACCATCCATGTATCATTCACTTTACCAGGGTATGTTATCATCTCTATCCTCATACTTCATAGCAACGTTCCAACTCACATCATCTTTTATCCTTGGTGTATGGCATGCGTACTGTCCTATCTCTCACTCTCATAACAAGAGGAAATAAGCATTTGGCGGCTGTCCAAATACAAAGTTCTACCTATTCCACGAGTAGAGATGGTACATCCCACATCGCCAGAACACCTTCAAATCTAAGTTGAAATGTGCAACTTATGTCTCTACATCACAATCATCTTGATATCAAAGTTACTTCCATGGAAAACTAGTCTTGAACCTACTGAAGTTTACACACATCCCTTGGTCATCTCCTCTAGTTCTATAGGGTTCTAGCACTTTTGGGGTTCTCCCTCTTCCCTTATGCATCCAGAGAGTGCCCTACTCATCTACCCTTGGGTCCCATGAGTTCATGAAGGTGATCAATCTCCTAACCCATGGCCCTCAGACAATGATAGTTGTTACCTCCCGACCCTATGGTCATGTGCAACTAGGGAATTAGGCAACTCCTACTTCCATCGGTCTTATCCCTACTTGACCCTAGGATACACTTAGGATTCTCTTATAGTACATGTTTAACTTAGAAATTTACCCAAGCCTTCATCATCTCTCTCTCTGCATTCATGGGTTGACTTTCATCCTTTCATAGGGGTCATGGTGACCTTCCTACCTTGGTCATGCCTCATACTGGATACCTCCATGGTAACACATCCACATGTACTTAGAGATGGATATCTATGGGTCTACAGGTTCATTTTCATACCATGTACTTAGCTTCTCAAGATCCTATGAGACCTCTTCAAGTTTCCTCAAAACCCACAAAATGGGTATACACCCTACCAAAGGGTCCCTCTCGCAGTATGGGAGGAAACTACACCTCTTGATGACAGAGGTCACAAACACCCTTATGCCTTGGGTTTACATCCACATGAGCATGCTTAATCCTAAGGAACAAGCTGACCACCTACTAAACCATATTGGGTCAGACTTGTTCTCATCCTCAACACCGGATCACGGTCATACCTTCCCATGTCATCCACTTAGCTATGAGGGGTTTCCCTTTTCCTCTATACATGAGGAGTACCATGCTCGAAACTATAACAACTCAATTATCATCATGAGCATTAGGTACACCACTTGCCCTCTTAGGCCTAGGAACCCTAGGTTCACCTTTTGATGACTAACTACATGCTCAATCTATTAACCACGAATTAGGCATGTATAAGGTATAACACACACTTCCTTAACCCTTTTATACGAGTAGAACCTCAGAGTTGAGTCCTCCTCATGGTCATCCAACAAGGTATAAGGCCTCACAACCTGCTTACTAAACCTCTCTAGGTCTAAGGAACTCTTCTCCCCATCTCAAGAGGTAAACACCTATACCCTAGGCACAAATGTACCAGCAGACTCATCCTCTCTCTAGAGTTTGGTTCCTCTCGTGGCAAACAAGATATCCTCAGCCTTCAGGGATCAAGCATGAGGCAACCACTAACGTCCACTTAGGTTGCATCATCCTCAACTCCCCACTATTCCTCATATCTCAGAGTCTAGGCTTCCAACCTTCTTGCATGGGTCCTGCTCTCTCTCTAGAGCTAACCCCACAAACTACCTTACTACCTGAGGTTGTCTCTCCAAGGAGGATCTAGCTCATAAGCATACCTCCATGTGGGTGAAGCCTATTACGTTTTCTCAAGGTTATCCATAGCTCTTTATGCTTATCTCATATGTTATTCCCTCATAATCCCCTGGCCAGGGTTTCAGCCTTCTGCTTGTACTACTGACGTACTATGGGTGTCTACTATGCCATGATCATATAAGCTCATGGGGTTTCCATGGGTTCTTCTTTATCCTCATCAAGGAAGGAGCTATCCTTCGCTCTAGCCTACATGACCCTTCCCAGGGTTGGGTTGCCAAAGGTACTCGGTCATTCAACCTCTCATGGCTCATATGGCATCCCAAAGGCATCTCCATCCAAACACCTGGTCTATCATGACATATAACTCATCATGTCATCTCTCTCTTTCTAACCCTTACTTAGGGTTAGGGTTAACATCATCTAGAGGATGTGCCAGGTCTCTCCCTATGATGGAGATCTCTACCTCCATGACTAACTCTCTTTACTTATCCTCCTGACAAGAAGGTCTATCCTCAAGTCTCTCTTGAGGGCATGACAACTTATTTCATACGTCCTAAGCATGTATCTATTCTTTAGTTTACGCTTAGTCTATTAAGCTTATGTCCATGACATCTTATTTACATGCATTTCATTTAATTTGGTGGAGGATTCCTTAAACCTTATCAACCTTACCCATACCTCAAGAGGGTGGGGAAAAGAGAGAAAACCCTAATCTTTAAGGTCCTTAATAGAATTTGTGATGAGAAGGGATGAATAAGATGATAAAGTCCTAAAGGTATCTTATTTCGATTCATGCCCTAAGACTTTGGCCAGGAAGTCACATGGATCCGGGAGTCCTCGTATTCCAACTAGCGGTGTGGAGGAAAATATTGCCAGCCCTCGGTCATGATCCTTTTCTAGACACCTATGTCTTTCAGATAATCCTCTAATAACTCCCTTGGGTTCTATGGAGTTTGTAAAATTTATTAATTATTAATGGTTAAGTGAGGAACCTACGCTCTGATACCAAATGTTACGACCCCACCTCCTGATAACCCCCAATTAAGGGAGACCGATAGGTCGAAGCTGCACCCATAATTTCTGGATCAAAGGTTCGACAATTAACCAAGAACAATTATTAAATTTTAACAGACTAAACTGGAAAGCTATAAGAAAATAAACTTTTTCATACCTTTTGAAAACTTAGATCTCTAATATTCTATCCACATATGAATTCTACTATAACTAATCCTCCTTGTATTTAATTCATGTACTTCACAATATGACGATTTACTATTTGTCCTTTTGGCTTTATACCTAAAATGCCGACAAACAAAACGTCGGTCAACATAAATATGGTATGTGGGGGAAACAACAATCATGCAATTATTCATAACAATGTATTGCAGCCAATTACCATTTAACAAATGATTTTACGTTTTAAATATAACTATGCGATCCATGCATTCCCCATCATCTACGCTAGATGCTACTCTCCTTATAGTAGATCCCCATTAAACCCCTCATGGTCCCACCTATAGGTGAAACAGTTTCTAGGATTGAGTCACTTGGCACTACCCATAAGTAGCCCACACCTTAACTCATGGCATGCTAAAGGGTCTCATGGAACTACACTTGGTAGCCCAATTTCTAACCCACGATAACCTAGACCTTACTCTAGGTTACCCCTTTTTAGCCTTTACAAGCCACATAGGTGGATTCAGATCTAAGCTAGTTATATATATATATATATATATATATATATATATATATATATATTCATGGTGATAATCATAGTCATTTTATAGTTGCATGAAATAGAAGGCATCCAATAGTTATTTTCAAGCAACCGATAAACCCGTTTGGAAATCACCATGAAACTAAAGTGACAATTCATAAGCGTAACCACATACCTTTGATTGCAGATATCTCAAGCTAATATCAATTCCAACCAAGAAAGCCATCACACAATCAAGAATCCTGAAAAACACATGTACTCTATTTACTACACACTTTATCAAGATTCTTTCTATTCAACTTGAAATCTCTTCCTAAGGTTTACGTATCCATTTTAGGGTTTCATTTTGCAATTAGGGTTTCACTTCATTTACTATTTTAAACCCTATTTCTATACAATTACTTACAAACCCTAATTTCAGATTAAAGGCACACTTAAACATTAATTAAGCCCATTATGCCTCTTTTACATTAAAGATACTATTCTTCTCCTTTTAATCCATGACATGATCATTATACACATTTATCATCAATGCAAAGTTCATTATGGTCTAATCACAAATGCACTCAATTTTCCATAATTCTACCTTTTATTCATTAGAAAACCCTAATTACTACATTTAGGGTTTTTATCCATAATTAGGAACTTTAATGCTCAAAATAGATTAAAACCATCACATCTCAGCTTTATACATGAGTTTGACTAATTAAAATTGTTAAGGATCATAATTACCACAGTTAGGGTTCAAGGTTCATTAAATCATATGGAACCCTAAATTAATCAAATTATGCATGAAGATCATCCTTTTAGATCTAATATGCCCTTTTTATTAACAACAGGTTAATATCTATTTTAAACACTCACATAACCCCTTTCTAATTCATTAATCATCAAAGGTAAGGGTTTTCATTGATTAAACTATTAAAGATAGCATCTTGATATACTTTTTTAATAGAAAGCGAAATTAGGCTTCATCAATAATTTCTTTGTGTTCCTTTCGTTCTGAGGATCAATTTTCATATATTACTTGTCCTAATCAGAGTTACTAATAATTAATTACGAATTTAGCAAGATTTCACTTACTTGGGCCAATCAGAGGCTGACACGTCAACAACTTGCATGCTTTGTTCTCCTGCGCTGATGGGCTGACTCAAAATATAACCAAAAGTCAAAACTGCCCCCGCATTGTGAAAACTACTAGAGGGGGGGGGGGTGAATAGAGTTTTATAGACAATTTAACAATTATTGAACTCAAACAACCACAATGAAAATATTGGACAAGGAGACACAAGGTTTAGAGTGGTTCCAACTATAGCAAATACTATAGCCGTCAATCCACTACCCGGTTGCTTACCCAACCGGGATTTGAAAAGAAATTTATTTTATTACCTCGCAAGGACTTTACATAAAATACAATTTCTTTTCCCAAACCCTTCAAGCAGCCTTCACCCAGAAGTAATCGCCCAACCTTGAAGCAGCCTTCCCTTGAAGTAGGTGCACCAACTCCCGTTGCACCAGCCTTCTGAAGTAGCTTCCCGTGCGATAGCCTTCTTGAAGTAGCTTGAAGTCCCCTTCTCCACCTGAGAAGTCAACCCTCTCCAATCCGCAGCCTCCAACCCTAGGAGTAGCAAGGAGAGTACAAAAGATACAAAGGAACAAGAAAGAAAATAGAAATTACAATACCGTTGTAAGCACAAGGCTTGATTTTTCTATATCAAGCGTTTATATCTCCTAACCAATGTGTATGACAATGTGATTGTAGTGGATAGGAGATACTAGCCTATAGGACACGAAATGGGAGCAATAGGAATGAATGGCAAGTGTAGGAATTGCTCTATTGCTCTAAAACAGATTGCAAGTGTGTATTCAAGCTCAAGTATAGCACAAGTATAGATTAGATTTATTTTAGTGTCCTAAGGCATGTCCTATTTATAGGAATGGCCTATGTATGCTTAAGGACGTTCTAGACAACTTCTAGGGGTTTCTAAGTGCTTAACTAGCCGTTAGGTACAAAGTTGTTGTTTTAACAACGACTAATTACTTTATTCTGCAGTTGCTGTCAGAGACCATCTCGGTCGACAAATGGTCGACCGAGACACCTACTCGGTCGAACTTTTGTCGACCGACAGGTTCTCTGGATCAATGTTCATTTGCAACTGCTAACTACCTTGTCAGCTGTGTCTAACGGCTACTTGAGTCAATCTCGGTCGAGAAGTTTGTCGACCGAGAGTGTCTCGGTCGAGGAGTGTGGTCGACCGAGATTGACTCTGTTTTCAATCTTTTTAATTAACCACTAAGCATGTGTATGAGTGTGCAAATGTGATCCTATTTGAAGGAGATGACTTAACTAAGTGTGGTGTTTAGCTAGGAAGATCCAACGCTTGATTTACATGCAATCTAAGTACTTGTACATTATATATTTGTACAAGTTTTTACAACAATGATTACATTGCATGGAAATATAAATATGTAAGATCTTGGATTTCCCTAGTTGCTTTGTCATCCACTTTAATCCTGCACACTCAAGTAGCACGTTAGATCAACAAGAATGAAATGTTTGTCATCATCGAAACAGAGGGATTATCATAATGTCCAATCTATCCAACAATCTCCCCCTTTTTGAAGATGACAAACATTTCCTAAAATATGAAATAAGGAAATATAAAGCATGTGAGTTTCATACCTGAAGATTACCTTGTGTAGCCATTCTTGTCAAGATGAAACTCAAACTCATTTATATTTATATTTTTGATTTTATATTCTTTCTCCCCCTTTGTCATTTCAAAAAGATATCCAGTTTGAACATTTTATTTCTGCTCCCCCTTAATTTTATATTAAGCTCCCCCTTAAATAGATATCCTATTAGGAACATGGATTTAATATCATTTTTTTGTCTAATTTTATCCACAATTTGTGTCTCAATCATTTGCAAAGGATGTTAAGCCTTGAAATGATATGAGATTCCCATAAGCTTATGATGAATGTATATTTATTTCTCATCTATCAAGGGATGTTAAGCCCTAAATTAAATGAGAATCCTTTAATCTTAGAGTACATAAAAATGTCTCTAATCAAATACAAAGGGATGTTAAGCCCTGATTTGTTTAGAGAGTTCCTTTAAGTACAAGATATATCATTTTTATGAAATTCATAGAAAAAAATACTAAGGTTGTAACAAGCTTCAAATGATGTTTACAATGTTTTTCTAAGCTTCTTAATTAATCCAATTTGTTGTTAGAAGCTCCCCCTTAATCTTACAGTTTAAGCAATTTAAGGCTTTTAAGGTCACAAATGATTTTAAATTTTGATTTTGACTTTTATCAAAAGTATACTAAGATTAAGTTCAATAAATTGATGTCCAAATAAGCATTTTGTCAAAGCTTATTTTAGGTCGCCCTTGACTACGACCATAGCGCCCCTTGGTCAATTTTAATTTTAACCAAGAGGTAAATTCTGCAGATTTCCAAGATAAACATATGTGAAGTATAATTTCTGCAGATAGCTATAAATATCAATTTGAAGCATATTAAGATATATCCATTATAAAAACTTAATATGAGCATCATTAGTGAAGTCTTTGTCCTAGATTTTTCTAGAATGCGTGTTTTACATTTATTGTAAATGATGTTTCATATGCTTATGGGTACAGAAATATCAAATCCCATTTCTTCTTATACCCTTATCATAAGATTCTTTGAGAAACATATATTTTTGAAAGCAAGATTAATGTCTTTAAAGTCAAGATATTTGCTTTTGATTTCTTAGAACAAGCAAATAGATAAAAATATTAATATTTTGTTCTAAGAGGCACCGTTTGGCTTGACATAGCAACATCTTCATCACAAGCTGTGTCCACAATTATTATCTATTATGTCACGATGCTTTTAAGCTAATGACATTTGCAATTATCCGAATCACAATGATCATTCATGATTTGTATATATGAATCAAAGCTTATTTTAAACCACTGAAACATAATGATCATGATGAAGCATGTTAAGTGATACTCAATATGAAAACATTTTCTTAACAAATGAAAGCATGATTAATATCTCAAGTCTTTTTAAAGATATCAATTTGAAAAATTTTGTAACATTGTGTTCTTTGCAAGCATTTTTAATAGTCATATCACCAATAAATTATTTTTCTTGCTTATCATCAAGACTTACGCATGCAATTATCATTATCTATTTGTGTTAACACAACAGCATGCTTAATGATGAAATAGTGAAAGCATGTTCAATAGAATGATAATTTCATGAAATACAGTGATTGTAATCATTTAAACTGAATGTCATTACACATGATTTCTATCTAGATAGATGCTTTAAAGAAAATCATGTAAAACATTATAAAATAGGGATTTCTAAGCTTGATTTTCAACTTAGAGAATGATGTCATTTATATTCAAAAAGATCTTCAACTTGTTTTGTAAAACAGTCATTAACAACAGATAGATAGCCATTGATCAATCAGTTGTTCAGTAATTTCACTACAGACTGAAATCAGTGACCAGTTCGGTCGACGATTTCTCGACCGATTGACTGCTCGGTCGACGATTTCTCGACCGACAAGGTTTCTATTTTACCTACAGAACTATTTATTGATTTCGAGTAAAATGTAGACTATGTCTAATTCAATTATGCAGTTTAAGAATCAGTTTTAGTTGAGATAAAACATATGAATATCAAAGTAATATTTAGATCAAATCTCAACTAATCATATTAAAAAAAATTAAGTTTTGAGGACCTTAATTAAGATAAGTTTTCAAGTTAGAAATTTTAGTTACTTGAATCATTTTGTTATCCCTTTATGTTAAGTTGAGATAGACATAAGAATGTGCAATTTAATGTCTTCGGTCATATCTCAACTTAGTCTAATCAATTCAATTTGGGGGTTTCGGAACCCATACTAACTCAACATTCTTTTTCTTGTATGGGCATGAAAAAGAGTAATGTCCAAGACGTGAGCAGTAATGGCAACATATAGAATCAACCTCAAGTCTTTTTCTATGGTTTTGTTCTAGGTTGTTCTTTGGTACAAATGTGGCTTGATGTGCTCGTGTCTTTCTCCAACTAGGTTGTTGATGAGTTTTCCCTTTGGACTTATAACCTAGTCCTCTTCTCCCTATTTGATGATAGGAATTATCCAATATTCTATCAAGGATTCCATTGTTGCTTAACCTACTAACTTCTTGTTGTAACTTTACGATCTCATCCATTCTTTTCTTAATATCTAGTTTTGCTTGATCTAGATTAGATGATAAAGAATTCCTTTCTTTCACTATACTATCATAATCTAGATGTGTACACAAAATAGGTTGTTTTTGAAAGTCATTTAACTCTGCAAGTAATTCAACCTTTTCTTGATATAGAAGATCATAATTTGTTTCTAGAGTAAAAATCTTCACTTCACTACTACTTAGAGATGATTTCAAAGTACGATTTTCAGAAACAATGTCATCTTTTTCAAAACCAAGAGTATTCAATTTAGCATATAAATCGTCATTTTCAGATGTAAGAGCAAGAAGTCTAGCATTTAACTCATCGTTTGTTTTACTAGATTTCTTTAATTTCTTCTTGCACTCAATATACTTATTGTGAGTTTCTTCAAGACTAGAAATTAGCTCTTCTTTTGATAAATCAAGAAGGCTTACCTCTTCTTCTTCTTCCTCATTGGTTGTAGCAATGAAACAATTCTTATGGACCTCTTTCTTCTTTTCTTTCCATGGACAGCCGATTGTTGTATGGTTTGTTCCTAAACACCAATTACAGCTTGTTGAAAGTTGGTCCAAGTTGCTCCTTTGTCTGCGGTCGTAGTCACCTCCACCCTTCATTCTTCAAGACCTGGTTAGGGTTCCTTGAAGCCTGCTCTGATACCAATTGAAAACTACTAGAGGGGGGGTGAATAGAGTTTTATAGACAATTTAACAATTATTGAACTCAAACAACCACAATGAAAATATTGGACAAGGAGACACAAGGTTTAGAGTGGTTCCAACTATAGCAAATACTATAGCCATCAATCCACTACCCGGTTGCTTACCCAACCGAGATTTGAAAAGAAATTTATTTTATTACCTCGCAAGGACTTTACATAAAATACAATTTCTTTTCCCAAACCCTTCAAGCAGCCTTCACCCAGAAGTAATCGCCCAACCTTGAAGCAGCCTTCCCTTGAAGTAGGTGCACCAACTCCCGTTGCACCAGCCTTCTGAAGTAGCTTCCCGTGCGATAGCCTTCTTGAAGTAGCTTGAAGTCCCCTTCTCCACCTGAGAAGTCAACCCTCTCCAATCCGCAGCCTCCAACCCTAGGAGTAGCAAGGAGAGTACAAAAGATACAAAGGAACAAGAAAGAAAATAGAAATTACAATACCGTTGTAAGCACAAGGCTTGATTTTTCTATATCAAGCGTTTATATCTCCTAACCAATGTGTATGACAATGTGATTGTAGTGGATAGGAGATACTAGCCTATAGGACACGAAATGGGAGCAATAGGAATGAATGGCAAGTGTAGGAATTGCTCTATTGCTCTAAAACAGATTGCAAGTGTGTATTCAAGCTCAAGTATAGCACAAGTATAGATTAGATTTATTTTAGTGTCCTAAGGCATGTCCTATTTATAGGAATGGCCTATGTATGCTTAAGGACGTTCTAGACAACTTCTAGGGGTTTCTAAGTGCTTAACTAGCCGTTAGGTACAAAGTTGTTGTTTTAACAACGGCTAATTACTTTATTCTGCAGTTGCTGTCAGAGACCATCTCGGTCGACAAATGGTCGACCGAGACACCTACTCGGTCGAACTTTTGTCGACCGACAGGTTCTCTGGATCAATGTTCATTTGCAACTGCTAACTACCTTGTCAGCTGTGTCTAACGGCTACTTGAGTCAATCTCGGTCGAGAAGTTTGTCGACCGAGATTGTCTCGGTCGAGGAGTGTGGTCGACCGAGATTGACTCTGTTTTCAATCTTTTTAATTAACCACTAAGCATGTGTATGAGTGTGCAAATGTGATCCTATTTGAAGGAGATGACTTAACTAAGTGTGGTGTTTAGCTAGGAAGATCCAACGCTTGATTTACATGCAATCTAAGTACTTGTACATTATATATTTGTACAAGTTCTTACAACAGTGATTACATTGCATGGAAATATAAATATGTAAGATCTTGGATTTCCCTAGTTGCTTTGTCATCCACTTTAATCCTGCACACTCAAGTAGCACGTTAGATCAAAAAGAATGAAATGTTTGTCATCATCAAAACAGAGGGATTATCATAATGTCCAATCTATCCAACACATTGTTGATCATTTCTTCACATGCCCGAGGGGCATTTTGGTCCAACGCAACCTGTGTTGTCTTCCTCCTCCCGATAGCACCATATTGCCACCATGGTGATCTCCCACCACCTTCAGGAGGCCCTTCCAAGGTGTGGGAGGACTACGCAAAGGCCCCCAACACTCCGCAGCCCCCAGTCACACACACCCAAGGTGCAGGTTGAGGCCGAGACTGCCCGAGCGGCCAGATCCAGAGCCGAGAACAGCTCACGTTTGCAGGGCAAAGCTCCTTGGCGGAGGCCGCAGTTGAAGAAGGAAGAGGGGGAAGAAGACTGTGTCGCTCCCAATGCCTCTCTGGGAACCAAGAACCTTGAGAGATCATTGTTCTGCATAGACCATCCATGCCAACTTAGGTCCTCCACGCAAGAGCAGGTTTTTCACGTAAGGACAAGTCTATGAAAGTCCAGCGACTGCAGTTCTTCCATGGTCTACAAGACACGAAGTTTTGAGTCTGGGATAGGGGTGAGGGTTCCTTATATAAGTCCTAAAAGAACCCTCTAGAACCATCAAAGGAACAAAACATAGAGGAGTGGGAAACCATCCCTTCTAGGCAAGACTTTCCTTTCCAACCAATATGCCTCTTGAAAGATGGAAGTTTCCATGTGGTCCATATCACTTAGGGTTTGAGAGTTCATATGGTCCTGGTTTCCTATAATTAGTAGTGCCAACGTTAACCAAAGAAAGGATGGAATACAATTCCATCATCCTTTCCTTATCTACAAAGCAACCACTCTTTTTCATAATCTCCTTAATAACCCATATTCCTTAGTCATTAGGAAATCCAAATTTATCTCCTTGATCTCTTTTCTTTTTATTCATTGGGATCCTTGGACCCCAAGAATTATAATATTTTGAAATTCTTTTTCAAGGACCCTTATTATCGTTCTAGATGCATCTATATGCATTATTTCTCATTATCTTGTTTTATTCTTATTAAAATATCTATTTTTGAGGATTTCTCTTTATTTTTATTTTACTTTCCTCATTGGTATTCCTTTTAACATTAGGAGTCCTTGGGATACCAAAATTCCACCAAGAATAACACAATTATGCATCTTTTCACTTGTTTTCCACATTTTACCATTGTTTTCAATTTCTTTCTTAATAAAGAAATACTTAATTAACCTTTTCTTTTCTTATTGTCTTTTCTTTGCAACTTTGGACTCCTTGGAACCCAAGGAACCCAAGAGGCATGAAATCCGTCTTTGGATTTGCCTTCTAGAGGTTTCCATCTCATTCTTTTCTCAAAAACTCAATTACTTATTAATAATTGAATTTCCTTTTTCATTTCCTTGTTATTGGGCCCAATAGCCAAAAAAGCCAACAAAACAACCATCAAGGCTATTGTAAACGAAATCCATTGATTCCAAAAAAATTATATCATTATTTGTTCAAATATATTTAATATGATAAATTACATTTCTCACCAAATGAACCCAAAAAATTGGGGTTGTAACATACACCCTATCACCCACAAACTGAAGGACAAGTGGAGATATCAAATAGAGAGATTAAGAAGATCCTTGAGAAGATGGTGTCATCAAGTAGGAAAAATTGGAGTGAGTTATTGGTTGATGCACTTTGGGCCTATAGAACCGCCTACAAGACATCGATATGAGCTACACCCTTTAGGCTAGTATATGGATGGGCATGCCATCTTCCAGTGGAACTCGAGCATAAGGCCCATTGGGCATTGAGACAGCTTAATTTTTATCTTGATGAAGATGGGAAGATGAGAATGTTGGAATTGAATGAACTTGATGAAATAATATTGAATGGATATGAAAATGTTAGATTGTACAAAGAAAGGACAAAGCAAATTCACGATCAACATATAGAGAGGAGAGTGTTTTTCTTTTCAATTCTAGATTAAAATTTCACCCTGGGAAACTTAGGTCTTGATGGAGTGGACCCTTTGTTGTAGATGTAGTGTTCCCACATGGGGTTGTGAGAATCAAGGAGGGGGAGGGAACCTTCTTAGTGAATGCACAGAAATTGAAACACTACTTTAGGGAAGATTTCACTAGAAAAGAGGATGAGGTGAAACTCATCTCTCCCATGTGATCTTGTGTTTTGGATATGTCTTGCCTAGGACGTTAAACAAGGGTTCTTGTTGGGAGACAACCCAATGTTTTTTCTGTTCTTTACATTCTATTTTCTTTATTTTGATGCATTGGTACTTAGTTTTTCATAATTTTATATAAAAATGATACCCAAACCCATTTTTAGAGTGTGCAGCTGGGCACAAGGTCAGTGCCACCAAGATCCAAAGTCAGTGGCACTGAAATTGGTTCAGACGAAAAGCTGAACTTGCAATAAAAACTTGGTGCCACCGACTCACCTAGTCAGTGCCAGTGAGCTTTAGAAGAAAGTGCAGAAATGACATTGAGTTTTAATTGATAAGGCATTGATGCCACCGACCCCCAAGTCAGTGGCACCGACAATTTTTGGGCCCGATTCCAGTGGTGAGTTCAGTGCACCGAAGGCAACACCAAAGAGGAGTCAGTGCCACTGACTACCCATCTCGGTGCCATCGATGGATGACATCAGCAATCTGAGTGTGGTGATCGTCGACCGATCAAATGAAAGAGCATCGGCAATCGGTGACACCGATCCCTGGACAAGTCGGTACCACTGACGCCACGAGTCGGTGCCACCGACACCTGAAGATCCGCGAAGTGCGGATGGAGCACCGCCCCCCGTCGATGCATCGAGGCCACAGATTCCTACCAGGCTTGGTGCCATCGACTCACCTAGTCGGTGCCACTGATAATGTGATAGGGGGTCGGTCTAGGTCTATAAAAGGAGAGGTGTGGAGTTGATTTTACTCACACCTTTAATCTCCACTCCTATCCCACTTGAGCAAGAAGCACTACTGAGTATCCCGGACTTCTCCGAGCATCAAGATCTTCATCTTCTTCACCACTTCCTTCCTCATCAAAATGGCGAGAAGAGTCGAAGCTCCCGCTGGCCTCACACCCCGCCCAAGGATAGTGCATCCATCAACCAAGGCAAGGAAGGTGTATGAGGAGTTGGCCAAGAGGCCATTTGCCGCGATGAGATATGGCAATCGGCAATTGATAGAAGACATGGGCTTCATCGACAACATGGCGGCAGTGCGCGAAGGGCAGGAATTCATCGACGGGTCTACGGACCCAATTTTCTGTAGGTGGCCCACATACTGAGAGTAGTCCTCCAGTTTATGGCTTCTCTCGAAATCTATATGGCGCCCGACCTCAATTTCCCCGTGAGGAGTCAGTGGAAGGAGGGGAGAGTCGACTTCTGCCTCTACAATGTGAATCACTCAATGACCCTCTGTGCCTTCAATGCCATCTACAGTTGGTCCCACTCTGACATTCTCCAACCTGAGAACGTCAACTACAATGCCATCTGGGAGGACATTGTCACTGTACCAACCAGTCAGAAGATTAGCATTCACCATAGCTCCCTCTCTGACTTCAAGCATCCATTTGTCCGAGTTCTGCATCGGATTCTCACCAACACCCTCTTCGCCAAGTCTACACTGGGGCATGCAAAGGCTCAGTAGGCAGACTTGTTGTTCCTCTAGCAGCTACTTGATTAGAAGTCGATCAATTTTGGAGCTTTCTTCCTCAGCCATGTGATGATGACGAAGAGGAATGTGAAGAGAATAAGTCAAACTCTTTTTGAGGGACTCATCACCCCGGTCACGCTACACCTTAGACTATACCTCTCCACAGCAGAGCCGATGCAGTCTCAACTGTGAGTCAACCACATCCACTTCAGGGCCTCTGATCTAATCCACATACACCTCCACACTATCTTCACAATTTGTACAGTTGCAAAGACCTTCCATGAGCAGAAACTCCCTGACCCAACCTTCACCATTAGGGATGTGGCCTACTATAGGTGGTTGATCGTAAAAGAAGAGGAAGTATCTTCAGATGCAGACAAAGATGAGGAAGAGGAGGAGCACGACGGAAATGATGATGAGGTGGAGGAAACCACTCCCATCACTCACCGCGTTGCTCCGAGGAAGCATCCACGACAATATGGGCCTCCAAATATTTCGCCCCACCCCCCTCTTAGCCAGGAGAGGATGCATATTCCATGGCAGGCATGTACTAGATGTTGCATGACATAGAGATGCATCAGCAGTAGTAGACAACATCATTGGTGGGCATCCAGGATGTCCAAGGAAGGCTGTACACAAACCAGCAAGCCATCTACGACAATGAGCGACTTCTCTTGGCCAACCAAGAGAACATGCATCAACGTCTACAGTGGATGGAGAACTACCAGCAGCCCTTCTTAGACCACTACTGGATCCATGACTACTTTAGGGGTTACCAGATGTCACTCAATATGCCTTCCATAGGTCTGACATTCCAGGGGATGTTCCCACCATTGGACCCGACACAACCACCCTTGGACCCTTCACAACCACCACCATAATTTTAGACGGGTATCACTGTTCCACTTCTTAAGTTGGAATGTTGACTATGAGGTCATAGTCTTATTCAAGCTTAGAGGGCGGATGCTAGAACAACTCTATCTTAGTTTTTCATATATTTTTAGCATTTTGTTTTCTTAATTTTGTAACTTAGGTTGCTTTTAGTGTTGCTTATGTAGGATCCATAATCTATCTAGTGTAATCTATGGAGAAATTAAATGCATGGTTTCAACTTAGTGTCTATCTTTGGCCGAGTGCAATAAAAAATGGAAAAAATATATGTAATTATTTTTGGGTAATGCTTATCTTGTGAGGAGTTGAGTAGTACAACTGAGGAAGTGCTTGACTAAGTCAGATTTAGGACATAATAAAATAAATGACTATATTAATTATCTAAGAAAGTGATTGACATGTTTGTTGAGCCCAAACTGACCAAACACCAATGAGACCTTAAACTGAAATTTAAGAAAGAAATCTATTAGTTACTCTATACACAGGTCATTAGAGAGGGACACATGATATTTTCTGAGGATTCTGTCATTTAGTCATGTGATCTCATCCACCTCATATACATTCATTTGACACTCTACCGTAAGATGACTGAGCACATTGTATCATTCTAGCTTTTGAAACCATACTTACATTGCATAGTAAAATTGCGTTATAGAGAAAAAAAGGTAAAAAATCTATATGCACAACCAAATTTGGGTGCATGTCATGTAGTTAAATTGCATAATTCTTTTTCTAGTTATCATTTCATTTTATTTTCCATATAATGTTATTATGTACTTAGTTTCTTCCAAAATGAAAAAGGTGAGGATTATGCCCATACCCTTGAAAAAGAAGAAAGTAGCATAGTATAGAGGAAAAATTCCATAAAAGTCCATCATGATGAGAAGGGACTCATAAAAAAAGGCAATAGGTGCATATTTCAATTTTTCCGCATTATAGGTTCATCATCCTTTTTATTGCATGAATGACTTAATGTGCTCATGAGTCTTCCATAGTTGCCCATTCCTCCACTCGTTGCTCTTATTGGTAGGATGCATATATGATGGTCTCCTCATACATTATGATCAGGAGAACTGCTTCCATGTAGATGGTAGGTATAGAAAAAAGGAGCAACGTAGATAGGAGATCACATGATGCACCATGTATGAATCCAAAGAGTTTATCATGTTAACTGCTTTACTTGATAGTGATGCATTGATTTAAGGATAGACATCTTTTATAGAGGTTCTTGGTCACTTTTAGAGTAGTTGGTGTTCAGGGGTCAGAAAGGGCCGATATGAGGACCGAAAGGTGAGAGACACCTAAATATAGTTTATGTATTAGTGTCCTTTTGTTGACTTATCTCAATCAGATCCATAGATAGTGTTGCTCAAGGACGAGCAATATTCAAGCTTAGGGGAGTTTGATGCATGCACTTGGAGTCAATTTTATAGGCCTAGTTTAGGGTTATTTTATGCAGTTTTCACCATTTTCTTGATCATTATTGCATGAATTACTTCTAATGTCCAGTATACATTCTTTTGCATCAAATCTTGCCTATTTTATCATATTTATGAGATTTTATATTAATCCCAAGCTTATGCACGATTTTATATGCTTTTCAGGTGCTAAGTGTGCAAAGAAATCTCGGTGCCACCGACCCTATGTCTCAGTGCCACTGAAATCGCAACAGAGAGGCAATGAAAAGTCATCGCATCATATTGGTGCCACCGACACTTCTATTCGTGGTACCAACTCAGAAGAATTGCAGACCACGATCAAGATTTAGCCATCTCGGTGCCACCGACGCTGTTGATTTGTAGATTTCTACAGGATCAGAGATCCGATGGTCCACGTTATTTCGAGGGCCGTAAGTGGGTCTATGACCTAACAAGGGACAACCTAACTGAGGAGTATGGTACACTACACACACGAGAGCTGAGAGAAAGAGAGGAGGAGCAAAGAACAGAGCCAAAGGATTGCATCTGGATGATTTGACCATCTTTGACGGATGAATTTGCTATTGGAAGGCTGCAATTCACGCACCAAAGGAGGAGGATCCTCTACCCACACTTCCATCCGAGGGGTTACTCGAGTTTCCCCATGTTCCCCACGTTTTTCTATTCTCCCATCATTTTTGCAATGTTGAAAACCATGTGGGGCTAAACCCCTTAATTCCTTAGGATCTGGGAGTATCCCGGTGAACCATTGTATTGACTTTTGCATGATTTAGTGTAATTTTCCTCATAATCGTGGATATCTATGTGTGTGAATGCTTGCTCTTGTGTTGGTTGTTCACCTTCATTAGAAATAATAGGTGAATAATTAATCTGAAAGGAGAATTAAATGCCTAAAACCCATGCATAAACACCATCCTATGTAGGTGACGAGAAGTTAGTGGGAAGAAACCAAGATATTGATCATAAAGCACCTGTTCTAAGATTTAAACTACTATAGATGTGGAGCTCACTTAGATTTAGGTAGTGAATTGTACAGTGGGAGTGGACAATTCTCGCTACAGGCTTCCTATCAAAGATAGAGGTTAATTTGTACAGAAATCGGTAAAAATAAAATACAATGGGGATCCGTGGTGAAACTAGTGTTTCTAAGGAGTTCCATCATCATTCAATTTAATCAAACCATTTTCAGTTCAATCTTCTTTTAAAAACCAACTCTCTAAAATTTAATCGGTCTAGCTGATTGTCAGTAGTTAGTAGTAGTCTCTGAACGAAAGTCTCACTGAGTTCGACTCTGGCCTCATTTGGCCTATATTACGCGACATGTACACTTGCATTTAGACACACAAAAAAAGCGTGTCAATGTTCATGTGGCCCAATGGATTACTCCAAAAAGTACCTATACCCCTAGAGGCCTCTAGGAAGTGGCTAAGGTTCATAATACTTGAGGTGTAAATGTAAAAGATACAAAGAAGTCATGTAATAATGAAAGGAGTTGTGTACAAACTCAAGAGTGAAAAAGGCATTGACTTCATGGAATAGAAGAATATTGAAGGTATGTATGGTATAAAATCATGTTGAAAATGTTTCAACCTAAAATATGAAATGTAAGATAATGCATGGATATACCATATTTACTATTGGAATGGGATGCAATTTGTGTTTGGGGTGCAGTCAGGTGCTTATTTCCTCTCATTATGAGTGGGAGAGATTAGATAGACATGCGTTATGGTTAAAATTGATATATGAGAGAGAAAAATATTTAGATAAGATATAATATCATTACCTAGGGTTGGAGGTGTTACTTAACCCTTATGTGGAAATAAATGAATTATAGGTTTAGGTGAAAGGATAATCGCAAAGTGGAATTGAAATTACAAATGAAAAATGTAATCATTAATAGATGATATCATGTAAATACTATGACTGTGGATATACCTTGAATTAAATTCAAGACTAATCTTAGTCATAATTTGTGGAAATTGCATACTAATAAAAAATGTTAAGGATGTCTAAATAGGGTTGATAACCCCAAGTTGTGAAACCAAGATTGAGTTCTCATTCACCAAAAAGCTTACTAGGTCTGAATTTTGGGGACATAATTCCTTTTAAGGAGGGGTGAATGTTATATTCTGAATTTTGGTAAAATTGAATGAAATAAATGTTAAGCATGTTTTGATAAATAAATCTTGTAATGGCATTATTTGGGAAATAACAATATGTATCACCTTTGTGGCATGGGTGCTTGTGGCACAAGTTAAATTATTAAAAGGAATTTGTATATGAATGAACTTTTATTATGATAATTGAAATATTTGTCAAATTTACAAAAGTAATAGGATTTATGGTGTTTTAGATAATTATAGGATAGTTAGATAGCCAAGATTGGCAACACCAAGGTTTTGGAACAAAATAAGAATATTCCACTTGTGTTTTTGTATACTCAAAAAATAATAATGAGAAGAAGAGAAAAGGATATTTCTTTGATGTGATCCTTAAAAGAATAAGTTTTATATGAAAAGAACATCCCAATAAAGTTCCACAATTAAATATAAGGTGGTAAAGTTTTTGATGGATTTATGTAAAATAGTGACAATGGGTTGGAGGAGTGTATCAAAGAGAGAGAAAGACAAATCTAAAGTGTTTCTTTTTGGATTAACAATCAATTATGTGTCATATAGGGCTATGCTTCCATTTTTGGATTTTTGGTGTAGAAGTTTTGGACATGTGTGTATCCATTTTAGAAATATACCAAGTAAGTGCTTTATCATCCATGTCCAGACATCAGATAAGTCTTGGTCATTTCCACATGAAAGAGAGAAAGATTAAACTAAAATGGGAAAGCCTTGGATTATGTTATGGAATCATGTACATGATGAAGATTGGAAAGAAGTTAAGGATGTGAGAAGAAACTCATACTTTTTGGAAGCATATCCCATTGCATCATGACCAAAAGAGAACGCAAGCCCATGCTTACATCATATATCTCTCTCTCAACCATTCACCTCATAACCCTAAACACCTAGATAGCCTACAAAAGGGTCCATGGTAGTCCTCCTGGTCTGGGAAGATGATGGGGGATCCTTGCAGGAGGTCCCCGATGTCAGCTATTCTGCCCCATTAAACAACCTATGACCTCCGTCTTTAATATATAAAGTAGTGAACGACAGATGTTGGAAAATTGATCCTTGACTACTCGAAGGTCCCTGGCTAAATGTGAAAGGTTCCTAGGAGAACTATGTTACAACTTTTTCTTCATTGTAATGATGAGTACTCTCCTTGAAGCTTGCTACTCAACCTCACATCATTTGGTTGTTTGCCTCATAGAAGTAGAAAGGAACCTTGTCTCCTCACCATGTCTTACTGAACCCAGGATTTGGCCAATTTTGGCGAAGGCAGTAGTGCCAAAGAGGGAGGGCATGGAGTTTTGCAGGAATTACTCCTTGACTGACGATGGTGTCTGGACTCACAGATGGGTGATCGGGAAATGCAATCGACGCACACCCATCACAAAGAGAAAGAAGGAGGGTTGGGAGCTTGGATCTAGGAGGTTTCCATGTAGTTGCAATCGAGATAGGACCAATGAATTGTGGTTGCTTGTAACTAGTCACTCAGTCCAACGCCCTGACGGCAAACCTGCGTGCGTGAAGGAGTGACGCATACATGAGGAAGAAAAGAAAAAATAAATAAATAGAGACGATTGACCCTTTTACCCCTGCTTGCCTTCTCAAAGTTTGAGGGCTAATACGTCTTTTTCCCTATATCTGAGAAGAATTCCTAGTAAGTGGATAATATTGTTTAAATATGATGTGGAAGTGTTCTATTGGTAAAAAACGTGCTAATTTTGCATTAATCGTAATAATTAATTAGTAGATTGGATAATGACAAGTTATATAAGAATTTTTATTAGGAGAACTCATAGAATCCAAAGAAAATATGAATGAGACCCAAATATGATTTCTATACCAAAATTAGTGCAACATGGGTTAATGTGGAGATGAAAAACATAAAACCCATAGATTTGGGTATTAACATGTCAAATAGTGTAAAGAACCTCTCTTTTTATGTTATTATCTAGTATTCTTTAGCATGATGGGAATCTAAGATAATTGATATTATAATGATGAATACTTAGGATTTTTAATGTGAATAATCATACATATAAGGATTTCATGTTAAAACTCCTAACTTGATATGTTGTTAATAAAACTAATCAAATCAAAGTGATCATCATGAATGAACATGGGAATTAGGGTATCGAAGCATAACTATAATGACAACTTGACACCAAGAGAATCGTAACCCTAGAATAGGAGCTGAGTAGTGTCTAATATGAACAATGTTATGGTGACACTTCATAATTTATATTCATGCAGACTAAAATGTGGATTTCTTGATTTGCTTGTTGATTGGATTATATGCTTGAAGTGTATTCTACATGATAATTTGCATGGCTCACCATCAATGTATGTGGTTACACTTATGATTACTTGTATCGACATTTGACGTTTTTCGAGGTTTATCAAAGATTGAATGAATGATATATATTGGATGTTTATTTATTTCATGCAAAATTATAAAGCCCCTATGAGTATCACATATAGTCAAGAATGATATTTTGAACTCTAGGTTACACTGATCAAAGGGTAATATGCGTAACTCCAATGATGGATAGTGGTTACACCTGAGATGGTAGACCAAGTATGGGTAAGAATATTAAAAAAAATACAAGTTCTTATGTGCAAGTAAATGATCATTGAATATATGTATTTGTGATTATTGGATGAACCTATGTATCAGTATAGAAATATGTTGACCGCATTTTGTTTGTTGGCATTTTAGGTAGTTGATACATGAGATACCAACATGAAGATAAAGATGAAAACCATGGAAGGTATTAAAGATATGTGGGAGGATTAGATAGTTTAGTATTTATTATCAAATGTACAGTTATGAGGATAGAAACTTCAAGTAAGAATTTCATAAGAAATATTTGTGAATTAATTAAATTGTTTTCTATCATTTATTTTTTGCTAAATCTGGTTCTTTGGAAAAAAATTGTAAGTAATGTCTCTCATATTTTTGGCCTTCCTTAAATGGGAGTTTTTGAAGAGTGAGGTCATTACAATGAGTTGGTTGATGAAGAATCTCATTAGTCGTGATATGGAAATATCAAACCAATCATATAGAGACATGTTAAATAATAGTGTATGGAACAGACTCACCGTTAGAATGAGACATTGAATCCATCATCATGGAAGTCATAGTTTGTTCTGATAGTGATGGTGGTGGTTGTGGTTCTTATACCTGAAATCATTGCACTCATTACATGTTTGTAACGTCCCCAGATTTTGGCTTCTCCAAATCCTATTGGGAATGAGAGGTCAGAATCCGAAAATATCATCCAGTCATACAAGAGAGTGGTGCGTAAGTGACATACACATACATGAACATACAACTATAATGCATACAACATAACATTCTCAACATTCAACATGTATATTAATTACAACATGAATTATTACAAATTACATTTACACCTTGAATAGAAAATTTTACACAAGTCTAAACATGTATACTAATAGGATCTACATAATAGGTACAACCTGGACAACTGCTCACTTCCCGTCTTTTATCCCACGCTAGCTTTGAACCTAAAACATACGTGAAACAACGAATCAACACACAAGGTGTTGTGTACGTGGGTAGAAAGATACATATATTTATGGTTTTCATAATTTGGAAAGAATTGCAGAAAGAAAGAAAGAAAGAAAATTATCGAAAACATTTCTTGATTAAGTGAAATACACCAATTTTATTCATTTTTCTAAATGAGTTGCATTATCAAGGTGGACTAGAACCAAAACATATATATTGGGCCCATCCCTGTGTACCAAGTACTCTAGGGAAACTCCCCGTACACCGTATGATCTAGGGAGGTGTACTAGTCAACATTAATCCATTCCCTCATAAGGGGCACAATGAACACCTTAAATAACTACAAAACATCTACTCATCATTTATATTTTAAAGTGATAAAACATCAAGTACTATATAGTGCTACTACATCTAATATTTGCAAATAGAAGAGAGCATACATACATATCATGATTGTAAGCAAGAAAACCACAGTCATATACTTAAATAAAAACCCACATACCTAAGTTCAGAGATTCCTAATAATCCTTGATCATCTTAATATCTGGTCATCACCTCATTAATAATAGATAATGATCATTAATACAAGGTTCGCCATTATTAATGGTTTCTAGGTCCAGATTAGGGTTTATCCAAACCTAGGTCCAAGATGACCTTAACTAGTCTATGGTATTTTTATACTGATCTAGATGTCATTATTTAGGTCCAGTTAAATTTTCACAATTTTCTGATGATTTCTCTATTTTCTAGAATTAATATGAGACTAAAAGCATCTAGTTATGCATTAATAAGAAAAGAACTAATTTTCTAAAATTATAACTTTATCAGAATGCATATTTGGTTGCCACAAAATATTAGGGTACATAAATAATTTTCTCAAATTTAATCTACATCATTTGATATTTATTCTGATAGACTAAACCCTAGAAAGAAGCATCATCATTAATTTGAAATATCATCAGCAAGGATGGCTCAAAAGTCTGATATAGAGATTCTATAAGAAATAGCACATTTTTTTGAGTCTAAGGATATTTTTGGTGAATTATTTGGCCAATGATGCTATTTTATATGATTTATACCAGGAATGAGCATTTTTGAAGGTATTCAAAGGTATTTATTACCTGTTAGAATTAGGTGGGTCGTTGGATTCCCATATGGGCAATCTAGATGTCTTCCACGTGGCCACAAAGAGGGTGTGGTTCAAAATTCGTGAGCTGGATGGATAGGCCAGTCTGTCTCCTTGGACTAGGCGGGTTCGATGTCTATCTCTCCCTCTCGTGACTCTCTCTCTCTCTCTCTCGTGCGAGCCTTCTTGGTCTCCACAACACAGGGCACCATCATGGAACAGACTCTCGGTGAGAGACCCCCCACTTCTCGGCATCCTCATCCTCAAGTGATGATCCTATAGTGTTGTCTAGGTACGGGCACACATCTACGCGCACCCTCGACGCCTGGAGAGGGATCCACGATTCACTAAGGGCTCTGACTTAGATCTACGATGAAGAAGCTCCCTAGATTGGGGCTTTGTACCTTTGTGCTATCCATACCTATCTGAGATCATAGGAAGATCCACACCTTCCACTGAACCTAGTGGTGGTCTTCGCAGGCGGGTGTGATGGGAATCGAGCTCCCACAACCTGAACTCCAGAATTCCCTATTACAGCATCACCGAAAGTCCTTCTGCTCCAGGAGCAGCGTTGCGAGGTGCCAAGAAAAGGGGTCATCTTCACTTCTTTCGAGTTTAGTGGTAGATATAAGGATGTTCCAAGGAATCACCTTTGAAGTGGGGGAAAAGAGCTCCAAGGAATTGCTACTTGTCCACCATGGCAGAAAAGGTCCACGACAAAGGGGGTTTCCTGCATGAGTCATTCCCTCATTCTAGACGACAACTGAGGATGTTTGTGGCATGCCTCTGAAGGGGGTGATGGTTGTAGATCAAAAAGAGAGGGCACGGCGATATGCTCCCCAACTCCATCTTTGTTAGTAATGCACATGTATTCTGAAGAAAGGACAAGACTCACCATCTGACCTCAGACACCCATCAAGGGACTCCTTAAGTTGATGATGATGGCCATAATCTTGAACAAGATTCTTAGTATTTCTTCCTTCCTCAAACTCTTACCCCAGAAGAGCTCTTCTACCAAAAGGACATATGTAAGAGGTGAAGGTCTTGATATTCCTTAAATATCCATGAAATGACCCCCAATAGAATCCAGTCAATAGCTCCTATCATTTCAGATCTCACAATTGTATTAGAATCGTGCCCAATTTGCAATTAAATGGGTAAACGAGGTCTTGTTTTTCATAGAATTGATCTTATTCTTCTCCCCATTCTTTTTGGAGGTTGAGGGCAACGAGTTTACTGCTAGATTATCTTTTTTTCAAAAGGATTGGATTACATATAGCCAAGTGGATTTGTGGGTGATTGATTGCGTGACAGGGTGATAACTCACTACCAAAGTCAGATATATTCAAGGAATAATTATCATTCAATTACTTTCAATTATCTCTCACATTTAAACCTTTGTATATCCTAGCAAAAACCTTCGATTCAAATGAATTATGAATAATGGGTTCCCCATCATACAAAACTCTGTATCTGGACACAAAATTCTAACATTTGGTCATATAACTTGATTCCTCAAATAATCATAAATAAGTGTATGGGCCTTATATAAAAATCAATTAATCTGCAAATCTTGATCAAATAAATCTCAAATGACTTTATATGATCCTATTAACCCTAGGTTTCATCAATTGACCCCTCAAGCTCATTGAAACTACTCAATGGACCTCTTGGCCTCATAAGTACACATATTATTTAACCAAATCCATTCATCATATTTGAACACAATTAATGTTCTAATCATCCATTGGGTATCTGGTTCATTTTTTTTAAAGAGTCAGTAATTGGATAACCAATTCTTCATTTGGTATCAATCCTCTAAATGACACATATGGTCTTAAAATACTATATTAGTTATCAAAATCCTAAAACTTGGGTTTTCACAATGTTGTTGGCTACACTTTTATCAAATGCAGTCCTAAAATAAGGGTTGTTATAATAGTGATGATTGGGTGACTTTGACATATGGGGATAGACTGGGAATGATAGAAATGGGATTTTGCCTTCCTACAAGCATGTGATGTCTTATGCCTCTTGATTAGCGAGACTGAGAAACACATCGCCATGTACATGTGAGTCAATATGTGATGTTGAGCTTACATATATCTCAAACAATTTGTTCTGGTTCAAGAAACAATATTGGATGATGAAGAGGGTGACTACTCCATGCCTATAGTTCAATATGGACATTAGTGACAAAGGAACTATACAAGCATTGCAACACCATACACATTTTGTAGGTTGAAGTTGTTCCTAACTTTGCATTTACTTGGGTAGCATTGATGTGCGATTAGGAACTAATCATTGCTTGTGATGTCATAAGTTGTTATGGACATTCACTGCCTACATAATATGAGACCTATAGGGTCACACACATAAGTCTCGACCTAGAAGAGGACTTTTGTGGCATCCAACTCATAAAAATAATATTTACTTAAGCAGAAGCGATCATTTGCAGCGGATTACTGAAAATCACTAAAAATTAAAACCTTTTTCAAAGAGATCCAATCATAAGAAAACTCTTTCAACGAGAACCAATGTATTACAATTACATCCTGGTTCATAAGTACATATATGGTACCATCTCTTCTTAAGATTTACAACATCAACTGCCTTGTTAAAAGCTAACCACAGACAACATAAGAACCTCGAGGCATCAAGCCAAAAACTCAAAATGATTCAATGAAAGCATTAACTATTATCTCCGAGGACCTGAGAGTACAGAGACGACACATAGGACATCTATCTACAAGACACGACATACAATACACTCAACCTGAGCTGTCACTGCTGTCCCTACTGCTACTGAAGTGCTTCCTCTGCATGAATGTTCTCAAACTCCTCCGTGCTCATCCACCTAAAAATGTTGGATCCCACGGGGGTGAGACAATTGAAAATTGCCCCAGCGAGAGATATAACTCTCCACTAGGAACATTATTATTACAGTTTAATGATATGAATCTAGGCAGATGATAAGCAGTTTAGATCATTCTCATCTTTAAATATTGCAACTATCTATAATAGAGTAGCAAATCATCTATTCTTTTTATAAGGAATAGGAAGGACATGTATATCATTTTTCTATTATATCACCTCATCATCCCATGCTTTTCTTATGATATTCATTACTCTGATGTGTCACCCAAGAGTCTTTCTTGATTCTATCAGTTGGCCTTAGCCAACCTGCTAAACAGATTTTGGTTTATACTAGACATGAGAGTGTACACCATCATGTCTTGTTCATGCATTGGTCTATACCAATCCTGTATAAATATTCTAGTCATTGGATTATACCAATCCTGTGGAACTTAGTATAAACATTGGACTTATATTATTCATGTATATCCATTCCAAGTATTGGACTATGCCAATCCTATGCAACTATTCCAGGTATTGAACTATGCCAATCTTGTACAACTATTCTAGGTATTGAACTATGCCAATCATGTGCATCTATTCCAGGTATTGGGTTGTTACCAAACATGTGCAGTTATTCTAGGTATTGGGTTGTTACCAATCCTGTGCAGTTATTCCAGGTATTGGGTTGTTACCAATCCTGTGACATTATTCCAGGTATTGGGTTGTTAGCAATCCTGTCCAGTTATTCCAGGTATTGTGTTGTTACCAATCCGGTGACATTATTCCAGGTATTGGGTTGTTACCAATCCTATGTAGTTATTCCAGGTATTGGGTTGTTACCAATCATGTGACATTATTCTAGGTATTGAACTATGTCAATCCTGCACAGTTATTCTAGGTATTGGGATTTAACCAATCCTGTGATATTATTTCAGGTATTGGGATTTAACCAATCCTGTGATATTATTCCAAGTATTGGGATTTAACCAACCCTGTGATATTATTCCAGGTATTGAACTATGTCAATCATGTGCAGTTATTCCAAGTATTGGGATTTAACCAATCATGTGATATTATTCCAGGTATTGAACAATGTCAATCCTGTGCAGTTATTCCAGGTATTGGGATTTAACCAATCCTGTGATATTATTCTAGGTATTGGGATTTAACCAATCCTGTGATATTATTCCAAGTATTGGGATTTAACCAATCTTGTGATATTATTCCATGTATTGGGATTTAACCAATCTTGTGATATTATTCTAGGTATTGGAAATTAACCAATCCTATGATATTATTCCAGGTATTGGGATTTAACCAATCCTGTGATATTATTCTAGGTATTGGGATTTAACCAATCCTGTGATATTATTCCAGGTATTGGGATTTAACCAATCCTGTGATATTATTCCAGGTATTGGGATTTAACCAATCCTATGCAATTTATCACATGTTATCACATCTTGTCACCTCTCATTAGGCAATCACCATTCTCATGGCTCATAGAGAACATTAATATCTTATCACCTCTCAGTAGATAACAATTAACATCATGGCTCACAAGGCCCATAAAACATCTTGTTACCTCTCACTAGGTAACCATTAATATCTTTCTTAAAGAGCAGGATGTGGTATATGTGGTGTCTTGAAGCATTACTTTCCTTATTACTTTTAACTTACTTAAGTTTATCAACTTGTATTGTATAAAGGTATTTCCCATCTTAATACTTTTATCCACTGAACCTATCACCTTTATCATAGGTGCATAGGTTATAGAACACACATTAGAATTGTCCAACCATCTTCAATGATATGGACTCATCTCAGATTAAGGCATTGCTCATTATTAGGATTAGGTCTCCCATACCATCACCCTTTATTAGGGTTTAGGGTTTCTCATACTATCATACTTCATTAGGGTTAGGATTTCATATACCATCACCTTTCATTAGGCGTTCACATCACATTACCCATAATTAGGGTTTACTATTCATCCCAACTAGGGTTTCTCATGGCATCATCCTCAATTAGGGTTTCTCATAGAATCACCCTCAATTAGAGTTTCTCATGGAATCAACCTCAATTAGGGTTTCTCATGGAATCAACCTCAATAAGGGTTTCTCATGGAATCAACCTCAATTAGGGTTTCTCATGGAATCAACCTCAATTAAGGTTTCTCATGGAATCAACTTCAATTAGGGTTTCTCATGGAATCAACCTCAATTAGGGTTACATCCTTTCCCTATATTAGGGTTACACCTAGCATTGCCCTAAATTAGGGTTAAGGCTCAACAACCTTCTTGATTAGGGTTTCATGATCACTTCATCAAAGATCATACTTTAGAATCTTAATTTATTCATATTGAAGGTATTTGAGGCTTATCCATTACATGATTACCCTACATGTATGGATTCCTCTCTCTCATCCTCTCTAGGATGTTGACTATGTCAAACTTGGATGAATTAGGTCAACCAACCCTTTAAATAAATACATTCAATTAGGGTTGACACACTGTATTAAAATATTGCTTATTTAAGCTTCAGGGATTAACTCATCTAGGGTTGCCAATTACTTAGTACCCTAAAGGTACAACCCTTGTGATTGTCTTTGAGATAAATCAGTAGCAACCATAGGGTCATTTCATCTTTCATCACCTTAGGTTCCTCACTAATTAAATCATATTGAAACATCCAAACGTTCTTGACCATTGATGGTCCAAACGGTTTGAAACCGAATGGGCTTGGGTCTCCAAATGGTTTGAGACCGTTTGGTCCCAAACGGTTTGAGACCATTTGGTCCAAACCATCTCAAAACCGAATGGACCAAAAAGTCCTGTCAACACTTACATGATTCATGATTTCAATGGATGGACCAATTATCAATTGAGTCATTGATTTCTTTATCACTTGAACTATTGAATCAACCTTCAATTAGACCATCAATTAGGGTTTTGAACCCAATTTATCTAGGATTTCAATGCAAGGAACCTTCAATTAGGGCTTTGAATCTAGTAGCCTTCAATGATCAACATTGTGGAATTGGTTCAATTGAAACCAATGAACCATCATCAAACCTTTTGACATGACTTGACCCCAAACGGTCTTGAGGTCATTTGGATAACCTCCAAACGGTCTTGAGACCGTTTGCCTCATCCTAACCTTGAAATTTGTGAAATTCCTTTAGGGTTTAGGTCATTGGATTGATCATCAAATCATCACTCAATTGCATTTCAATTTGGTATCTCTGGACATTCAATTACTCAACCATACTTAACCCTAGACCTTCAAACGGTCTTGGGTGACCCCCAAACGGTCTTGAGACCGTTTGGGTGACCTCCAAATGGTCTTGAGACCGTTTGGGCTAACCAACCCAAAAGTCTAAGTTAACCAAATTGAATTTCAACACTTATTTCAATTAGAGTTTGCTAATTGATTAACCTTCAACTAATGAACCCTTTAGAATTAATCAATCAAATTTGGTGGGTCATCAACTAGCATCATTAGCATAAAAATTTCCAAACATTCAACCTTGGTCAACTCTCCCAAATGGTTTGAAACCGTTTAGCTTCAAACGGTTTGATGAAACCGTTTGCTTTCAAACGGTTTTGTTGAAACCGAATGAGCAAGTTTGTTGAAACCGAATGACATAGAATTGCTTTGGGAAATGTGTCCAAGATGATGTCATCATCATATACATTCATCCATGTAGTTCTTAGTACTTATGATTTCATGGAATTACCCATTTCAACCAACAATTAATCAAGAAGATGAAGGAATCAATGAAATTGCAAGATTGATAGTTGAATAACAATGTAAAGGGGTTCAAGTTATATAACCCGCCTCCAATTGAGATTCAAAGCTCCAAGCTCCACGTCTTTAATGGTGGAAGAAGATTTCTCAACTATCCCAATTTCATCCTCAAGCTTTTGAGTGAAAAGGAATGGCCAGGATGGAAGATTGCATGGAGAAAAGAAGAAATCCATCATTTATTTTTTATTTCCACCATGAAATCATGGTGAAAGGAGGTCAAGAAGCTTACCAATAGGTTAGGGATCGTCCTCCTATTTCTCCAAGCTCCCTTGGTCGTTTTTGCAAGCAAGAAGTGAAAGGGGTTTCGAAATTACCCTTTCAACTCATGGATAAGGGAGCATATATGTACTTTATTACAAATTCATTTTAGGAGAGAGAAAGTAGGGATTATCTCCTCCATTTCCTTGCCACTTTCCCCCTTCCCTTCCTTGGTCATGAGGATATCTTCTTTGCCTCTTATTCCTCTCAATTATCCATGATTTAAAGAAAAACAAATTATGCACCTTAAATAATATAATACTAATATCCATAAGTGAGTGGATATTTCTTTTTCTTATAATAATATGTGTGAGTTATCCACTTCCTTTGGATATTTTCGTGCCTTCGCAAGGCGCATGGTCGTCCATTCTCTTGAAAACTCATCACTCACCTTTTGGTTAAAGGGGGCTTTAATTAATATATTTATTTTTGCATTAAATTGAAGTAAAGTTCCAATTATGCTTAAATCTTGATTATTTTAATATCAAGATTCTCTCTCCTCCAAAGAGATACAAATGAGGCGCCCCTCTCATTTTATTTGCTCTATATGGTTCCAAGAAACATTAGGGACTATTTTGAAGTGGTAATTTTCATATTGAACATTGTGTTTTGGGTAAATTGCACATTACACCAAAACTAGGTTTTAATGCACAAACATTGTTCAACAAGCTCTTTCTTGTTATTTAGGCTACCACAAGCCATACTACTGCATCATCTTCATCCTTATGATGCTTAAACACTTGAGGAACATCCTATCATGCAAAAATTTTAATTTAACCCCTCAACTTGGGTAATTTGCACTTTAGTCCAAAATAAGCAAAACAATGTTTCAACATTATTTGAAAAGGACTAAAATTGAAACATAAGTTCCTCTTGAGCCTTAATTACTTTTCAAAAATTAAGGGAAAGTATATAATTAACTTTGTTAACCAAAACACCTAGGGTTAAGGCGTAACCCAGGTTAGGGATGTTACAACTTTGATAAAAAAATGAAGTTTGAATTAATTGCTAAAATGGTTTCATAATTGATTCACGCAACTAGTAGCCTGAAACTAGTCTCATGGCATGAGATGACCTCCTGGAGTGACAAACGACCATCTTAAGGGTTGAGATGGGTGTTTGGAGTGCCAAACTAATTTGAGTTGAAATGGGCTTTGGATGGAACCAACCAGTCTGACTTGGGTCACCAGATGACTATCTGGGTGACTAGGACGACCATCTCGCATGGGCAAGATGACCCAGTTTGAGTGAGGGAAGGTTCTATATATTTTCAAGTTTGTTTAAATTATACATTACCTATTTTGCAAGGAAATTAATATGTGATATTAATTGGAAATGAATTGCCAATTTTGAAATCGATTGGGAAACTAACCAGACGCCCATATGGACTGAGCCAAATGAATGTATGGACTGTCGTAGGTTGTGAAGTTTTTAGAATTGTTTCAAAAACTTGAGATTTTCCATTCCCTTCCACTCCCGCATCAACTGGGAAACCTGTCCCAAACCCTACTTATAAATAGAGGGGTACTGGGGGCTTCTAGAAAATGACACAAACAATTGAGAATCAGTTGCTCTGAAAAATGTTGTCCTCTCTGGTTGTGGTCACCAAGAGAGCCCAGGAAAGTCCTACCCCACTAGGGAGGGATAGCCAAAGGGAGAGAAACAATGAAGTTCATTATTGTGGGATATCAAGTTGCTGACTAGACGCCAACATAAGGGATAACTCCTTCCTGTCTGTTCTAACAAGATGACATGAGTTCTAGGTGGTCCATGTGGACTTCTCTAGAGGTAGGAGGCTGTTGTCTGCCGCTAGGAGGACAATGACAACCAACAGTTCATGACAATAGGAGATGCTGAAGAAGATGAGGTTCATGGCTACAGTCCGTGGTGCAGACTAGAAGGCACAATAGTCAGATGAGTCCCACTACAACTAGGATTCAGAGTTGCACATCTACAACGACGAGGATTGTCATTGGACTTGCTCCAAGACCATGTATATCCTTGAAACCATCCTTCCTATCTAATAGTAATTGACGTGATCCATTGGATATGGGAATATGGTAGATAAATTTTTTATTTCCACTACCTATTTTGTAACCATATTTCCCTATAGTGGTATCAGAGCCAACGCCAGTTTACTATATTATGAGATAATCGATATAATTGGATTTTGGTTTTTGTCATTCTATTATTGCATGTGATGAGAATAATATCTTGTCAAATACAATACCATGATAATCCCAAACTATATATATATATATATATATATATATATATATATATATATATATATATATATATATGCAATTTACACACATCGCCCTAAAAAGGGTTTTGATGGTGGATGTGTAGCAGTTATGGCCTATACCCCTATATTTTGTGCATAGTTGTATGGTTGGTTTATCCATTTATATCGATCTACGTACTGAGCCTCTATCTTATCTTCCCAATGTAAAGTTAATTATTTCCTACCCTTGTTCCCCTTGAATTTAACTTGAGGTTTTTTTGATAATTATGTAAAAGTAGGATAGTTTACTTTCCTATTATGATGAAGAAGATGATGTCCTGAAACATGCCAACTGACTGAAGGACCACGATTGACAAGGAGGATGAGCTGAGCCGATCTCTTGGTGGACCCAACTGATCCACTAGAGGAGCTAGCATATGGTGGACTGATGGAACCAGACGATCGGTGAGACGATCTAACAACTAGCCAGGAGAGCTGACCGGTTCAAGGGTTTAACTGATCAACCCAAATTGGCAAGCATTGATCTGCATCAAAAATAGGTTTCTTCATATGATTTAGACCTAGACGACGTAATTCCTTATGGCTCCTAGGGATTACATTAGGATGGACATAACCATTACTTTAGTTTATTGCATGTTTTCATTTTGGGATATAGAATGTATATGATACATACTATATATGCGGTGATTGGATAAAGTATATATATTTATACAAACTCTCTCATGTAAAATATCAAAATCTTAGATGCTTTCCAAAAGAGGCACACATGAAAAGCTTGATCAACCAAGCATAGGTTCCACCTCCGTGGGGTGCACCATCTATCTCGTGGAAGTATGATGGTAATAGTGAAGGTTCCACCTCGTCGGGGTTCATTATTATAGTGTCAGCTTTTCAGTTAGGCTTGACAGGTGATTCTCAGAGCACCTAGGCCCAAAAACATTAAAATGATTATTGCAAGGGGTTGCACATATCATCTATCCAAAATTTCATATCTTGCAATTGTCAAAAATTGCCTACCTTGAAGGTTGACTGTGTTTGCAGTGTTGATCAGGCCACAATTGAAGTATCTTAGATCGGGCCACATTTGAAGTATCTTGGATTTGGCGCACTAGAATATTGTACCCTGGAATATTTTAGATTAATGAGGGATATCAATTCAAATAAAATAGTTGGAGCGATAATTATTTAAGACCTAATTAATAACATCAAAAATTTTAAATCAAATCAAATCAAAAGGTTTTTGACAAAAGCAAATTTTCTCTTGTAGAATCAAATGACGAACAAATCTGAATTCTGATTGGTCCTAAAAAAGGAAAAACATGATGGGAGAAATTTTCACGATCCTGATGCACCTAGGGTACAAGTGGATGCTTATTGGAAGCATGCCAATGTTCCTTGGAGATAAAGTACCTTATGCTTAGCTACATGAACTATGAGTTGCATGAGAGATACATGGACATGAGTGTTCTTGAGAGGTAACACATCTTAGGAAGGTAACACTTGGACTTATAAAGCAGAAAAGGGATGATATCCTGAAGGTGTTGCTTGAGTCTAAGTTGACAGAGGGAACCTTAGTAGAAGAACATGCACTCAATATGATTGGACATGTGTATCATCTTAAATAATTGTGATTCATCTTGAGCCAATAGTTGGCCACTAATATGATTCTAAATACTATGCCAGAATCATATTACCACTTTATTGCTTGTTATCATGTAAACGATATGGTTGGACAGATGTCAGACTTGCTTGCCATGTTGAAGAAAAATTGAAGAAGGACAAGCCTGTGATGGTGATCAACGGGGCTAGGGTCCAACAATCAAAGCAACACCGAGAAAAGTTCTGAGGTCTAGCCTAAATCCACATCTTCAACATTCAAGATAAGGAGAAATAAAAATAAAAGAGGATCTCATCATTTGTACTTGAAGGCATTCAGGAAGAAGAATATGGGTATGGTGATCTCCACTTTAGGTATACATGTTATTGAGATAAATCTATATACCTCATCATCATAGGTACTAGATACATGATGTGGATCTCAGATATGTTCTCATATGCACCATATGAAAGGAAGTAGGCCATTGGGAAAAGGCAAGGTGGAACTATGAGTTGCTAACGAAGCAAGAGTTGCGGCCACCACAATTGGAACCTATAGTTCATCTCTTCCCACAAGGCTTGTAATAGAGTTAAAGAACCACTATTATGTACCTGCTATAAATAGAAACATCATTTCTATATCTTGTATGGAAAAGGATGGATTTGAATTCCATATCATAAATGGTCGATATTCTATTTCAAGAGATGAGATGTTTTATGGTAGTGCCCAATGTCTTATGGCCTTTAATTTTTAGATCTAAAGATAGATATATATAGAATTATTTCCAAAAGAGTAGAACTCAAAAACTGAAACAAAACATACCTTTGTCATTGTCGTCTAGGGAACATTAATGAGAATTGCATATATAGACTCCAAAAAGATGGTTATCTAGACTATTTCGATATGGAATCCTTATAGACATGTGAGTCTTGTGTGTTGGACAAGATGGCTAAGACCCCTTTCACTGGTAACAATGAGAGGGCTACTGATCTACTAGGACTCATACATATTGATGTGTGTGAACCTTTTAGAACAACCACTAGAGGTGGGTATCTGTACTTCATTACCTTCACTGATGACTTGAGTAGGTACGGCTATGTTTATTTAATGAAACATAAGTTAGAAGCTCTTGAAAAGTTCAAGGAGTTTATGAATGAAGTACTGAACCAACTTGGTAAAAGTATTGAGGCACTTTGTTCTCATCGAGGGGGAGGGGGAGAATACTTAAACCAAGAGTTTGAGAACCTTCTTAGAGCCCATGGGATTGTATCCCAATAGAATCCACCTGGAACACCTCAACATAATGGTGTATCAGAAAGAAGGAATCACACATTACTGCATATGGTGTGATCAATGATGAGTTTAGCTAAGCTTCCAACTACCTTCTAGGGGTATTCTCTAGAAACCACCATGTTTACACTAAACTGAGACCATCTAAATCGATTCAAAAGATACCATATGAGATATGGAATGGGAAGCATCCTAATTTGTCTTTTATGAGGATTTGGGGTTGTGAAGCTTATGTCAAGAAAATGTTTCCTAAAAAGCTTGTCCCAAGATCCGATCTATGTTATTTTGTTAGATATCCTAAAGAATCTAGAGGATATTACTTTTATTCCCAATATGATAACAAATTATTTGTTTCCAAGGATGATGTATTCCTTGAGATGGATTTCATTTCCAAAGGAACAAGTGGGAGAAAAGTGGAACTTGAAGAGGTTCAAGACAAACAAGAAAACACTAAACTGATAGATGAACAAGAGGAACAAAGAGAATCACAAGTTGTTGTAAAGTCTCAAACTCCTCAAGTTATACATGAACCTCATAGATCTAATAGGAAATGGCTTGAGGATTAGAGATTTTGATATCTTGTAACTCAGGAAGGTAGTGAATTGGTCATAGATGATGAGCCAATATCCTATATAGATTTCATTGAGGGACCATAGTCTAAGAAATTGATTAAGACCATGAGATCTAAGATGGAATCCATGTATACCAACAAAGTATGGACTTTGGTGGATCCACCTAAAGGGGTAAAACCCATTGGGTACAAGTGGGTCTTCAAGAAGAAGACAACATGGATGGTAAAGTACAAACCTATATGGGAAAATTGGTTGCAATGGGTTTCAGACAAGTTCAAGGTATTGACTATGACGATACCTTTTCTCTAGTGGCCATGGTTAAGTCCATCAAGATCATGCTAGCTATTGCATCTTATCACGACTATGAGATTTGGAAAATGGATGTTAAAACCTCATTCCTTAACGTGAATCTAGTTATGGATATTATAAATCCAAAGGATGCAAATAAAGTTTGTAAACTACAAAGGTCAATCTATGGATTGAAGAAAACATCTCAGAGATGGAATCTTTGTTTTGATGATACGATCAAAGGATTTTGATTTATTCAAAATGAAGATGAACCTTGTGTGTACAAGAAGGTTAGTGGAAGTGACGTGGTTCTTACTGCACTAACAAACTCACCTAGAGATGAAATCCCAAAGTTTTTACCAAAACCTTGTGCAATAATACCACCCGCAAGCCATGGGTCTTATCGCAGTATAGTTAAGGATCGAATCCCAAGGGACAATATTTTTAAGAATCTTACTAGTCGAATCTAGTTGAATCAAGACTAATATTTCTAATGATATTGGTTTGAGTTTAATTAAACTAATTGCACGGAGAGTAAAGACCATGATTAAAAGTTGATTAAAGATTAATGATGGGAATTGCTGGGATGGACTCAAGTTTCACCACCGCTACACATGCAAACATATCTAAACATGCACATCCAGGATAGATATAACCATCCAAATGTAGTTACTACAAACCCTCCATACGGACGTTATGTTTGCGTAAGCATCACCTTAGGCATCTGATGTCTCGTCGCCATATAGATCACACACTTACAGCTCCAAAGATACATATATTTAACTGATGTTGTGGCCCCCCCATACAGGCGTTAGGCACATAGAAGCATCACCACAAGGGCTAGATGTCTAGTCCCCTTACGGATCACACACTTACAACTTCAGAGAATCCCATCAGAAGTTCTAGTCAAGGAGTCAACTGTGTTAATCGACATTCAAAACCTACGTATTGAAGTTCTTACAACATAGGAAAGGAATAGAACATGCAAGCAGGTGATCAATCCACAAGGATACATCAATCGATTAACAACAAAATGAAAAGTTATATACAGGCCATGAAATGTTTAATAAAAGGACATGTAAGAACGGGAAGCGGGGCTAGTCCCCGCTCCTTGTGAAAGGAAACTACTCACTCATGGTGTGAGAAACAAAAAGAATAAGAGAGAGGGAAGATTCTGCCATGGACATGGTAAAGAAGACGATCACAGTTCAGTGGAGAGGTTGTCTTCTATGCAACGTCGGGGTAGATATGGATGAGGTGGGAAGGACACCATGATATACGGGGTAGGCCTTCTCTCTCCACCTTCCTTCTCTTCTCATCCTCCTTGCTCATAGTAGGAGGAGAAGCTTGTGGATGCGTCAGTGGTGTGGATGGTGGTTTAATGGACCAAATCTAGGTTTCCACCACAGATTTGGGAGGGCGCAAAGATGGGAGGAGATGAAGCTTGCGTAAGAGTTCAGTAGGGGTTAGATCTTGGTCATGGATCGGACTCCCCAGGGGTCGAGCACTTCCTAGGCACAACCTGGCGGTGGTGGAATCGATGTCTTGAGTGGCTGATGCGGGTGAGTATTATAGTCGGGTGACACTACTGGGTGTTGTTGCAAACCTTGGTCGAGGTGCAGGTTGCACTGACTATGGGTCCAGGATGCTAGATGCTCTGATCGCGGTCTGATCTGTTACACTGGACCGTGGACGTGGCCTTATTGTGCGTCTGGTCGAGGTGGGGTTGGGAAGATACGTAGACCGTGATCGGTGGATGGTCGTGGTATGAGTGAAAGATGGTCGCGGTATGAGTGGAAGTCGGAGGATCGTGCATGCACTGTTGATTGCGGTGTTCAGGTCAAAGGAGTTAGAGGAGGTTGCAATATAGAATAGGTGACGACGCTGTTGGTGGCTGTCGATTGGAAGGAGATCGTGATCAAGGATGTTGTACTGACGATGGTTGAAGGAGATGGCAATGGTGGTTGTCGTTGATGGAGGGAGAGGTCATCGGTGTAGAGGAAGATGTATAGGTCGTGATCAGATAGAGGAGTTGTGCCACCACAGGTCGCGATCGAAGGAGATTGCATTATGGAGAAGGCTATGTCATGACCGCGGTGGTGAGGCATAGGCGGGGTCACAGATAGAGCAGGTGCGACCACGATTTGCTAGCGATGCTCGATCGTGGGTTGGGCAAGAGTAGTGCCATTGCAATTGGTGGATGGAGGTGGTGATGATCGCGAGCAATGTTGCTAGAGTCACAGTATGTAGAGGGTACGACTGCGGGTTGTGGTGTAAGGAGGATCACGGTCTGGAGGGAGGGTTGATCGTGACCTGGTAGGAGATGTTCGCGGGTCGAGGTGTGGTGGAGTTGATCATGATCCCTTAGGAAGTTGATGATCGCGGTGTTGTGAAGAGGACATGTCGACTATGGCCAAGCGGAGGGGGTCACAGTCTCTAACTTGAATGAAGAAGGGCACATCCACTAATTGTGGTTCCCTATTCAACCTACATGAAAACCCATAGGTTTAGTCAACAAGCATTGACAACCAAACCAATTGAGTAAGGTCGTATATTATATAATTTTAGGAGATAAAAGTGAATATATTAGGCAAAATTGGGCCAAAGATGGCGACTAAAACCATGATGAATATGCATTCATCAAAACACCCCAAACTTAAATGTTGCTCATCCTCGAGTAACACAAAATCTAAAATAGTCACCAAATGAATAATTTCAACTCGTGTGATTGCCTCATCTTCACATCACGATTGTTTCTTTTCTTGCTATGTATGACTAAGCATCTCAACTTCTTGAGACCACTGAACACATCATACAATATCTTCATTCCTGAGTTTGTTTTCCAACATCACTTCCTCCCTACTTTTGTCCAACAACAAGCATTTTTAAGAGCTTCGTAAGAGTCCAGAGATACCCGCAGAACAACACATGTGCACCTAATTTTACACTAGTGTTTTTCAAGATAAAGGAGGCATTCATTGTGCCTTTAGGAGGAAAAGGGAGTGAAGGGTGGTATGGAAGGAAAAAATAAATATCTCCTCTATTCGACTCGATATTTTTATTATATGGTTGTAATTTCATTAATTGCATTTTTTTGTGCGAATCTCTTTCTATTCGACTCGAGATTCCATTTTTATGTGCATAATGGCATCTTTTCTTGGTGATATGCCCCTATTATGTAGCGAGGGGTATGGAAGAAGTGAATAAAGAGGGAGATGGGGTGCCACCCCGAACTTAGGGTTTGGCACTATTTTGGATATTTTTGTTTGTTTTTGATGGATGGAGGGGTAAGAAGATGGTAGAAGAAGCGTAGAAGAGAGTTCAGATCAGAATGTAACTTGATTTACAATTCAGTGCACCGAGTTGTTCTCCTTATCATACTGTACTGAAATAATGACTTGATGAGGATCTGATGGAGATTCCATGCTATTGTTCCACTAGTCAGTTAGGAAGCACAATGTGTTTGATCCCTCTTAGTTTGACAGATACTTGCCATTTTTACTGATCATGATGTTAGGATTCATAAGCTTCACCTGGTCATTTTAAACTATTAGCTCATTTCAGAAATTGTCCCCATTGAGGCTTCACTTCAGATAAGGAGGGTATAATGATTCAAAATTGAATGGAAAAATGGGACAACTGTCTAGGTAATGGCTTTGATTGAAAAGAAAATGTCAAAACTTCATCAATTTTCTATACAAACTACTTTGAAAACATAAACATTTTGATCAAAATTGCAATGATGGAACCTTAAGTTTGAAACAGATAGGAGTGGGTGGATAGTAAAGTATGTACCACCCACCCTCCACCCCGAACTTAGAAATTTGCTCGTGCCGAGAAAACTCTAAATCTGAGATGGAGGGGTAAGAAGATGCTATAAGATTTCATATGTGGTTGCATTCCAATCAGCGTGTGTCCTCCATATAAAATCTCAAAAATGAAAACTATCCAAACTTAAGATTGCATCTTGAAATGCATTATCTACTAGGGGCACAATTTTCTAATTCAAAACTGAAATGTAAAAGATAAGTTAAGGATCGGGTTGCCTCCCGACAAGCGCCTTTGTTTTATGTCGTTGGCTCGACATAATTCCTTTAATTTTATGGTAGATAGACTGGTTTTGAAAGATCCATCGATTCTTCAATGCTAGTATCAGCTGTAGTGAAATATCTCTTCAAGCGTTGTCCATTTGCCACAAAATCGCCTGACTTTTCACTCCATAAAACAAAAGCACCATGTGGGTAGATGCTCTTGACAATGTATGGTCCAGACCAGTGAGAGCAGATTTTCCTTAGGAACAATCTTTGTCCGGAGTTGAAAAATAGAACTTGGTCTCCCCCTTGAATATCTTTCCTTTTCAGATGGCCATCATGTTGGGTTTTAAAGGAGGCAGAGAAGGCAGCGGAAATAAAAATTTTCCTCCCCAAACCCAGAACAAGGAAACACGTCAACATCTGTACAATAGGAAAGGATGGTTTGTGGAATCATACCTTGTCCCGAGGCTTGCTCGATGACAATACCTCGTGCATTGCGCGGTCTTCACCTCCGGTCATGGACGGTGTCTGTGCAGCTCCTGGTCGCACCGAGACTGATGACTCCTGGTCTTACCGGGACTGTCGGGATTGACAGTTGTCCTCCGAGCGGCAGAAACCTCCCACCTCTGAAGTAGTCCACACAGACCACCTGGAACTCCAATCTCCTTGTCTCACAAGGAATTGGAAGGAGTCACACCCTCCTATTAGCATACTAGTCACTGAGACACTCTCCTGGCACCAGTCGCTTTCTGAAGTTGTCTTTCCCTTGTTGTGTCTCCCTTATCGGGTAGCACTTTCTCGGACTCTCTCGGTTACCAAAACCAGAGAGAACGACAACTTTGTAGAGCAACTGGTTTGCAATGAGTTGTACTTTGAGAAGCCCCCAATACCCCTATATATATAGGAGGGTCATGGGACAGGGTTCTCCATCCTGGGCAATACGGGACTAAAAGCAGGAGTAGAAGGGTTCGTGATTTTCCACAAAAACAACCAACTCACAACCTAAACCGATCATTTCACAACTGAAAACGTCGGTTGGGGACCTGAGCTGGTCAGTTGACACCTCAACCGATCGGTTGGGACCCATGAGCCGATCGGTTCACTACTGAACCGGTCGGTTCATGGTCCTGATCAGTTCCCGATTGACTTTCCTTCTTTTGTTTCTAATTGGTATCGAATACCAATCCTCTTTCCCAATCAAATTGGGCAACTGAAACGAAAGGAAAATTCTCACCAATCCTACTTTCCCAACTTGCTCGGTTGCACCAGTTGAACCGATCGTTTCAACACTTGAAGCAATCGTTTCACCCTGTCCATGAGCCGATCAACTCAATACTTGAGCCGACCGATTCACCAAGCTCAGCCGATCGATTCATCACATGAGCCGATCGGTTGGGAGTGCAGATTGTGTAGAATCAGTCAATTGCGGTTTTAATCAATCTGATACTCCAATCAAAGTGTCCAACACCTTGAACATTATGATATTGAGCTATCAATTGATTGAGTGTTTAATAGAACTACTAAACTCCTTTAGTAATCAATCTAAACATTGTTTGTGGACAAAACTCCTCTTCCAGGTTAAATCCTATGTGTGTGACCTTGCAGGTCCATTTCACGTTGACAGTGAAAGTCCATAACACTTATGACTTCACAAGCAAAGAGCGGTGCCTAGTCACACATCAGTGCTACCCAAGTGAAATAGAAAGTTGGAGAACAACTTTCAATCCTACAATCCGTGAATGGTGTTACAGTGAATGTATAATTCCTTTGTCACTGATATCCCGAATGAACTCGAGGCATGGAACAGTCATCCTGTCAACATTCATTCACTTTCTTGATCTCAGAGTAGATTGGAAGAGATATGTATGACATTAATATCACATACTGATTCACACATGCGTGCACACCTTTCTCAATCCTACTCATCAAGTGGCCATGGATATCAAACTCCCTTAGGAGGGACAAATCCCATATCTATCACTCACCCCTCCAAAGCCCCATGTGTCAAAGCCACCCAATCATCACCTTTATAACAACCCATGTTTCAGGACTGCGTTTGATGATATCAAACTGTGCCCAACGACATGTGTTGAGTGTAGTGATTTCAGGTCAAAGAATCACACTCACCACGATCACTGTGTGTACTGACTGTTACTACCATGTCATGGTTCCATGTGTCAAACTCACGCTGGGTCTTTCTGGTACACTTGTTCTCTAACAAGTACCTATGTGTTTGGTTTGATATCTCTATATCATGACTAATGAGATTCTGTCATCAACCAACACCACAATCTAGTCTTGTGTGTCATTGTTGTCTATCTACCTTCCACAATGACATCCGACTAGGGACATAACAAGAATGTACAAACTCTTAGTATCCGTATGATCTCATCGTTCAGGTCCTCAACCTGAAAGCATACGTCATTGAGTACTGTCATTCTCTAGACATTCAATCTGTTCTATCACTATCTCATATGACTGAACCAGAAAGAATTGGAAGCTTTCCTTTGATGTTTATCAAATCAATCTTAATGTATCCCACCAATGATCCCATGATCAGCTCTTAGGGCATACATACCAACAGACTCCCACTTGCACTGCGAGCCAATCACCCTTGAATCATATTCATAGTGATCTTCAAACATGTCCCACATGTTACTGTGCTCTAGCGCGAACATAGTGAGTTATGGAAACACCTTGCCAAAGTCAGTTTTTAACTGCATGTCTCTCATCTCTTCACTGTACGTCACACGTATGAGATTGAGTTGCCGTAATATGTGATCTAGTATTCCTTTGCTAACCTTTAGCCACATTGCATGATCAAGGATTCCATACTTGTCATCAATGAGTAGAATATATATAAGTTCATCTCATGAACTTCTAGATCCATATAGTATCCACTGTTGTTCTCTAACACATAGATACTCAGCATTTCCCTTTTAAATGGTTTTATTGTAACACTTCCATTTATCAACAAACTTTCACTTTTATATATCCTATATATATTTTGTGATTAATTTTCTGTCCTTTCATAAGTTCGCATCAATGTAACTCTTTACATTGAACTCTTCCTTATCTCCAAAGAACTAGTACTTCACAAGCACTTATCAAGTTCTCATGGTATTCCAGTAACCCTTACTGGAAGTAGACAAGAATCCACTCGTCATACGAGTTATCAGGATGAGCACATCATATTGATATGACCTACAAACAAGATGATGAATGCATTTTGTTCTTGCCATGTCGATACAAGCAAGAGAATGGGATGATTACATACATGATAGATCCATATCTATTCCTAGTGTTCCCATTCTTCATAGGAATTGGACACTTGGCCTTGGGATACTAACTCCATGTAATATGGACAAGTTTTCTCCCACAAAATCTGTGCATACTGAACCCTTCAGTGCAAATTGCCAATGTATATTTTCTCCTATTTTAGGTCAAGAGGTTTTCGAGAACTATCTCTATAGATCTCTATTCCTATCACATAGGAAACATCTTCATCTTTCTTAAAGATAATTTCCACTTTTGGATTTCCATTCTAGAACATTTCCATTCCACATCAACATGTAGAATGTGAATACTCTCCCACTAAATCACAGATCCCTTCTTTATCTTTGACATATCAGTCAAACCCTTTGACTATATCATCAAAGTAAAGATCCAATTATGAGTTTCTTGTACTCAATCAATCACATTGATTATTCCATTGTAACTTATAGACTTCATTTGCATTAGTGGATTCATAAACCTTATAGGTTGTGTCACATACACATCCTTGTTTTATTCCTCATAGGAATGTGGTTTTAGTATCCATATGCCAAATGTATTAGTCATTAAGTTGCAATAAACAAGCATCATCCTTATGAAAATGTTATCCATGTGTCTTAACACTTAAGATTCATTTGCACTTATGGATTTTATTCCAATGGGTGCTACCATCAAGGTCATACCTTATGGTTCACATGGATGTCATTTAGGATGTAATGGTCATATACCATAACTCAAAATTTGGTTCCTCATATTCATCTAGATAGTTGACTCATCACATGAACAACTCATGATATAGATAATTGAGGTGTATCTGTTTAGGATATAAGAACTCACAACCCTTGTGATTCTTAATTTCTTTTATTAGTGAAGCATATTCTTTATTTAAGAAGAATTCAGTTATTTGAAAATCATTCTCTAACTCCTTAGAGTATGATTCCTTCTTGATTTAGACATCACCATGCCTTAATCATGAGTTCACTATGATACACTATCATAATCACTCATAAGGATCTCAAACATTTGGTCCAGTATTTTGTTCATTGATCTCATCAAGAATTAACACTTTACCAAATTTGCACTTCACCTATGATAATCTTGAACACATCAAGATATTCATATTGGTATTTCTCTAAACACCATTTGAAGTATTAGCATTCGTTCCAATAGATATGTAAATACATCACATGTATTATACCTATTAGGATAATCATTCTCTCACTACCTTTAGTGAAGATTGATTAATCATGACCAATATATTCATGTCTCTTACTGGTTCTCTAACCAAAAGAGTTCTAGATTTATCCATCACATGGAAACTAGAAATGAATTTATCATGATTGATTCTAATTTGATTGTTTGAGTTATCTATAACTTTTAGGTATCATTTTATATAATGCATATCAAATACCACAAGATAAACAAAGAATTGCCACAAAGATCATATCTTTAAAAGATTGAAACATCAACTTTATTGATTGCCATCATTGTCATACAATATGCAAAAATAAAGTGTTTCTATCTATTGTCAAATATGAAATAGCAGTTCATAACTGTATTACATGCCTTTTAGGCTGAAAATAAACTAAAGTACTCCTATCTATGGCGGCAACACTTGCCCCATTTATTGAGTGCTTTACACTTTATATCTTGGTATCATATACCTCAAAAATGTTACAAGTTTACTATCATGGCACCTTTAAGTAGAGACATTTGTCGCCTCCTTCTTCTTTTTTTCTTCCAGATAGAGAGGACAATTCCTTTTCCAATGTCCTAGCTTTTGACAATGGTGGCAATTGCCTTTCTTGGTCACACCTCCCTTGGCCTTGAGAGCTGAAGACGACTTGGGCTCCTGGCTAGCATCATAACCTTTCTTAGCTTTGCCCTTGTCGTTGTGCTTGCACTTGCCTTTCTTGCTCATGATCACCATCACAGACTTAGGCTTGTCCTTCTTCATCTGTATCTCGGCTGTCCTCAACATGCCCAACAACTCTGAAAGTGGCCTATCAAAGTTGTTCATGTTGTAGTTCATCACAAACTGACTGTAGGATTCTGGAAACAATTGCAGTATCACGTCAGTAGGCAACTCTTGGCTCAGTGGAAATCTCAGTCTTGTCAGGTTCTCCACATACCCAATCATTTTGAGTGTGTGAGGACCAACTGGATCTCCTTCTGTCGTGACGCACTTGAACAGTGCCCTTGAGACATTGTATCTCTCTTGCCGTACTTGATCTTCATACATGTTCCTGAGATGCTGAATCATCTCAATGACACCCATGTTCTCATGTTGTCTCTGCAACTCGTGGTTCATAGAGCACAACATCAAGCACTTTGCATCAATGGCTTCATCATAATGCTTCTTGTAAGCATCCCTTTCTGTCTTTGGTGCATTAGGAGCAGGTTCCTCTGGAATTGGAGTATCCAGGACATAGAGCTTTCTCTCTTGAGTGAGAATAATTCTCAATGTCCTATACCAGTCGTGGAAGTTTGGCCCATTCAGCTTGTACTTTTCAAGGACCGATCACAAAGAAAAGTGATTGTTGTTTGTTGTCATTTGTACTACAAAAGGAAATATGAAATTTTAGTCCAAAAACTCATTTTTGACTTATTTGTTTGATTTGAAAAGTTGACGATATAATTAGGCCTTTAATTAATTATCGCTCCCACTATTTTACTTCAAATTGATAACCCTCACCATAAATTCAGAAGATTGCAGCGTACAACCTTCTAGTGGGCAAGATCTTGAAATCCTCTAAGTCATGGACCAGCTAGGGTTGTCACCCACAACTTAGATCTCTCAGGTAGGCAACTTTTGCCAATTGCATCATAAGCAACTCTTGATAAGATGTCATATGCAACTCCTTGCCATGATCATCTCCATGCCTCAAGGTGCTAGATCCTATCTAGGTCACCTTGTTAAGTCCGACCCAAAGCCAACACGATGAATATGCACCCTGCTTGGGTAGACACACATATCCATCCTTCACGCTTCCACAATATAGACGGTACACCACGCTTGGGCGTGCCCACACTTGGTCGATCAAGCTTTTAACATGTGTCGCATTTGGAAGGCATCTAAAACTTAATATTTAATGAGGGATTTTGTTTTATATAAATATACATATCCAATCACCACAATACATAGTACATATCATATACATGCTATATCCCACATAAAACATGCAAAATGATAAAAGCGATGATTATGGCCATCCTAATGTGATTCCTCGAGCCAAGAGGAATCACGGTCATCTAGGTCTACATCACATGCAACCTGTACAAGATGAACTCTGTGCTTTGCCTTATGAGTAGATCAACTCATCACATGAATGATTTTCTCATTCTGGTATGGTTGTTTGGGTGCCACCAGCCGATCAGTTGGTTCCTCCAACCGATCAGTTCGCCTGGTCATCGTGCATCTCATCATGGACACCACCCGCTCGTCTCGCTCCTCGAACTGGTCATTAACTGATTGGCTCACACCTTGAACCGATCGTCTGGAATGTCAACCAATCGGTTCACGCCTTGAACAGATCGTCTCAGCTGTCGTCAGGATGTCCTCCGTTCTTTGACATAACAGGAAATAAAATTCTATCCTATTTTACATTTTAAAAAGAGAAACCTCAAGTTACATTCGAGGGGAGCAAAGGTAGGAAAGAAATCTCAAATTATTTCGAGTTACATTAGGAATAGGAGAAGGAAGATCAGTGCGAAGACCGAAATGCAAGCAACCACATACAACCATACACAAACAGGGTTTATTGGCCATAACCACACTATACATCCACCACAAAACTCGTTTAAGGGCGACGTGTATCGAGTGCATTAATAATACATATCATATATGTAAATTGGGATTTGTGGATTTAGGATTGGACATGCATAAAGCCAATTTTATTCACATCGTATGCAATAAATAAAGGCGACAAACCAAAATCGATCATATCGATAATCCTAAAGTATAGAGCAGTTGATGTGGCTCTGATACCACTGTTGGGTTTTAAAGGAGGCAGAGAAGGCAGTGGAAATAAAAATTTTCCTCACCAAACCTAGAACAAGGAAACACGTCAACGTCTATACAATAGGAAAGGATGGTTTGTGGAATCATACGTTGTCTCGAGGCTTGCTCAGCGACAATACCTCGCACCTTGTGTGGTCTTCACCTCCGGTCTTGGACAGTGTTTGTGCAGCTCCTGATCGCACTGGGACTGACGACTCTTGGTCTTACTGGGACTGTCGGGATTGACCGTTGTCCTTCGAGCGGAAGAAACCTCCCGCTTCTGAAGTAGTCCACACGGACCACCTAGAACTCCAATCTCCTTGTCCCACAAGGAATTGGAAGGAGTCACACCCTCCTGTTGGCGTACTAGTCACCAACACACTGTCCTGCTACCAGTCACAACTACAGTTGTCTTTCCCTTGTTGTGCCTCCCTTATCGGGTAGCACTTGCTCGGGCTCTCTCGGTTACCAAAACCAGAGAGAACGACAACTTTGCAGAGCAACTGGTTTACACTGAGTTGTACTTTGAGAAGCCCCCAATACCCCTATTTATATAGGAGGGTCATGGGACAAGGTTCTCCATCCCGGGAAATACGGGACTAAAAGAAGGAGTAGAAGGGTTTGAGATTTTCCACAAAAACAACCAACTCACAACCTGAACCAATTGTTTCACAACTGAAATGGTCGGTTGGGGACCTGATCCGGTCAGTTGACACCTCAACCGATCGGTTGGGACCCATGAGCTAATCGGTTCACTACTGAACCGGTCGGTTCATGGTCCTGATCAATTCCCGATTGACTTTCCTGCTTTTGTTTCTAATTGGTATTGAATACCAATCCTTTTTCCCAATCAAATTAGGCAACTGAAATGAAAGGAAAATTCTCACCAATCCTACTTTCCCAACTTGCTCAGTTGGACCAGTTGAACCGATCGTTTCAACACTTGAAGCAATCATTTCACCTTGTCCACGAGCCGATCGACTCAACACTTGAGTCGACCGATTCACCAAGATCAGCCGATCGGTTCATCACATGAGACGATCGGTTGGGAGGGCAGATTGTGCAGAATCAGTCAATTGCGGTTTCAATCAATTCGATACTCCAATCAATGTGTCCAACACCTTGAACATTATGATATTGAGCTATCAATTGATTGAGCATTTAATCGAACTACTAAACTCCTTTAGTAATCAATTTAAACATTGTTTGTGGACAAAACTCCTCTTCCAGGTTAAATCCTATGTGTGTGACCCTGCAGGTCCATTTCACATTGGTAGTGAAAGTCCATAACACTTATGACTTCACAAGCAAAGAGCGGTGCCTAGTCACACATCAGTGCTACCCAAGTGAAATAGAAAGTTGGAGAACAACTTTCAATCCTACAATCCATAAATGGTGTTACAGTGAATGTATAATTCCTTTGTCACTGATATCCCGAATGAACTCGAGGAATGGAACAGTCATCCTATCAACGTTCATTCACTTTCTTGATCTCAGAGTAGATTGGAAGAGATATGTATGACATCAATATCACATACTTATTCACACATGCATGCACACCTTTCTCAATCCTACTCATCAAGTGGCCATGGATATCAAACTCCCTTAGGAGGGACAAATCCCATATCTATCACTCACCCCTCAAAATCGCCATGTGTCAAAGCCACCCAATCATCACCTTTATAACAACCCATGTTTCAGGACTGCATTTGATGATGTCAAAGTGTGCCCAACGACATGTGTTGAGTGTAGTGATTTCAGGTCAAAGAATCACACTCACCACCATCATTGTGAGTATTGAATGTGACTACCATGTCATGGTTCCATATGTCAAACTCACGGTGGGTCTGTCCGGTACACTTGTTCTCTAACAAGTACCTATGTGTTTGGCTTGATATCTCTATATCATGACTAATGAGATTCTGTCATCAACCAACACCACAATCTAGTCTTGTGTATCATTGTTGTCTATCTACCTTCGATAATGACATCCGACTAGGGACATAACAAGAATGTACAAACTCTTAGCATCCGTATGATCTCATCGTTCAGGTCCTCAACCTGAAAGCATCCATCATTGAGTATTGTCATTCTCTAGACATTCAATTTGTTCTATAACTATCTCGTATGACTGAACCAGAAAGAGTTGGAAGCTTGCCTTTGATGTTTATCAAATCAATCTTAATGTATCCCACCAATCATCCCATGATCGGCTCTCAGGGCATACATACCAACACATCATGGCATAACTTAGTGTGTTGTTTGTAGATTCGAGCATTCTCATAAGTTGTCATCCGGAGCTCATCCAGCTCTTCAAGTTGTAGAATCCTGGCTTGACCAACTTTCTTCATGTCAAAATTTAGTTTTTTGATTGCCCAACAAGCTTTGTGTTCAAGTTCTATAGGCAGGTGACATGACTTGCTACAGATTAATCTAAATGGTGTTGTCCCAAGAGGAGTCTTGAAAGCAGTTCGGTAGGCCCACAAGGCGACATTGATTTTTACTGACCAATCGTTTCAGTTACGACCTACTGTCTTTTCCAGGATAGCTTTGAGTTGGAAGTTAGAGACCTCTACCTAGCTACTTGTTTGCAGATGGTAGGGGGAATCTACCTTGTGTGTTACACCATATTTTCTCAATAGAGATTTGAAGCTTCTCTCCAAAAAATGAGAACCTCCGTCATATATCACAGTGCGTGGGACTCCAAAATGGGGAAATATAATATCTCTAAACATTTTGATGACTGGTTTTGAATTTCTAGTGACAGTTGGTATGGCCTCTACCCATTTAGAGGCATAATCTACCGCAACTAGAATGTAGCAAAATCCATGCGAGGATGGGAATGGACCCATGTAGTCCACTCCCCAAACATCAAAACTCTCAACTTCTTGCCATAGCTTAAGTGGCATCTCATCTCTTTTTGTAATGTTACTCGTTCTCTGACATTTGTCACATGCCAAGACAAAGTTATAGGAATCTCTAGATATGGTTGGCCAAAAGAAGCCACATTGCAAAACCTTCAAAGTAGTTTTCTTAGAACTCATATGACCTCCAACAGGGCCTAAGTGGCATTGCTCTAGAACAAGTTGAGCTTCTTCCTCGACAATACAATGTCGGTAGAGACCATCAACACAAATCTTAAAGAGGTATGGCTCATCCCAGTGATATTGCCTCACATCATGCATGAATTTCTTCATTGCATTGTTGGTGCATTCAGGGTGGATGACACCAGCCACAAGGTAGTTCACATAGTCCGAGTACTAAGGAATAGCTTTTGAAAATTTTATGAGCTGGTCATCTGGAAGAGAGTCATTAATAGGGATCTTCTCAATGTCCAGGGTGTGGATACGACTTAAGTGGTCTACCACAACATTCTCTATTCCTTTCTTATCTCTTATCTCAAGATCAAATTCTTGCAAGAGGAGAATCCATCTGATTAGCCTATGTTTTGCATCTTTCTTTTTTAGGAGGTAACAAATTGCAGTGTGATTAGTTTTGGGTTTTAAGGGAGATATAGAAGGCAGCAGAAACAAAAAAAAATTCTCCTCCCAAACCCATAATAAAGGAATCGTTTCAACGTCTATACAATAGGAAGGATGGTTTGTAGAGGCGTACCTTGTCCCGAGGCTTGCTTGGCGACGTTACCTCGCAGCTTGCACGGTCTTCAACTCCAGTCTTAGAAGGTGTCTGTGTAGCTCCTGATCTCACCGGGACTATCGGGATTGACAACTATCCTCCGAGCGGCAGAAGTCTCCTTCCTCTGAAGTAGTCCACACAGACCACCTGGAACTCCGATCTCCATATCCCACAAGGAATCAAAAGGAGTCACACCCTCTTGTCGGCGTACTAGTCACTGACACACTCTCCTACAACCAGTTTCCTTTCTGCAGTTGTCTTTCCCTTATTGTGCCTCCCTTATCGGGTAGCACTTGCTCGGGCTCTCTCAGTTACCACAACCAGAGAGAACGACAACTTTGCAGAGCAACTGGTGTTCTGAGTTGTTGTTCCTGAGAAGCCCCCAATACCCCTATATATAAGAGGGTTATGGGACATGGTTCTCTACCCCAAGCAATGCGAGATTAATGCGGGAATAGAAGGGTTCGAGATTTACCACAAAACAACCAACTACACCACCTGAACCGATTGTTTCATGCATGAAATGGTCGATTTGGGAGCTGAGCCGATGAGTTCACACCTCAACCGATCGGTTGGGGCACCTGAGCCGATCGGTTCACTTCTGAGTCGATCGGTTCATGATCCAGGTCAAACTCAAATTGACTTTCGTATTTATTTCCAACTAATCAAATATTAATCCTTGTTCAAATTTAATTTGTACAAGTAAAACAAATTGTATTTGCAAAATAGTCTTCTGACTTTCCAAATGATCTCGGTTGGTCCACAAATTGATCGGTTCAACAATTGAGTCAATCATTTCATGACACATGAGCTGATCGGTTGGGGCAGCAAAATATGCAAAATTAGTAAATTACAGTTTTAATCAATACGATACTCTAATCAATCAGTCCAACACCTTGAACAATATGATACTGAGCTATCGATTGATTGAGAGTTAATTGAACTACTAAATGCTTTTAGTAATCAATCTAAACATCATTTGTGGATAAACTCCTCTTCTAGGTTAAATCCTATGTGTGTGACCCTGCAGGTCCATTTCATGTTGGCAGTGAAAGTCCATAACACTTATGACTTCACAAGCAAAGAACGGTGCCTAGTCGCACATCCGTGCTACCCAAGTGAAATAGAAAGTTGAAGAACAACTTTCAATCCTACAATTGGTGAATGATGTTTTAGTGAATGTATAATTCCTTTGTCACTGATATCCTGAATGAACTCAAGGCATGGAAAAGTCATCCTGTCAAGGTTCATTCACTTTCTTGATCCCAGAGTAGATTGGAGGAGATATGTATGACATCAATATCACATACTAATTCACACATGTGTGTGCATCCCTATCTCAATCCTACTCATCAAGTAGTGATGGATATCAAACTCCCCCAAGAGGGACAAATCCCATATCTATCACTCACCCCTCAAAAACCAATGTGTCAAAGCCACCCAATGATCACCTTTATAACAACCCATTTTTAAGGACTGCATTTGATGATGTCAAAGTGTACCCAACGACATGTGTTAAGTGTAATGATTTCAGGTCAAAGAATCACACTCACCACTATCACTGTGAGAATTGGCTGTGACTACCATGTCATGGCTCCATGTGTCAAACTCACGGTGGGTCTGTCCGGTAAACTTGTTCTCTAACAAGTACCTATGTGTTTGGTTTGATATCTCCATATCATGACTAATGAGATTTTGTCATCAACCAACACCACAATCTAGTCTTGTGTGTCATTGTTGTCTATCTACCTTCCACAATGACATCCAACTAGGGACATAACAAGAATGCACAAACTCTTAGCATCCGTATGATCTCATCGTTCACGTCCTCAATCTAAAAGCATACATCATTGAGTACTATCATTCTTTAGACATTCAATCTGTTCTATCATTATCTCATATGACTGAACCAGAAAGAATTGGAAGCTTGCCTTTGATGCTTATCAAATCAATCTTAATGTATCCCACCAATCATCCCATGATTGGCACTCAGGGCATACATACCAATAGACTCCCACTTGCACTATGAGCCAATCACCCTTGAATCATATTCATAGTGATCTTCAAACATGTCACACATGTTACTGTTCTCTGGTGCTAATGAAGTAAGTTATGGCAACACCTTGCCAAAGTAAGTATTAACTACATGTCTCTCATCTCTTTGTTGTACGTCACACATATGAGATGGAGTTTCCATAATATGCGATCTAGTATTCCTTTGCTAACCATAAGCCACATTGCATGACCAAGCGCTCCTAACTTGTCATCAATGACCGGAATAATTGTAAGTTCATCTCATGAACTTCCATATCCATATAGTATCCACTAATGTTCTCTAACACACAGATACTCGACTTTTCCTTTTAAACAGCTTTACTGGAACATTTCTGTTTATCAACAAACATTCATTTTTATATATCCCATATATATCACGATTAATTCTCTATCCTTTTTGGAAGTTCGCATCAGTGTAACTCTTTAGAGTGAACCCTTCCTTATTTCCATAGAACTAGTACTTCTCAAGTACTTATCAAGTTCTTATGGTATTCTAGTAACCCTTACTAGAACTAGACAGACATCCACTCGTCATGTCCCACATATGAGTTACCAGGATGAGCACATCATATTGTAATGTCCTACATACAAGATGATGAATTTTATTCTTGTCATGTCCTTACATGCAAGATAATGGGATAATTACATACATGATAGATCCATATCTATTCTTAGTGTTCCCATTCTTCACAAGAATTGGAAACTTGGCCCTTGGGATACTAACTCCATGTAACATGGACACATTTTCTCCCACTGAATTTGTGCATACTGAACCCTTCAGTATAGATTTCCAATGTATGCTCTCTCTCATTTCAGGTCAAGAGGTTTTTGAGAACTATCTCTATAGATCTCTATTCCTATCACATTGGAAACATCTCTATCTTCCCTAAAGATAATTTCCACTTTGGATTTCCATTATAGAACATTTCCATTTCACATCAACATGTGGAATGTGAATACGCTCCCACTAAATCATAGATCTCTTCTTTATTTTTGACATAACAGTCAAACCCTTTGACTATATTATCAAAGTAAAGATCCAACTCTGAGTTGCTTGTACTCAATCAATCACATTGATTAGTCCATTGTAACTTATAGACTTCATTTGCATTAATGGATTCATAAACCTTATAGGTTGTGTCACATACACATCCTTGTCTTATTCCTCATATGAATGTGATTTTAGTATCTGTATGACAAATCTCTTAGTCATTAAGTTGCAATCAACAAGCACCATCCTTTTCAAAATTCCATCCATGTGTCTTAACACTTAAGACTCATTTGCACTTATGGATTTCATCCCAATGGGTGCTACCATCAAGGTCATACCTTATGGTTCACATGGAAGTCATTTAGGATGTGATGGTCATAAACCATAACTCAAGATCTGGTTCCTCAAATTCATCTAGATAGTTGACTCATCACATGACCAACTCATCACATAGATAATCGAGGTGTTTCTGTCAAGGATATAAGAACTCTCAACTCCTTGTGATTCTTAATGTCCTTTATTAGTATGGGGTATTCTTTATTTAAGAAGAAATTAGTTATTTGATAATCATCCTATAACTCCTTAGAGCATGACTCCTTGTTGATTTATACATCACCATGCCTTAATCATGAGTTCACTATGATACACTATCATAATCACTCACAAGGTTCTCAAACATTTGGTTCAAGTATTTCATTCATTGATCTCATCAATAATTAACACTTTACCAAATTTGTACTTCATCTATGATATTATTGAACACATCAAGATATTCATATTTGTTTTTCTCCAAACACCATTTGAAGTACTAGCATTAACTCATCACATGTATTATACCTAATAGGATAATCATTCTCTCACTGCCACTAGTGAAGATTGATTAATCATGTCTAAGAGATTCATGTCTCTTACTGGTTCTCTAACCAAAACGAGTCTATACTTATCCATCATATGGAAACTAGAAATGAATTTCTCATGATTTATGCTAATATGATTGTTTGAGTTATCAATAAATTTTAGGTATAATTTTATCTTATGCATACCAAGTACCACAAGATAAACAAGGAGTTGCGACAAAGATTGAAACATCAACTTTATTAATTGTTATCAGTTTCATAAAATATGCAAAAAATAATGTGTTTCTATCCATTGGCAAATATGAAATAGCACTTCGTAACTCTATTACATGCCTTCTAAGCTAAAAATAAACTAAAGTACTCCTATCTATGGAGGCAACACTTGCCCCATTTATTGAGTGCTTTACATTTTATATCTTGGTATCATATACCTCAAAAATGTTACAAGTTTATTTCATGACACCTTCAGGTGGAGACGTCTGTCGCCTCCTTCTTCTTTAGTTCTTCCAGATAGAGTGGACAATTCCTTTTCCAATGTCCTAGATTTTGACAATGGTGGAAATTTCCTCTCTTGGTCATGCCTCCCTTGGCTTTGAGAGTTGAAGATGACTTGGGATGTTTGCTAGCATCAGAACCTTTCTTATCCTTACCCTTGCCCTTGTGCTTGGACTTGCCTTTCTTGTTGCTGATCATCATCACAGACTTAGGCTTGTCCTTCTTCATCTGTGTCTCGGCTGTCCTCAACATGATCAACAACTCTGTCAATGGCTTGTCAAAGTTGTCCATGTTGTAGTTCATCACAAACTGACTATAGGATTCTGGCAATGATTGCAGTATCACGTAAGTAGCCAACTCTTGGCTCAGGGGAAATCCCAGTCTCGTCAGGTTCTCCACATACCCAATCATCTTGAGTGTGTGAGGACCAACTAGATCTCCTTCTATGATGACGCACTTGAACAGTGCCCTAGAGACATCATATCTATCTTGCCATGCTTGATCTTAATACATGTTCTTGAGATGATGAATCATCTCAATGACACCCATGTTCTCATGTTGCCTTTGCAACTCGTGGTTCATGGAGCACAACATCAAGCACTTTGCATCAATGGCATCATCAGAATGCTTCTTATAAGCATCCATTTCTGCCTTTGGTGCGGTAGGAGTAGGTTCCTATGGATCTGGAGTATCCAAGACATAGAGCTTTTGCTCTTGAGTGAGAACAATTATAAATGTCCTAAACCAGTCATGGAAGTTAGTCCCACTCTGCTTGTCCTTTTTAAGGACCAATCACAATGAAAAGTGATTGTTGTTTGTTGTCATTTGTACTACAAAAGGAAATATATGCAATTTAGTCCAAAACTCAATTTTGACTTATTTGATTGATTTGAAAGGTTGATGATATAATTAGGACTTTAATTAATTATCACTCCCACTATTTTTGTTCAAATTGATAGCCCTCACCATCAATTCGGAAGATTGCAGTGTACAATCTTCTAGTGGGTCAAGATCCTAAAATCCTCTGAGTTATTGACCAGCTAGGGTTGTCACCCACAACTTAGATCTTCCAGGTAAACAACTTTTGCCAATTGTATCATATAAAACTCTTGAAAGATGTCATATGCAACTCCTTGCCATGATCACCTCCATGCCTCAAGGTGTTAGATCTTATCTAGGTCACCTTGTTAAGTCTGACCCAAAGCCAACACGATGAATATGCACCCTGCTAGGGCAGACCCACATACTCATCCTTCACACCTCCATGAGATAGATGGTGCTCCACACTAGGGCGTGCCCACACTTAGCCGATCAATCTTTTCACATGTTTCGCATTTGGAAGGCATCTAAAACTTTAATATTTAATGAGGGATTTGGTTTTTATAGGTACATATACATATCAAATCACCATAGTACGTATCATATACATGCTATATCCCACATAAAACATACAAAATGATAAAAGAAATGATTATGGCCATCCTAATGTGATTCCTCAAGCCAAGAGGAATCACGGTCATCTAGGTCTACATCACATGCAACCTATCCATGATGAAGTGCTATAGCCATCCGAGTTGATCAACTCATCACATGAATGACCTGCTCGCCCTGGCCAGTCATCTGGGTGCCACCAGCCAATCAGTTGGCTCCTCCAACTGATCGGTTCGCATGGTCATCGTGCATCTCCTCAGGTCGCCACCCGCTCATCTCGCTCCTTGAGTCGGTCATATAGAATGCCAACCGATCGGTTCACGCCTTGAACCATTCTTCTCAGTTGTCGTCAGATTGTCCTCCGTTCTTTGACATAATAGGAAATATAAAAGATCTATCCTATTTACATTTAAATTGGGAAACCCCAAGTTACATTCGGTGGGAGCAAAGGTAGGAAAGAAATCTCGAGTTATCTCGAGTTACATCAGGAATAAGGAGGTAGGGAATTAGTGCGCAGACTACGATGCAAGTGACCACATACAACCAAGCACATATATATAGGGTTTATTGGCCATAACCACACTATACATCCACCACAAAACTCATTTAAGGGTGACGCGTATCGAGTGCATTAATATTACATATCATATATGTATATTGTTATTTGTGGATTTAAGATTGGACATGCACAAAGCCAATCTTATTCACATCGTATGCAATAAATAAAGGCGACAAACCAAAATCGATCATATCGATAATCCTAAAGTATATAGTAGTTGACGTGGCTCTGATACCACTATTGGGTTTTATGGGAGACAGAGAAGGTAGCGGAAACAAAAAATTCTCCTCCCAAACCCAGAATAAAGGAATCGCGTCAACATCTATACAATAGGAAGGATGGTTTGCAGAGGCATACCTTGTCCTGAGGCTTGCTTGGCGACGTTACCTCGCGGCTTCTGCGGTCTTAACCTCTGGTCTTGGACGGTGTCTGTGCAACTCCTGGTCTCACTGAGACTCTTGGGATTAACAACTATCCTCCGAGCAGTATAAGTCTCCCGCCTCTACAGTAGTCCACACAGACTTCTTGGAACTCCGATCTCCTTGTCACACAAGGCACCGAAAGGAGTCATACCCTCCTATCAACATACTAGTCACTGACACACTCTCCTACAACTCGTCACTTTTCTATTGTTTTCTTTCCCTCGTTGTGCTTCCCTAATCAGGTAGCACTTGCTCGGGCTCTCTCAGTTACGACAATCGGAGAGAACGATAACTTTGCAGAGCAACTGGTGTTATGAGTTGTACAATCTGAGAAGCCCCCAATACCCCTATATATATGGGAGGGTCATGGGACAGGGTTCTCTACCCCGTGCAATGCATGATTAATGCAGGAGTAGAAGGGTTCAAGATTTTCCACAAAACAACCAACTATGCCACCTGAATCGATCGTTTCTTGCATGAAACGAATGGTTGGGGAGTTGAGCCGATCGGTTCACACCTCAACTGATCGGTTCGGGCACCTGAGCCGATCGGTTCACTTCTGAGCCGATCGATTCGTGACCCTAGTCCAACTCAAATTGACTTTCATATTTGTTTCCAACTAATCAAATATTAATCCTTTTTCAAATTGAATTTGTACAAGTGAAACAAATTGTATTTGCGAAATAGTCTTCTGAATTTCGAAACGATCTCAAATGGTCCATGAATCATTCAGTTCAACAATTGAACTGATCATTTCATGACACATGAGCCGAACGACTCACCACTTGAGCCGATCGGTTCATCAACCTGAGTTGATCGGTTCATCCCATGAGCTGATCGGTTGGGGCAACAGACTATGCAAAATCAGTCAATTGTTGTTTCAATCAATCTGATACTCTAATCAATCGGTCCAACACCTTGAACAATATGATACTGAGCTATCAATTGATTGAGTGTTTAATTGAACTACTAAACTCCTTTAGTAATCAATCTAAACATCATTTGTGGATAAACTCCTCTTCCAAGTAAAATCCTATGTGTGTGACCCTGCAGGTCCATTTCACGTTGGCAGTGAAAGTCCATAACACGTATGACTTCACAAGCAAAGAGCAGTGCCTAGTTCCACATCATTGCTACCCAAGTGAAATAGAAAGTTGGAGAACAACTTTCAATCCTACAATCGGTGAATGGTGTTATAGTGAATGTATAATTCCTTTGTCATTGATATCCTGAATGAATTCAAGGCATGGAATAGTCATCCTGTCAACGTTCATTCACTTTCTTGATCTTAGAGTAGATTGGAGGAGATATGTATGACATCAATATCACATATTGATTCACACATGCATGCACATGCCTATCTCAATCCTACTCATCAAGTGTTCATGGATATCAAACTCCCTCAGGAGGGACAAATCCCATATCTATCACTCACCCCTCAAAAGCCCCATGTGCCAAAGCCACCCAATCATCACCTTTATAACAACCCATGTTTCAGGACTGCGCTTGATGATGTCAAAGTGTACCCAACGACATGTGTTGAGTGTAGTGATTTTAGGTCAAAAAATCACACTCACCACCATGATTGTGAGAACTAACTGTTACTACCATGTCATGGTTCCATGTGTCAAACTCACAGTGGGTCTGTCGGTAAACTTGTTCTCTAACAAGTACCTATGTGTTTAGTTTGATATCTCGATATCATGACTAACATGATTTTGTCATCAACCAACACTACAATCTAGTCTTGTGTGTCATTGTTGTGTATCTACCTTCCATAATGACATCCGACTAGGGACATAACAAGAATGTACAAACTCTTAACATCTGTATGATCTCATCGTTCAGGTCCTCAACCTAAAAGCATATGTCATTGAGTAGTGTCATTCTTTAGACATTCAATATGTTCTATCATTATCTCATATGACTAAACCAGAAAGAATTGGAAGCTTGCCTTTGATGCTTATTGAATCAATCTTAATGTATCCCACCAATCATCCCATGATTGGCTCTCAAGGCATACATACCAACGATTAGTGTAGACAATCACCTTCAAAACAATGAGGTAGGATCTAAACTTGTCAAAGGCATACACAACTGCTAAGAGTTTCTTCTCGGTAGTTGCATAGTTTCTTTGAGATTCATCAAGGGTCTTAGATGCATAGTAGATGACAGGATGTCTCTTTTCTTTATATTGGCCCAAAACTACACCAACTGCGTAGTCACTGGCATCACACATTATTTCAAAGTGCTCCCAATCTGGAGCTCTGATGATAGGGGTCGACGTAAGGGAATGCTTGAGATTGTTGAAACTCTTGATGCATTCATCATCACAGTGGAAATAAACGTCCTTTAGTAATAAGTTCATCATAGGCTTGGTTATCTTGGAGAAATCCTTTATGAACCTTCTATAAAAGCCTGCATGACCAAGAAATGGGCTGACCTCTCATACATTGGTTGGGATACTGAGTCTAGAAATCACTTCAATCTTTGCTTTGTATACTTCAATTCCTCAATTACTGACCCTATGTCCGAGGACAATGCCTTCTTTTACCATGAAGTCACATTTCTCCCAATTCAGCACCAGATGTGCTTCTTCACATCGTTTGAGGACAAGGGAGAGGTGCTTCAGGCATGAGTCGTATGAATCCCCATACACAGAAAAATCATCGATGAAAACTTCCATAATAGTTTCAGTTAGACCAGCGAATGTGGCCGCCATGAAACATTGGAAGGTTGCATGTGCATTCCAAAGCCTGAACGACATCCTTCTGAAGGTGTATGTTCCAAAAGGGCAAGTGAAAGTTGTCTTCTCTTAGTCATCTGGATGTATAAGAAGTTGATAGAATGAGAGTAACCATCAATATAGCAAAAATATTCCAAGTGAGCCAATCGCTCTAAAACATGGTCTAGAAAAGGCATTGGGAAATGGTCCTTATGTGTTGCCTTGTTTAATTTCCTGTAATCAATACACATCCTCCAGCCTGTGACTGTTTGGGTGGGGATGAGTTTGTTATTTTCATTTTTTATCACGGTATTGCCACCTTTCTTTGGGACACAATGTACTGGACTCACCCATGGCGAGTCAGATATAGGATAGATGATTCTTATAGTGAGAAATTTAATGACTTCAAGGCGGACTACTTCTTTCATATTTGGATTAAACTTTCATTGATGTTCAACATTTGGTTTGTGGTCTTCCACCATGGGGATTTTGTGCATGCAAAGTGCTTGACTGACCCCGGTGAGATCACACATCTTATAGACAATAGATTTTCTTCTTTCCCTTAATTCTTTCAGGAGTTTATCTTCTTATTCGGACGTTAGATTGGAATTAATGATAACTGGACAGACCTTGAGATCATCCAGGAACACGTACTTCAGTCCTTTAGGTAAGGGCTTCATTTCAGGGGCTTCTGGTTTCTCACATGGCTCTTTGGTAACATTCACATCCTTGGGTTCCTCAAATTTAGCTTCAAGATCTTCTTCTGCAACATTGAGTTGGAGAACATAATATTTTGCTTGTTCATCAATAGAGTCATTAGCATATGGGTTTGTTAAAGACATTTCTAAAGGATCATCTTGTTCATAATCCTCTTGTGTAAGGATTGACATTTTCTCTATGCAATCAATCAAATAGACTTCTTCTTGCATGCTCGGTCTTCGCATGCTTTCAAAAACATTGAACTCAAGGGTTTCTTTACCTAGTCTGAGGAGTAAGGTTCCTACTTCAACTTCAATCAAATCCCTTACAGTGGCAAGGAATGGATGACCAAATATAAGAGGGTATCTGGCATCTTCATTTATATCCATTATGACAAAGTCACATGGGACAAAAGATTATTTTCCTACCTTCATTGGGACATTCTCGATGATTCCCAAAGGGATAGTCATAGAATTGTCTTCAAGTTGTATGGTCATGCCAGTTGGGAGAAGCTCAGCAAACCCTAGCCTCTTGCAAAGGCTAAGTGGCATGATAGAGATGCTAGCACCAAGGTCAACCAATCCCTTCTTACATGAAGAGTCACCAATATGACATGAAATTCCAAAGGATCATGGGTCTTTTTACTTCTTGGGCATCTTGCTCTAAATAATATCGGAAGTAGTTATGGCTAACTTGACTGTCTCATATTCTCCAATTATATATTTCTTGTGAGGAGAGACTTTAAGTACTTCATCCAGGCTGGTATCTCAGCCAGTGCATCTAGAAAGGGTATATCAACATGAAGCTTCTTCATTGCTTGAACTTGTTGAAATGAGTGTCAAGCTTTGTCTCCTTCAAACAAGCTGGGAAAGGAGGACGGGGCTTGTATACCAGCACATCCAACATGGGTGTGTCTTCTGCTTCTAGAATAATAGGTTCCTCATAACTTGCTTTGTCTATCTTACCAGTGGTTGGTGGTTCTTTTAGTTGAGATTTAGGTACTGTACAGTCTTGGGCAGTCACAAAGTCGTCATCGTCTGTAACTACCACAGGTGTCTTGATAAGAGGATCAGAATAATCTTTTCCTGATCTGGTGGTGACATCCTTTAGTTGCTATGGATTCTTAGGATTGTTCTCTGGTTGGCCAGTAAAAGCTCCAGTAGGCGGCTTGAGGCTAGTTGAAAGTTAAGCAAATTGAGATTCGATAGCCTTCTGATGGGCTTGCCGATTCGCTATCATAGTTTGTTGCGAATACAAGATCTTCTCAATGGATGAAAGTTTGTCGTCAGAAAATATGGGGTTGGCTTGTTGACCTTGTTGTTGTTGTTGATAGGGGACTTGGTTGGGACTCTGGAACTGAGAATTGTTCTGATAATTGTTGTAGTTTCTATTTTGGAAGTTACCTCTAAAGTTCCCTTGATTCCTGAAATTTTGTTGTTGGTTATACTGATATCCCGGTAGGCCTCATTGTTGATTATTTGAACCAAGTTGTCATGAGTTTTCTTCTCCTGAAGGGTTTCCATAATGAAAACCCAGATGGTTCTTGTTCTAAATTGGGTTATAATATCATTGACCAGGGATAGTGTTGACAACATTCAAATTTTCCATTTGACCATTATCTCATTGGCCCCAAATGTTTCCTAGAACAACATCGTAGAGAATATTGCAGGCTAACATAGAATGGTCAGTTGTTTTACATGCTTCACAAAATAGTGAAGCTGACTTGACTTGTTTTTGTTGTTGAGGGGGTGAGTGCCTTCTTTCATAGGCGGTGAAAAATGATTCGAGGTTGTCCGACTTAGAAACTAGTAGCTTCAAGGATTCAATGATAGACTTGTACTCATGAGTAGCTTCTACCATAGCAACCTTCAACAATCCTTTGACTACATGTCTACACCAGTTGGCTTGATTTTCAGCTCCAAGGATGACAACCTTCCATGTGCTATCATAGCTTTGTCACATGAAGTTTCCTCCAAATGAGGAGTCTAAAAACTTCTTGATATCATCATCCACACCTCTATAAAAGATTTCAATGAGTTGATTCTTAAGAATGCCATGGTTTGAACACTTGCGTAGAAGCTCTTTGTATCTTTTCCATGCTTTTGCAAGGGTTTCTCCAGGGACCTGAACAAATTGTGTTATCCGGCCACTAATTTCATAGGTGAGGGAAGGAGGATAGAATTTTTCCAGAAAAACATTTTGAAGTTGTTCCCAGGTGGTGATGGGTTCACACTTCAAGGAGTTATGCGAACTCATGGATCTATCAGCAAGAGAATATTTGAAGAGATGGAGTCTGATGGCATCATATGTGACTCCATTATGCTTTGTCATAGCACATAGATCTAAAAACCTCAGAAGATGTTCTTGACTATCTTCTCCTTGCTTATCATAGAAAGGGCTATTCTGAAGCAGTGTATCCCGATGTGTTCTTATCTCAAAATTTGGAGCATTGATGGGAGGAGGTTGTACTGGGTGATGAACGTCAGTAGCCTTTGGGATTGAGAATTCTCTAAGGTCTTTTTGTAACTCAGCTTGTTGAGCTGCTTGGATTTCCTCTTGAACCGCAGCTCAGGCTTCTTACATAAGCCTATCTCTTTGCGCATTAAGGGCTTGAGCTACCCTTTGGGCAATTTCCTCCTCTTGTGCCATTCTATCTTGGTTCTCTCTACTTTGACGACGAAAGGTTTGTTCTATCTCTGGGTCAAAGCTAGCAGTGAGGCCGAAACTGTTCGAGCAATGCATACACTAGTCTTTGGGGGTACCTAGGATGGAAATATCTTTTTGGAGTAAGATGGGTAGAGTAGAGTCAAATTCAAGTAGATGCTCAATAGTATCAAAAGTAAAAGTAAAATCCTTGATTAGTCTCAATAGAATAAGATTTAACTAGATGATTCTATTGTCCCTGTCAACGGCGCCAAAATTTGACGTGGTTGTTACTGCACTAACAAACTCACCCAGGGCTGAAATCCCTGAGTTTTTACTAAAACCTTGTGCAATAATACCACCCGCAAGAGGACAGGTCTTATCGTAGTATATTTTAGGATCAAATCCCAAGGGACAATGTTTTTAAGAATCTTACTAGTCAAATCTAGTTGAATCCAGACTAATACTTATAACGAGATTGGTTTGAGTTTAATTAAACTAATTGCATGAAAATTAATTAGCAAGATTAAAATTTGATTAAATATTAATGATGGGAATCGCTGGGATGGACCTAGGTTTCACCACCGCAACACATGCAAACATATCCAAACACGCACATCCAGGCTAGATATAACCATCCAAATGGAGCTGCTGCAAACCCTCCATATGGACATTTGGTTTGCGTAAACATCACCTTAGGCATCAGATGTCTCGTCGCCATCCAGATCACACACTTACAGCTCCGAAGATACAGATATCCAACTAAAGTTGCAGGCCCCGCATACAGGCATTAGGCACACAGAAGTGTCACCTGGCTAGATGTCTCATCCCCACACAGATCACACACTTATGACTTCAGGGAATCGCATCAAAAGTTCTCATCAAGGAGTCAACTGTGTTAATCGACATTCAAAACCTACGTATTGAAGTTCTCGCAGCATAGGAACAGAATAGATCATGTAAGAAGCTGATCAATCTAGAAGCATACATCAATTGATTAACAATGAAATGAAAAGTTATATACATGCCATGGAATGTTTAATAAAAGGACATGTAAGCATGGGCAGCGGGGCTAGTCCCCACACCCCATCGAAAGAAAACTACTGATGGAGCCTCGTCTTAAGTGGAGTTGCGTGCACCAATAAAAATCCTAAAGATAATAAGTCTTTAAGTTTAGCATTGTGTGTGCTAGCATAATATCTCCACCCACGTATGCTAAGGTACATGGAAGTCTTATCATAGTAAAGTGGAGGGTCGAATCCATGAGGCAACAATCCTTTTAAGGATTTAACAAGATGGAAAATGTTATAATTCTATTTATCTACTTAAGATTTGATACTTAGATCAAAGAGTTTGGTTGATGATTTAACTAAAATGCAAATGAAAATTAAATGGTAGGGAAGTAAAATTAAGGTTGTAGACAATATTTGGAAACCACTAGGATGTGATTGAGTTTCACCACCACTATACATGGATCACAACATACATCATAATAACATGGCTTACAAAAAGGGTCCAATGAGTTAGTATCTTTGTATACTTATATTTCTTTCAAATAGCCAACTACGAGAAATGTGGAAGTATTGCAATGCCAGCCATCCCCGAACGAATGGTCACTTACTTTGCATCACTCCCTTCACAAAGTGTGTTCCTCGACCTGTAAAAGTTGTACTTCCATACATCAACTGATTCGATTTCATAGTATGAAAGTACAACAACGGAGGTGAGTTTACTCCTCTCCTTGAAAAGTGTTCCTAGATACTGAAATAGATATATGGTGACTACATACATCAAGAACCAACATACAATCGATAATCGAATCTAAAAAGTACAAATGTAGACAATTCACACTAGTAGATAATAGGTAATGTAGGTTTGTGATCAAGCCACTAGCATTCATTAAATGATTGATGTTGAACTAAAAATATAGTATTTCTCTATTACAAACTCATGAATTACAATGCATGAAATGAAAACATGGGTAGCGGGGCTACTCCCCGCACCCTAGTGTATGGAACTACTCGCTCATGGCAAGAACAAAGAAGGAGATAGGAGAAGAGAAGTAAAACATCATCTCCATGTAGGAGGGAGGAAGGTTGACCCCTTGGAGTAGAGAAAAACTATCTTCACAATGTGTGGTTGCTTTGGTGATGAATCCTTCACTCCCTCCCTTCTATGTCAATGAGAGAGGAAGTAGGCTTATGGATGGAGTGTGAATCTCAGACCGACAGCCTTGGGGCGAAGGATGAAGGATGAAATAGTCCCCCCTTTGAGGACCCCTGGGTCCTATTTATAGGCTCCAAGGGGGTCTTGAACGGTTTTGAGTTATTTTGATCTTCACAGTTTGGAGACCATTTGGATCCTTACGGTCTGGAGACCATTTGGATTCTCACGGTCTTGATACTGGTAGCTTTCACACGTTCTTGGAATCAATAAATCTTCACTCGGTCTTGGTACCATTAGAGTCCTCATGGTCTTAGGACCGCTAGGCTTTTGGTCGGTCTTGGGACCGCAAGGGCCTTCATACTCTTGGGAACGCTAGGGCTTCATGGTCTTGGGACCGCTAGGGCCTTTACGGTCTTGGGACCGCTTGGGACTTTACGGTCTTGGGACCACTAGGGCCTTCACAGTCTTAGGACTGCTAGGGCCTTCACAGTCTTGGGACTGGTTTGGAACTTTTGCATTTTTTTGGGTTTTTCTGTAAGAAGATAAGGGAAAATATCAGTCTATTGGTATATTCACAATAAATCGGAAGGTTAAGTATTCTATATAATTTATCTAAGAAAGAGTATGGAAAACAAAGAAAAACTAGTAAGATAACATGACAAAATGGGAGGTTATCACCCCCCCCCAACTTAGAGTCTAGCTTGTCCTCAAGCTGGATAGAGCTAAGGCACGTAGTGGTGAGGCAGTTTTATTTAGTGAGGATTTCCATACTCTTGCTTCAGATCTATACCAGAGATCTCCCAAAATCTTATCGGGAGTTCTTCTTGCATCGACTCCTTTAGGTATCGGGAGTTGCATGGACCTCAGGTTTCTTCCGTATCTTGTAACTCGCATTGGGACCACCCTTTCCTTGATCATATTCTATGCATGTATTCCACTCTAAGCAGTTTTATACTTCTTTGAAACTCCTATTGGAAGCTAAGATAGGTATGAGGGTTGGCTAAAGGCTACTATGTAACTCTACTTTGAAGGGGAGATGGTTTATCTAGACTTTTAGGGTCTCACTACTAGGCATGACACATCTGCCTTTGTGAGGATAGCTGACTGTACTGGCCGGGCGAGACCTTTTTCAGATTTTTCATATATTTGGAGACCTTAGGATCTCACTACCGGGTGCGATACATCTACCTTCGTGAGGGCAGATGGATGTATTGGATGGGCAAGACCTTTATTGTCTCTTCATATAGGTCCTTATGCATGACACAACTCTCATGTTTTATGCAACACTCATGCTTTTATTCATATTATCACTGGATTAAGAATTGGGTATTTTAGGGATTTTATTTGGGCTACCAAACCTCTTTTTGAAGAGAAGAAAACTGCTCCCTAGAGTTTCCAGACATGCACTTGTTCCGATTTTGTACTCGGCGGTCCACTTATGAGGTTCCTTGATTTGGATTTCACCTGGTTCCCTCCTGTCCTTGAGAGTGTTTGGCTTGTTTCGACCACAGTTTTGACCAGTGGAGAGTCTGATGTAGAATTGAAGCAAAAGCATGGATATCTGGTTGTGGAGGTGAGTTATTAATTTGTCATTATGTGCCCAGATGCTACTATGTAAGTGCTTCTGAGGAATACTTTGTCTCTAACTTATCTAGGGGTGCCCCCTTACCAAAGTGAAAGTTATCTTATGTACAAAAGTTATTCTATTAAAGAAATTATCAGAAAATCAAAATGTCAATAAAAAATATTTATGCAAAAGAATGAAGGTAAATGAAAGGGTGGAAGAGGAAAGAAAATTTGAATATAATACCTCTTCCCTTGCCCAGTATACTCCCCCCTAACTTATCACTCACTATGTCCTTAGAGTGTCAAGGTGATAGGTTGAGAAGTACATGGACAAGGGTGTCAAGATTCTGTTAAACCCTTGTTGGCTCCATAAGAGCGGATTTGCTACAAACTTTCCCCGTAAAGCATGATAATTCACATCCTTCATGTCCTCCACACGTTTTATATGAACATTGAGGGTATACATCTAGTAAAGGACGTGAAATCCACAGTCGTTTGATTCTCTGATTTGTTGAGGACATATGTGGCAGAAGGCTGGGTGCTTGAAATGATCTCTATTGTACGCCTCTGTGTGTTTTCCAAGAATATCATGTAGTCGTTCGGCACAATCCTTTGTCACTTCTTTCGTGGGCGTCTTTGCTATAACATCATAGTCCCTCTAGTTGAGATTGAACTGGCTATCAGAACTATTGTAGATAATTGTAATTTTGTTATGCAAGTTCGTTTCCAGCAACATATAATGCTCATAGTGAAGGAATGGAAGTAGGATGAACTATGGAGTCATATGCTAAAGATATGAAATAAGGGCTTCAGTGGTTCCGAAGTTCTTTGAGCCGAGTAAATCATCCTTCAGGTATGCTGACGCCATGTAAACCATAGGCAAGTCCCATGCTAGAAGAAATTGGTAGGAAGCCATGACGCTCATGGATAGTGAACCTTTTTCTTGTATGGTTTCACAAAGTGCATCTGCCATTACGAGAATATTCCCTTCAAGGAAAACAAGCTCATCAATCTCTGCATATAGTCGATACATGATGAGTTTGAGTTCATTATCTAAAAGACTCTTACATGTGGCAAGGTCAAATTTTGGGAATGTTGGTTGAATATCAGATAGAGGCACCGTATCTTTGGATGATCTATTAATGGTATCTCCTATTAACAGATCAGTGTCCCCCTTATCTTCCGCCAAATCAAAAGTGTAGATGTCCCATTGTCATTTTTCTGGGACCTTGGAGGTTTGTTGTTGTTCTTGTTCCAACTCCTTTAGAACTTGTCTGAATGGTTTCTTTTGTGTACGTTGGATAGCAGAGAATAAGTAATGTGGTACGTCAGCATGTGTCATTGTCAGGTCCTTGAAGAACCGTCTCTCACAAATGAGCTCCATGGTGTAACGTCCCCATAAGGAGTGCATATCTTTTGTGGCTAGCTCGGTAAAGGGGATATGTCTGTTGAGCACTTCAATGAATCTGATTGTGTAGAGATCGCAGTCCCCTGAACCTTCTAGCATTTGAATGAATGGGTTAATAATTTTGAACCAAGGTTGGTTCCAGCCATGTAATAGAGATGGGAAGGCGGCCCATATGACTTTGAGAATCCAGAAAGGAATGCATCACACTTCTCTAACTTCTAAACATGTGAAGTTAATGGTTGTCACCTTAAGCTCACTGACGTAGAAATTTTACACCTTGGCATCATGGGCCTCAGTGTCAGCTATCATGAGGAGCTAGTGGTCAGAAACTTTGAAAGGCAGCGTGATGTGGCGTGCCTTTCGCATAAGACCCAATTGCAACCACTCGATGGATTTTGCATGTATGTCCTTATTCAATAGGCATAGTGCTAGAGCAGGTGAAGTATTGAAAAATGGCTACTTTTTCTTTGGGCTCTGAAATTCCTCTATTGCATTAGCAAGAAGTACATAGAAGATAGCCATCTTCACTGCTGACTGAGGTCATAGGAGAACATGAAAATCTTCATGTGTCAGCTTGTGCTTTATCTTTGTGTTATTATAGAGGATGTGCCCCCATCCTTGGCATCATCTACAATAGTATTTAAGATGAAGATGTCCTGAACATCTAATGTAGAGATGGCCGTCAGATCCAAGTCGTGCATTTGTAAGGTAGGGGTGGTGGCGGGGGAAGGTCTTCTAGAGGAGGAAGTGAAGTCTGTTCATTGTCATCAAGATATTGAGGCAAATCTTCATTCCCTTTAGAGTCAGAGTGGAGTTGATCATCGGTGTCGAGACTCACTTTATCAGATTCCTCTTGTCTTGGGGGAAAGACTGCAACTTGCTCTGTGAAACCTACTATGAGCAGGCTAGTGTTGGTTTCTAGTATGCATTGTTGAAATTCAGCAAAAGTCGCATCTTTGGCAATGTCCCCTAGAGAGCCCATAGTAGAAAAATTGAAGAATTGGTCTGCATAGGACATTGTTACGTTGTCAGTATTTTCTAGAGCATGGTGGGCTTCAGATTCTTTTCTACCACCCTCCTTGTGGTCTCCAGCATCTCCTCTCTTTGTGTTATCTGCTCCTCAGCTGGTGCCCTCCGCAACATTGCATGGGTCGTCTAGTTGGTCATCTGAGTAGGAGCTGTCTGTGTTAGAATCAGTCATGGAGTCAGAATCCTCATCATCATCTTCATTGTCATCATCATCGTCATCCACTGCCTTTTCTTTTGTCTTCTTAGTTGCTGCTTTCCTGCACCGCTGATGAATGGCTTGTAATTCTTCAAGTCACACTTGCACATGCTCGTGGGTTTCAAGCAGTGAGTCGTGGCTTTCTTTGAGATCTTTGTATCTTGCTTCGGCGGATAGGAGTCGTGTTGTTAGATCAGTCACTTGTGCTCATAGATGATTGAGTTCTCCATTTGAGTGCTCCTCTTGGAGGTAGATGAGTTGTGTGAGGTTGCTATCAATGCCATCCATGCACGCGCTCAATGCAACTTGTTGCTGCTGAAGCTCTTGGAGGGTCTCAGGCAAAGGTTGAGTTTTCTTGGAGACCCTGTTGACTTGCTGGACTAACGATTCTTGTTGTCTTTTCATACTAAGCATCAACTCCGACAGGGTTTGGAAGCGATCATCAATGTGGTTGACTTGCTGGACTGATGCTTCCTGTCATTGTTGAATGCTTGTGAGAAGGTCTGGTAAGGTGTGGGTCCATTTGTCAATGTTGGACACTTGCATGGAAATCCCCTGCATACAAGAAAAATAGATTGTAAGATGTTAGAAGGGTTGGAGAGGAGAGTTAAAATAGTGTCAAATTGACATCTGAATGCCACTCTGACTTGTGAAAATGGGACCCCAGTGCTGTATTGGTGGGATGGCTGGGGTCCAAGTGAAAGGGTGGTGGTGCCTTGTGAGATATACACAATTGATGGGTCCGCAAATTGCGTGGAGAATATAGAGGGAGTCACCAATAGTATAAGGGTGGTGGCGGATGAGAAAGAAGGTGACATCTCGGATATGATAGGTGTAGTTGAGAATGTCGAGGGGAAGGTGGTGGAGGTGAAGGTGACATTGGGCATTGTGGTTAAAAATGGCTCTCCTGTGGAAAAAATGATTGAGGCGGAAGATGTGGGTGAAGTTGTGGTTGTGGGAAAAGGAATTGTGGTGGGTATGATTGTGGAAAATGGTGGAAGAGTGATAGACATCGGAATGGTGGAAGATGGCATAGTGGTGGAGGATAGAGGTCTGGACCCTTCTATCCATAGGGTGGTGGGGGTGGTTGTAGAGGTGATCCCAACATCTAGATCCAAGATGATGGGGTCTGATGTTGGATTCATGATGGTTTCTATAGTGTGGGGGTGCTATACTCCTGGGGTGATCTTGGAGGTGGGAATCCCTTATTGCTGATGCTTTTGTATGCACAGTTTGGATGGCCGTGCCACCAATATTTTCTTTGCTTTAGTTGTGGGGACAATAGCACTATGCTCCATTCACCCTTCTAGTGCTTGTTTCTCCTTCCCTTTTACGGAGGCTAGTAGGGTAGCAAGGTCCTCTTTAGTGAATAGGTATTTGTCTTTATCAAAATCTGCTAGTTCGGGAAGTGGTAGCAGCGTCTTAGATGCTTTGATAGTTGGGCAGAAGACATAGTGGAGTTTGGCATCCTTCTCCTTTATGATATAGGTGTTTTTTAGAATCTGCTCATTTGTTAAGTTGTCACTGTTGGGTTTTAGGGGAGGCAGAAAAGGCAGCGGAAAAAAAAAATTTCCTCCCCAAACCTAGAACAAGGAAACACGTCAACGTCTATACAATATAAAAGGATGGTTTGTGGAATCATACCTTGTCCCGAGACTTGCTCGGAGAAAATACCTCGCGGATTGCACGGTCTTCACCTCCGATCTTGGACGGTGTCTGTGCAGCTCCTGGTTGCATCGGGACTGACAAATCCTGGTCTCACCGAGACTATCGGGATTGACAGCTGTCCTCTGAGCGGAAAAAATCTCCCGCCTCTAAAGTAGTCCACACGGACCACCTGGAACTCCAATCTCCTTGTCTCATAAGGAATTGGAAGGAGTTGCACCTTCCAGTCAGCGTACTAGTCACTGACACACTCTCCTGCCACCAGTCGCTTTCTGAAGTTGTCTTTCCCTTGCTGTGCCTCCCTTATCGGGTACCACTTGCTCGGGCTCTCTCGGTTACCAAAACTAGAGAGAATGACAACTTTACAGAGCAATTGGTTGCACTGATTTGTTCTTTTAGAAGCCCCCAATACCCTTATATATATAGGAGAGTCATGGGATAGGGTTCTCTATCCCGGGCAATGTGGGACTAAAGCAGGAGTAGAAGGGTTCGAGATTTTCCACAAAAACAACCAACTACGTAACCTGAACTGATCATTTCATTTTTGAAACGGTCGGTTGGGGACATGAGCCGGTCGGTCGACACCTCTTGGGACCAATGAAATGGTCGGTTCACTTCTGAACCAGTCAGTTCATGGTCTTGGTCAGTTCCCGATTGACTTTTCTTCTTTTGTTTCTAATTGGTATCAAATACCAATCCTTGTTCCAATCAAATTGGGCAAGTGAAATGAAAGGAAATTTCTCACCAATACTACTTTCCCAACTTGCTCAGTTGGACTAGTTGAACGATCATTTCAACACTTGAAGCAATCATTTCACCCTGTCCATGAGTCGATCGATTCACCATCTAAGCCGATCGGTTCACCAAGCTGAACTGATCAGTTCATCACATGAGCCGATCGGTTGGGAGTGCAGATTGTGCAGAATCAGTCAATTGCAATTTCAATCAATCCGATACTCCAATCAATCAGTCTAACACCTTGAACATTATGATACTGAGCTATCAATTGATTGAGTGTTTAATTGAACTACTAAACTCCATTAGTAATCAATCTAAACATTGTTTGTGGACAAAACTCCTCTTCCAGGTTAAATCCTATGAGTGTGACCCTACAGGTCCATTTCACGTTGGCAGTGAAAGTCCATAACACTTATGACTTCACAAGCAAAGAGTGGTGCCTAGTCACACATCAGTGCTACCCAAGTGAAATAGAAAGTTGGAGAACAACTTTCAATCCTACAATCCATGAATGGTGTTATAGTGAATGTATAATTCCTTTGTCACTGATATCCCGAATGAACTCGAGGCATGGAACAGTCATCCTGTCAACGTTCATTCACTTTCTTGATCTCAGAGTAGATTGGAAGAGATATGTATGACATCAATATCACATACTGATTCACACATGCGTGCATGCCTTTCTCTATCCTACTCATCAAGCGGCCATGGATATGAAAACTCCCTCAGGAGGGACAAATCCCATATCTCTCACTCACTCCTCAAAAGCCCCATGTGTCAAAGCCACCCAATCATCACCTTTATAACAACCCATGTTTCGGGACTGCGTTTGATGATGTCAAAGTGTGCCCAACAACATGTGTTGAGTATAGTGATTTCAGGTCAAAGAATTACACTCACCACCATCACTGTGAGTACTGACTGTGATTACCATGTCATGGTTCCATGTGTCAAACTCACGATGGGTCTGTCTGGTACACTTGTTCTCTAACAAGTACCTATGTGTTTGGTTTGATATCTCTATATCATGACTAATGAGATTATGTCATCAACCAACACCACAATCTAGTCTTGTGTGTCATTGCTGTCTATCTACCTTCCACAATGACAACCGACTAGGGACATAATGAAAATATACAAACGCTTAGCATCTGTATGATCTCATCGTTCAGTTCCTCAACCTGAAAGCATACGTCATTGAGTATTGTCATTCTCTAGACATTCAATATGTTCTATCACTATCTCATATGACTGAACCAGAAAGAATTGGAAGCTTGCCTTTGATGTTTATCAAATCAATCTTAATGTATCCCACCAATCATCTAATGATTGGCTCTCAGGGCATACATACCAACAGACTCCCACTTGCACTGTGAGCCAATCACCCTTGAATCATATTCATAGTGATCTTGAAACATGTCCCACATGTTACTGTGCTCTTGTGCCAATAGAGTGAGTTATTGAAACACCTTGCCAAAGTTAGTATAAATTGCATGTCTCTCATCTCTTCATTGTACGTCATACGTATGAGATGGAGTTGTCGTAATATGCGATCTAGTATTCCTTTGCTAACCTTTAGCCACATTGCATGATCAAAGATTCCATACTTGTCATCAATGAGCGGAATATCTATAAGTGCATCTCATGAACTTCCAGATCCATATAGTATCCACTACTGTTCTCAAACACATAGATACTCAGCATTTCCTTTTAAATGTTTTTATTGGAACACTTCCAATTATCAACAAACTTTCACTTTTGTATATCCTATATATATTTTGCGATTAATTTTCTGTCCTTTCGGAAGTTCGCATCAATGTAACTATTTACATTGAACTCTTCCTTATCTCAATAGAACTAGTAATTCTCAAGTACTTATCAAGTTCTAATGGTATTCCAGTAACCCTTACTGGAAGTAGATAGACATCCACTCGTCATGTCTCACATACGAGTTATCAAGATGAGCACATCATATTGCCATGTCCTACATACAAGATGATGAATGCATTTTGTTCTTACCATGTCGATACATGCAAGATAATGGGATGATTACATACATGATAGATCCACATCTATTCTTAGTGTTCCCATTCTTCATAAGAATTGGACACTTGGCCTTGGAATACTAACTCCATGTAACATCGACAAGTTTTCTCCCACTGAATCTGTGCATATTGAACCCTTCAGTACAAATTGCCAATGTATTCTTTCTCTTTTCAGGTCAAGAGATTTTCGAGAACTATCTATATAGATCTCTATTCCTATCACATAGGAAACTTCTCTACCTTCCTTAAAGATAATTTCCACTTTTGGATTTCCATTCTAGAACATTTCCATTTCACATCAACATGTGGAATGTGAACAGACTCCCACTAAATCACAGATCCCTTCTTTATCTTTGACATATCAGTCAAACCCTTTGACTATATCATCAAAGTAAAGATACAATTCTGAGTTGCTTGTACTCAATCAATCACATTGATTAGTCCATTGTAACTTATAGACTTCATTTGCATTAGTGGATTCATAAACCTTATAGGTTGTGTCACATACACATCCTTGTTTTATTCCTCATAGGAATGTGGTTTTAGTATCCGTATGGCAAATGTCTTAGTCATTAAGTTGCAATCAACAAGCATCATCCTTCTCAAAATGTTATCCATGTGTCTTAACACTTAATATTTATTTGCACTTATGGATTTCATTCCAATGGGTGCTACCATCAAGGTCATACCTTATGGTTCACATGGATGTCATTTAGGATGTAATGGTCATAAACCATAACTCAAAATTTGGTTCGTCATATTCATCTAGATAGTTGACTCATCACATGAACAACTCATCACATAGATAAATGAGGTGTATCTGTCAAGGATATAAGAACTCACAACTCCTTGTAATTCTTAATGTCCTTTATTAGTGTGGGGTATTCTTTTATTAAGAAGAATTTTGTTATTTGATAATCATTCTCTAACTCCTTAGAGTATGACTCCTTCTTGATTTAGACATCACATTCCTTAATCATGAGTTCACTATGATACACTATCATATTCACTCATAAGGATCTCAAACATTTGGTCCAAGTATTTCATTCATTGATCTCATCAAGAATTAACACTTTACCAAATTTTCACTTCATCTATGATAATCTTGAACACTTCAAGATATTCATAATGGTATTTCTCTAAACACCAATTGAAGTATTAGCATTTGTTCCAATAGGTATGTAAATACATCACATGTAATACCTAATAGGATAATCATTCTCCCACTACCATTAGTGAAGATTGATTAATCATGTCCAAGATATTCATGTCTCTTACTGGTTCTCTAACCAAAAGAGTCTAGATTTATCCATCATATGGAAACTAGAAATGAATTTCTCATGATTGATGCTAATTTGATTGTTTGAGTTATCGATAACTTTTAGGTATCATTTTATCTTATGCATATCGAATACCACTAGATAAATAAGGCATTGCCACAAAGATCATATCTTTAGAAATTGAAACATCTCTTTATTGATTGCCATCATTGTCATACAATATGCAAAAATAAAGTGTTTCTATCTATTGGTAAATATGAAATAGCAGTTCATAACTATATTACATGCCTTTTAGGCTGAAAATAAACTAAAGTAATCCTATCTATGGCGGAAACACCTGCCCCATTTATTGAGTGCTTTACACTTTACATCTTGGTATCATATACCTCAAAAGTGTTACAAGTTTACTTTCATGACACCTTTAAGTAGAGACATTTGTTGCCTCCTTCTTCTTTTGTTCTTCCAGATAGAGAGCACAATTCCTTTTCCAATGTCCTAGCTTTTGACAATGGTGGTAATTGCCTTTCTTGGTCACGCCTCCCTTGGCCTTGAGAGCTGAAGATGACTTGGGCTCCTGGCTAGCATCAGAACCTTTCTTAGCTTTGCCCTTGACCTTGCGCTTGGACTTGCCTTTCTTGCTTGTGATCACCATCACAGACTTAGGCTTGTCCTTCTTCATCTGTGTCTCGACTGTCCTCAACATGCCCAACAACTCTGACAGTGGCCTATCAAAGTTGTTCATGTTGTAGTTCATCACAAACTGACTGTAGGATTCTGGCAACGATTGTAGTATCACGTCAGTAGCCAACTCTTGGCTCAGTGGAAATCCCAGTCTTGTCAGGTTCTCCACATACCCAATCATCTTGAGTGTGTGAGGATCAACTGGATTTCCTTCTGTCATGACGCACTTGAACAGTGCCCTTGAGACATCGTATCTCTCTTGCCGTGCTTGATCTTCATACATGTTCCTGAGATGTTGAATCATCTCAATGACACCCATGTTCTCATGTTGTCTCTAGAACTCGTGGTTCATGGAGCACAACATCAAGCACTTTGCATCAATGGCATCATCAGAATGCTTCTTTTAAGCGTCCCTTTCTGTCTTTGGTGCATTAGGAGCAGGTTCCTCTGGAGTTGGAGTATCCAGGACATACAACTTTTGCTCTTGAGTGAGAAGAATTCTCAATGTCCTATACCAGTCGTGGATGTTTGTCCCATTTAGCTTGTCCTTTTCAAGGACCGATCGCAAAGAAAAGTGATTGTTGTTTGTTGTCATTTGTACTACAAAAGGAAATATGCAATTTTAGTCCAAAACTCATTTTTGACTTATTTGATTGATTTGAAAAGTTGACGATATAATTAGGCCTTTAATTAATTATCACTCCCACTATTTTACTTCAAAATGATAGCCCTCACCATCAATTCGGAAGATTGCAGTGTACAACCTTCTAGTGGGCAAGATCCATATTTCATCAAGTCATGAGTCAGCTTTGGCTGATCGCCCACAATCTTGACTATTTAGTTAGGCCATCATGCCAATTGCATCATATGCAACTCTTGATGAATGACCATGCGCAACACCTTGCCATGAACATTCCTTGCCTCTGGGCTTAGACGCTCTAAGAATCACCATTTAAGTCTAACCCAAAAGCCAACACGGTAAACATGCACCCTGCTTTGGCAGAACCTACATGTCTATCCTTCACACTTCCACAAGATAGACAGCGCACCACGCTTTGGCATAACCTACGCTTGGTCGATCGAGTTTTTCATGTGTGCCGCTAATGGAAGGCATATAAGACTTAATATTTTAATGAGGGATTTTGTTTTATATACATATACATATCCAATCACCACAATACATAGTATGTATCATATACATGTTATATCCCACAAAAAACATGCAAAATGATAAAAGCGATGATTATGTCCATCCTAATGTGATTCCTCGAGCCAAAAGGAATCACGGTCATCTAGGTCTACATCACATGCAACCTATACAAGATGAACTATGTGCTTTGCCTTTCTGGGTTTGATCAACTCATCACATGACTGATCGGATCTCCATCAGGCTGGTCGGCTGGGTTCCACTAGCCGATCGGTTGGCTCCTCCAACCGATCAGTTCGCCTGGTCATCATGCAACTCATCATGTCCGCCACCCGCTCATCTCGCTCCTGGAACCATTCATCAACCGATCGTCTCACTCCTTGAACCGATCATCTCGAACGTCAACTGATCGGCTCACGCCTTGAACCGATCGTCTCATCTATCGTCAGCATGTCCTCCGTTCTTTGACATAACAGGAAATAAAATTCAATCCTATTTTACATTGTAAAAATAGAAACCTTGAGTTACATTCGAGGGGAGCAAAGGTAGGAAAGAAATCTCAAATTATTTTGAGTTACATCAGGAATAGGAGAAGGAAGATCGGTGCGCAGACTGAGATTCAAGCAACCATAAACAACCATACATAGATAGGGTTTATTGGCCATAACCACGCTATACCTCCACCAAAAAACTCATTTAAGGGTGACGTGTATCGAGTGCATTCATATTACATATCATATATGTATATTGGGATTTGTGGATTTAAGATTGAACATTCATAAAGCCAATTGTATTCGCATCATATGCAATAAATAAAGGCGATAAACCAAAATCGATCATATCAATAATCCTAAAGTATAGAGCAGTTGACGTGGCTCTGATACCACTGTTGGGTTTTAGGGGAGGTAGAGAAGGCAGCGGAAACAAAAATTTTCCTCCCCAAACCCAGAACAAGGAAATGTGTCAACGTTTATACAATAGGAAAGGATGGTTTGTGGAATTATACCTTGTCCCGAGGCTTGCTCAGCAACTATACCTCGTGGCTTGCGCAGTCTTCACCTCCGATCTTACATGGTGTCTGTGCAGCTCCTGGTCGCACTGAGACTGACGACTCCTGGTCTCACCGGGACTGTCAGGATTGACAGCTATCCTCCGAGCGGTAGAAATCTCCCGCCTGTAAAGTAGTCCACACGGACCACCTGGAACTCCAATCTCCTTGTCTCACAAGGAATTGGAAGGAGTCGCACCCTCCTATCAGCGTACTAGTCACTGAGACACTCTCCTGCCACCAGTCGCTTTCTGAAGTTGTCTTTCCCTTATTGTGCCTCCCTTATCGGGTAGCACTTGCTCGGGATCTCTCGGTTACCAAAACTAGAGAGAACGACAACTTTACAGAGTAACTGGTTGCACTGAGTTGTTATTTGAGAAGCCCCCAATACCCCTATATATATAGGAGAGTCATGGGATAAGGTTCTCCATCACGGGCAATGTGGGACTAAAGCAGGAGTAGAAGGGTTCGAGATTTTCCACAAAAACAAACAACTGCGTAACCTGAACCGATCGTTTCATTTCTTAAACAGTCGGTTGGGGACCTGATCCGGTCGGTTGACACCTCAACCGATCGGTTGGGACCCATGAAACGGTCGGTTCACTTCTGAACCGGTCGGTTCATGGTCCTGGTCAGTTCCCGATTGACTTTTCTTCTTTTGTTTCTAATTGGTATCAAATACCAATCCTTGTTCCAATCAAATTGGGCAAGTGAAATGAAAGGAAATTTCTCACCAATCCTACTTTCCCAACTTGCTCGGTTGGACTAGTTGAGCGATCCTTTCAACACTTGAAGCAATCATTTCACCCTATCCATGAGCCGATCGACTCACCATCTGAGCCGATCGGTTCACCAAGGTGAGCCGATCGGTTCATCACATGAGCCGATCGGTTGGGAGTGCAGATTGTGCAGAATCAGTCAATTGTAGTTTCAATCAATCTGATACTCCAATCAATCAGTCCAACACCTTGAACATTATGATACTGAGCTATCAATTGATTGAGTGTTTAATTGAACTACTAAACTCCTTTAGTAATCAATCCAAACATTTTTTGTGGACAAAACTCCTCTTCCAGGTTAAATCCTATGTGTGTGACCCTGCAGGTCCATTTCACGTTGGCAGTGAAAGTCCATAACACTTATGACTTCACAAGAAAAGAGTGGTGCCTAGTCACACATCAGTGCTACCCAAGTGAAATAGAAAGGTGGAGAACATCTTTCAATCCTACAATACGTGAATGGTGTTACAGTGAATGTATAATTCCTTTGTCAATGATATCTCGAATGAACTCGAGGAATGGAACAGTCATCCTGTCAACGTTCATTCACTTTCTTGATCTCAGAGTTGATTGGAAGAGATATGTATGACATCAATATCACATACTGATTCACACATGCATGCACGCCTTTCTCAATCCTACTCATCAAGCGGCCATGGATATCAAAACTCCCTCAGGAGGGACAAATCCCATATCTATCACTCACCCCTCAAAAGCCCCATGTGTCAAAGCCACCCAATCATCACCTTTATAACAACCCATGTTTCAGGACTGTGTTTGATGATGTCAAAGTGTGCCCAACAACATGTGTTGAGTGTAGTGATTTCAAGTCAAAGAATCACACTCACCACCATCACTGTGAGTACTGACTGTGACTACCATGTCATGGTTCCATGTGTCAAACTCACGGTGGGTCTGTCTGATACACTTATTCTCTAACAAGTACCTATGTGTTTGGTTTGATATCTCTATATCATGACTAATGAGATTTTATCATCAACCAACACCACAATCTAGTCTTGTGTGTCATTGTTGTCTATCTACCTTCCACAATGACATCTGACTAGGGACATAATGAGAATATACAAACTCTTAGCATTTGTATGATCTCATCATTCAGGTCCTCAACCTGAAAGCATACGTAATTGAGTACTGTCATTCTCTAGACATTCAATCTATTCTATCACTATCTCATAAGACTAAACTAGAAAGAGTTGGAAGCTTTCCTTTTATGTTTATCAAATCAATCTTAATGTATCCCACCAATCATCCCATGACTGGCTCTCAGGGCATACATACCAACAGTCACCCTTTATCAAAGTACATCTTTGAAGTGGTCTATTCATCTTGAGATACTTCAGGATTGATGTGATGTGACCACCCATGTAGATTTCCATCCTAGGGGCATAGGATGTGTGTTTATGTATCAAGTGCCATCTGATATTGAGAAGCTGCCCCTTTAGGATGGACCATAGTATGAATAGGTCTGAAATGAGAACATTCTCACTTTCTGTTCTAGGGAATAGTGCACCTATTATTATTCTATGTAGAGTTTGCACCAGGCTAGAATGAATGTTGGAGGCTTTGTATGTCTTCGAATCGTAATTGAGGATTCCAGTCAATGATTTCCAAAAAAAGTGCATGTTGATTTGTGGGTGATCCAGACCTACTTCCGTAGCCTTCTTCAGCTAGTCTGGTTTGTCAATGAAAATTTTGTTCAACGTGTTTTTAGTCAGTGTAACCTTGTTCCTAAAAAGTGAGGTTACAAGCTTGCGTTCACCTCCATCTCTTGATTTGTCCTTGGCCTCCATTGGTTCTTTGGTAAGGTAGGTAAAGAATTCTAGTGTGGGCTTAAGGTAAGAATTTTCGGCAATGAAGCAGAGTTTTGAAAGATTTTCCTCGTCGATAAAGGCAAGAACTCTATCGTAGATGCCCACATTATTTAGTATGTTGGAGCATGCATACTTTGTTGGTCATAGAATTTTATCACCAGCCTATAGGTGTTGAATATGCAGTTCAGTTGGTACTGCAGCTGCAACGGTGGCAATAGGAGGAGTAGTGTGTCCTGCCCGAATTTCTTCTCTTGTGGTTGTGGGATGGACTTGCTCCCTTGCCCGTCTTTTGGTCAGTCTTTTCTGAATAACCTCCTGGGCCTTATGCTTCCCCTTTTGCTTGGTGGTTGGAGATTCCTCATCCAAGTTCGATGTGTAGTCAAAACCTTCATCAATGGAGGAGGGATCTTTGATGTCTTCGACTGGGTCCTCTGCTAGACATTTGTTGATGCGCTCAAGGTCATAAATGACCTTGGGCAAGTCAACTGGGGTTTTTCCTATTTTTGGGCAGAGGTCAATGATGCGTTGGAGCTTATTTCGGCGCTCCAAAAACTGCTCCCTGGTCCAGAAGTGGGCTTCAACAAGTTCTTTTGTAGGTGAGGCCATTCTATAAATTTAACAAGAAATCATATATTAGAAAAAAAAAGTTGAAATATAGTGATAATGGAATTATTGTATGAATTTTGAAAAGATTGCAAGATGGTGCAAGCTTCACGGTCTTAAAACCATGAAGAGGTCACATGGTTTCAAAACTGTGAAAGATCCATGGGTTGTAAAGTCTGGAAAGAGAGAAACCGCGAGGGGTAGGACCGCGAGAAGAAAAATGTTAAGAAATAAACCGCGAAGAGATCAAACGGTTTTCGAGACTGCAAGAGTCCATGTGATTTTCTAGACCACAAGGGTGAAATCGCAAGGATGGAAATTGTGAGGATGAAGATCGTTAAGAGTGAAACTACAAGGATGAAAACCATGAGGGTGAAACCACGAGGATGAAAATTGTAAGAATGAAAACTACAAGGATGAAATTGCAAGGATGAAAACCGTTAGGAGTGAAACCGTGAGGATGAAAACCTCAAGGGTGAAACTACAAGGATGAAAATTGCGAGGATCAATGCGGTTTCAAAACTGCTAGATCCCTGCTGGTGCCAAAACCACAAAGAAGGTGAAAAAATGGAGGCGATGAACGCATTGAAGGTGATGAAGGTGAAGCGGCGAAAATAATGAAAGCATCGGTGGTGGTGATAGCGGTGATGATGATGATGATTGTGAGCACCGTCTACCTAACTATAAGGGTTGCGTTTATGGTTGTTGCGGAGTCGATGGAGATGAAGAATGGGGCTACTGTCACGAGAATGAATGGGAAGGTGGATGCGCGGTGTGAAGAAAGAGCGTGATCGGAGGCAGTGGAGGAGCTCGGGTTGTACGAGAGCAAAGAACAAAGAGTGGGCTCGTGTGAGGGAGAAGAGAGCAGAGGGAATGGAATAGGGTTGTGTGAGAGAGTTTTGAAAATCAAAGAAGTGAAAATAGAGGGTTTAGGGTTATATTTATAGGTAAGGGAGGTGCTGCTCGTAATTGTTTTAGGTCAAACAGCTTTGAGACCATTTGCGTCCAAACAGTTTCAAGACCGTTTGGGTCCAAATGGTTTCAAGACTGTTTGGGTCCAAACAGTTTCAAGACTGAGAGGACCAAATAGATTCAAGACTGTTTGAGTTCAAACAGTTTCAAGACCGAGAGGACCAAATGGTTTCAAGACCATTTGGGTCCAAACTGTTTCAATACCGAGAGGATCAAGCGGTTTTCAAGACCGGTTGGGTAAAATATTTAGATTATTGATTTTTATATTTTATATCTGTTTTGGTTGGTTATATTAATTTTATATTTTATAAAATGAAAAAGTAAGGTGATACTTAGTTCTTGGGTTGCCTCCCAAGTAGCACTTTGGTTTTACGTCACTGGCTCGATGAGAGTCTGTCTTGATCAGGTTGATGCAGTGGGGTCATTAATGTCAATGGTTTGTTGTGGAGTTTTATCAGCTAGAGTATAGTATCTCTTCAGTCAGTGGCCGTTAACAATCCTTTCTCCTCCATTGTCATCAAGGATCATGACAGCTCCAGTTGGTTAGATGTGTTTGATAGTGAAGGGTCCATACGACTTTGTACGGAGTTTCTCAGGAAACATTTTGAGTCGGGAATTGAAAAGAAAGACCTTGTCTTTGATGATGATATCTTTTCTTTTAAGGTGGCCATCATGCCACATATTAGTTTTCTCTTTGTAAATCCTGGCGTTCTGGTAAGCAGACATTCTTAGTTCTTCATGTTCTTGTAATTGAAGATGCTTGTACTCGCAAGCACTTTTGAAATCAAAATTCAACTATTTAATAGCCCACCAAGCCTTGTGTTCTAGTTCAACTAGAAGATGGCATGACTTTCCATACACCAAATGGAACGAAGTTGTTCCTATTGGTGTTTTGTAAGCAGTACGATATGCCCAAAGAACATCAAGAAGCTTGGTGGACCAGCCTGTACAGTTTCTGTTGACAGTCTTCTCTAAAATAGTTTTCAGTTGTCTGTTTGAGACTTCAACTTGACCGCCTGTCTGTGGATGATAAGGCGTGGTGACCTTATGTTTTACTCTGTATTTTCATAGAAGTGCTTTAAAACAACGCTCTAAGAAATGTGATCCTTCGTCGGATATGAATGTTCTAGGAACTCTGAATCTAAGGAAAATAATATCCTTGAACAACTTAATAACTGGCTTAGATTTGCAAGATACAGTAGGTATAGCTTCTACCCATTTGGATTCATAATCCACAACGACCAATATATAGGAGAATCCATATGATGAGGGAAATGGACCCATATAGTCCACTCCCCATACATTAAAGAGTTCAATTTCCTGCCACAAAGTTAGTGGCATTTCGTTCATCTTGGATATCCCTCTAGGCAGATGACATGTACCACATGATTGTACAAATTTATGTGCATCTTTTGTTATTGTCGGCTAGAAGAAACCAAACTGTAAGACTTTAAGAGCAGTTTTCTTTGAACTCATGTGTCCCCTAGTGGGACCAGAATGACAGTGTTCCAAGACTGGGGTGATTTCTTCTTCAGGAAGGCAATGGTGGAATAATCTGTCTACGCATAAGAGGAAGAGGTATGGTTTGTCCCAAAAGTATTTCTTGATGTCATGGAAAAAGTTCTTCTTGTCATGATAGGAAGTAGTAGGATGGACAATTTCCGTAGCCAGATAGTTTACTATGTCATCATACCAAGGGAATCCAGTGGTGACCTTCATGAGTTGGTCATCGGGTAGAGAGTCGTAGATAGGTATATTATCTTCATCTTGAGCTTCAATGCGACTCAAGTGATCGGAGACAACATTTTACACCCCACTTTTGTCCTTTATTTCTAGATCAAACTCTTGACGCATGAACACCCAGTTAATAAGTCTAGGTTTGGCATCTTATTTCTGAATCAGATATTTTATTACTGAATGATCTGTGTAAACTGTAACCTTTGATCCGATCAGGTAAGAACAGAATTTCTCAAAATCATATATGACTACCAAGAATTCTTTTTCTATAGTTGTATAGTTCTTTTGGGCCTCACCAAGCATTTTTTATGTGTAATATATCACGTAAGACTTCTTATTTATCCTTTGCACTAGTACTGCTCCTATAGCGTAGTCACTAGCATCACACATTATTTCAAAGGGTTGTGACCAATCAGGAGCTCTTAGTACAGGTGCAAAGACTAAGGCATTCTTTAGAGTAATGAAGTTGTGTAAACATTCATGATCAAAATTGAAGTCCACATCTTTAGTTAACAGGTGATTCATGGGCTTTGCTGTTTTTGAAAAATCTTGAATGAATCTTTAGTAAAATCCAGCGTGGCCCAGGAAGGCTCGTACTCCTCTGATGTCTTTTGGTGGTGACAACTTTGAAATGACATATATTTTTGCTTTGTCTACTTCAATCCCTCATTCACTCACTCGATGCCCAAGGACAACACCTTCTGTCACCATAAAGTGACATTTTTCCCAATTAAGGATCATATTTGTTTCCTCACATCTTTGTAGCACCTTATTAAGATTAAGCAGATGGTTATCGAAGGAATATCCATAGACTAAGAAGTTATCCATGAATACTTCCATGATAGATTCGGTTAATCCTACAATTATGGCAGACATACACTTCTGGAATGTAGCGGGTGCATTACATAACCCAAAGGGCATCCCCCTGAAGGCGTAAGTTTCAAAAGGGCAGGTAAAAGTCATATTTTCTTGATCTTCAGGGTGTATTGGAATTTGATAAAATCTTGAGTAGCCATCAAGATAGAAAAAGAATTTCAAGTGAGCTAGATGTTCAAGGACTTTGTCAAGAAAAGGTAAAGGAAAATGGTCTTTCCTTTTTGCCTTGATCAATTTTCTATAGTCGATGCACATCCTCCACCCGTAACAGTCCGGCTGGGTACCACTTCATTTTTATCATTTAAAATAACAATGGTCCCCCTTTTTTAGGAACTACCTGGACTGGACTTACCCATTTGTGTCAAAAATTGGATAGATAATACCAGGTTTTAGAAGTTTTAGAACCTCGAGGTGAACTACTTCTTTAAGATTTGGGTTTAGCTTCCTCTGGTGCTCCTGTGATGGTTTGAACTCCTCTATCATAGGTAATCTGTACATGTACAAATTTGGATTTACCCTGATTCGATCGGTCATCTTATATCCAATGGCTTTCTTGTGCTTTCTTAATTTAACAAGGAGTCTTTCTTCCTAGTCATCCATCAAAGTGGAACTGATGATGACCAGACATAGTTTATCTTCATCGAGAAAGACATGTTTGAGTTCAGCTGGTAGGACTTTCATTACTGGTGCCTTAGGTAGTTCAATAGTTTCTAGCGTAGTGACATATTTCAACTCCTAAAAAAGTATCTTATGGAACTTCTTCGACTTGTTCTAGATATTTCAGACGTTGTTGAACCAGTTCGTCGATTGAAAATTCGGCTTCTAGATTCATTATGATGTCTTCTAGAGCATCAGATGGTTCATGAGTTTCTTACTTTAGCTGGGACAATTTATCTATTGCCTCAAGAAGAAAGACTTCTTTGTGGATGCTAGGACTTTTAAGGCTGTCAAAGACTCTAAATTGAACATTTTCTTTCCCCAGCCTTAAGGTAATTGTACCAACTTTGACATCAATTAGTGCTCTGGTTGTCGTGAGGAAAGGTCTTCCGAATATTATTGGATACCTTAGATCTTCTTTTATGTCCATGACAATAAAACCACAAGGGACATAGGAGTCTCTTCCTACTCTCACTGGGATATCTTCAATAATTCCCAAAGGTGCGATAATAGTAGAATCAAAAAGCTGGATTGTCATTGTTATGGATAGAAAATCAGTATAGCCCAATCTTTTACACATAGAAAAGGGCATGATAGATATGCTGGCCCCCAAATCAGCTAATCCTTTCTTACAAGAGGTGTTTCCTATAGAGCATTGGATGTCGAAGGAGTCAGGGTCCTTTTTTTTGGCATTTTGCTGATAATGATGTCAGAATTAGTCTGAGCTAATTTGACTGTCTCATGTTCTTTGGTCATGTATTTCTTTGATACCAAAGTCTTTAGATATTTAGACCAAGCTGGTATTTTGGAGAGAGCATCAAGGAATGGAATATCAACATATAACCTCTTCATTGCTTCCTTGAACTTTTGGAATCTAGAATCCAGTTTAGTCCCCCTCAGTCTGCCTATGTTGGGTATCCTGGGCTTGTATGGTGGGACATCCGGTTCCTTGCGAACTAGTTCTTTTTCCTTCTCTTTTTCAACCTCTTCATTTGTACTTATAGTTGGGATGATTTCAATTGTATCTTTGTCTTCTTGAATGAAATTGGTAGCATCAGTAAGAACATGACTAGACCTTGTGGTAACTGCATTCAGTTGTTCTGGACTGTGTTGATCATGTCTCAGATTTATTTCCGGCTGACCTGTGAAAGTAGCCATCGGAGGTTTCAATTGAGCTGCAATTTGTGCCAGGTGGGTCTCTACAACTTTCTATTAAGCTTGCTAGTTGGCAAGAATGGTCTGTTGAGATTGGAATGTTTGCCTTATCACAGACAACTCATATGTTGGTGGAGGTGGGGTATTCTTTTGTTGTTGCCCTTGAGGTTGCTGTTGTTGAGGTGCTGGCAACTGAAGTTGTTGATTTTGTGGCTGTGTTAACTGGGGTTGTTTCAATTGAGGGTGCAATGGAGGGTGGGTGTATTGATAGTATGAAGAAGAATTTCTTGGGTAGGCAAATCATTGAAACCCCCCTCCATAGTTTCCTTGGTTTCAGCTATAACTACTCTGGAATCTGGGTGGTGGTCTATTAGAAGACCCACCTTGTGTTTGGTGTTGCGGGTTGGCAATTCTCGTGGGATTCCCATACTAAAATCCATGGTGGTTTCTTGGTTGATCCAGATTATAATATGCTTGACCCAATATGTTGTGGATAGAGTTAACCTGCTCTGGAAACTAATCCTCGGGTTGTTCAATGATTGGTTCATATTGTGGTTTTGGTGTCTGTAGATTCATCATCACATCGTATAAGAAGCCACATGATAGTGTGGGGTGATCTGATGCATGACAAGCTTCACAAGTCTCAGTAGCTACTTTGACTTGTTGAAATTGGGAGTTCTTCTTCCTGTCATATTCTCCAAATGTTGTTTCAAGGGCTTGCTGCTTATGAACTATCTTTTTCAGAGCTTCAACAATGGCTTTCATTTATGTAGGTTCTTTAGCATTGCCGACTTTTAGGACTCCTCCTGTATATGGCCTTCCCCAATTAGATTAGTTCTCGGCTTCGAGCGTAACAATCTTCCAGGCATCCTCATAATTCTGTCTCATGAAATTTCCTCCAGATGAGGAATCCAAAAACTTCTTTATTTCATCACTTACTTCTCTATAGAATGTTTCTATGAGCTGGTTTTGTGAGATACCATGATGTGGGCAATTTCTCAGAAGTTCCTTATATCTTTCCCATGATTCTGCTAGTGATTCTCTAGGTAATTGGAGGAACTGATTGATCTGTCCCCTAATCTGGTAAGTCAATGAGGGAGGAAAGAACTTCTCCAAAAAAATTTCTTCCAAGGGAGCCCAGGTGATGATTGGCTCTCCATCTAAAGAGTTGTACCAGCTTAGTTCCTTTCCAGATAGAGTGAAGTTGAAAAGTCAGAGCATGATTGCATCTAGCGTAGCTCTGGGTTGTGGTACCAATCGGCAAAGTGCCTTGAATCACTTTAGGTGGTCCATGCAATCATCTCCAGTGTTTCTTGAGAACGAGATGCCTTGCATGATTTTGATCCATTGTGTTTGAATCTCAAAGTTAGGAACATTAATGAGTGGAGGATGAACTGGGTGATTGTCTTCGGAGTTCCTAGGAACAATGTAGTCTTGAAGCTACTTGTTCCTTATCAATAATTGAGCAGCTGTTGTGGCTGCCTCATTTTCAGCTTGGATGCGAGCTTGCTCTTCAGTTCGAACTTCAGCTTGGACTTGAGAACGCGTATCGGTGATGAGTTGTGCTCTCTGAGTTCTATAGTTGCATTCACTCTTTCCAGTACCAAGGTGGCTTGGCATTGTTCTTCAGCCATTAGTCTGGCTTGTTGGTGGTTGAGTCTGATGTGTTGATGGAAGCTTCGTTCTACCTCAGAATCATACTCTGGTTCAGGGGAGAATATGTAGTTTTGTATACATGTTTTCTACCTGAGTAGAAGAAAAATCACACTTTAGATGGTGGAAAGATGATGGAGTCAAAAATATATGAAGTAGTTATTAAAGTAAAATATAAAATCCTAATCAACTAGCATGTCGATAAATGAAATGAAAACATTCTATTGTCCTCGACAACGACGCCAATATTTTGATGGAGCCTCCACTTGCATGGAGTTGCATGCACCACTAAAAATCCTAGAGATAACAAGTCTCAAAGTTTATCCTTGAGTGTGCTAGAATAAGATCTCCTCCCACGCATGCTAAGGTACGTGGAAGTCTTATCGTAGTAAAGTTGAGGATCGAATCCATGAGACAACGATCTTGTTAAGGATTTAACAAGATGGAAAACGTTATAATTCTATTTATCTAATTAAGAGTTGATACTTACATCGAAGAGTTTGGTTGATGATTTAACTCAAATGCAAATGTAAATTAAATGGCAGGGAAGTAAAATTAAGGTTGTAGATAATATTTGGAAACCACTAGGATGTGATCGAGTTTCACCACCACTACACATGGATCATAACATACATCATAATAACATGTCTTGCAAAAAGGGTCCAATCAGTTCATATCTTTGTAGACTTATCTTTCTTTCGAATAGCCAACTATGAGAAACGTGGAAGTATTGTAATGCCATCCATCCCCAAAGAAATGGTCACTTACTTTGCATCACTCCCTTCGCAAAGCGTGTTCCTCGACCCATCAAAGTTGTACTTCCATATGCCAACTGATTCCATTTCATAGAATGAAAGTACAACGATGGATGTGAGTTTACTCCACTCCTTGAAAAGTGTTCCTAGATACTGAAACAGATATATGGTGAATACATACATATAGAACCAACATAAAATCGATCATCAAATCTAAAAAGTACAAACATAGACAATTCACACTAGTAGATAATAGGTAACGCAGGTTGGTGATCAAGCAACTAGCATTCATTAAATGATTGATGTTGAACTGAAAAGATAGTATTTCTCTATTGCAAACTCATTAATTATAATGCATGAAATGAAAACATGGGTAGTGGGGCTACTTCGTGCACTCTAATGTATGGAACTACTCGCTCATGGCAAGAACAAAGAAGGATATAGGAGAAGAGAAGGAAAACATCATCTCTACATAGGAGGGAGGAAGGTTGACCCCTTGGAGTAGAGAACAACTATCTTCACACTACGCAGTTTCTTTGGTGATGAATCCTTCACTCCCCACCTTCTATGTCGATGAGAGAGGAAGTAGACTTATGGATGGAGTATGAATCTTAAACCGGCAGCCTTGGGGAAAAGGATGAAGGATGAAATAGTATCTGGAACAAATGAGGCAGCCTTTGGGCATCTCCAAAGTCCCCTTTTGAGGACCCCTTGGGTCCTATTTATAGGCTCCAAGGGGGTCTTGAACGTCTTTGAGTTATTTGGATCTTCACAGTTTGGAGACCATTTGGATCCTCATGGTCTGGAGACCATTTGGATCCTCACGGTCTTAAGATTGGTAACTTCACATGTTCTTGGAATCAATAAATCTTCTCTCGGTCTTAGGACCGTTAGAGTCCTCACAGTCTTGGGACCGCTAGAGTTTTGCTCGATCTTGGGACCGCAAGGGCCTTCATTCTCTCGGGATAGCTAGGGCTTCATGGTCTTGGGACCGCTAGGGCCTTTACAGTCTTAGGACCGCTAGGGCCTTCACGGTCTTGGGACCGTTAGGGCCTTCATGGTCTTGGGACTGCTAGGGAGTTCACGGTCTTGGGACCGGTTTGGAACTTTTGCAATTTTTTCAAGTTTTTTTGTAATAAGAAAAGGGAGAATATCATTCTATTGGTATATTCACAATAAAGAGAAAAGTTAAGTATTCTACCTAATTTATCTATGAAAGAGTATGGAAAACTAAGAAAAACTAGTAAGATAACATCATGAAATGGGAGGTTATCAACTACTCGCTCATGGTGAGAGAAACAAAAAGAACAAGAGAGAGGGAAGATTACTGCATGGGCATGGTGAAGAAGATGATCGTAGCTCAGTGGAGAGGCAGTCTTCTACGCAACGTTGGGGCAGATCTATAAAAGGAGGGAAGGACACCACGACAGATAGGGTAGGCCTTCTCTCTCCAGCTTCCTTCTTTTCTCGTCCTCCTTGCTCATAGTAGGAGGAGCATCCTATGGATGCATCAGTGGCATGATGGTGGCAGAATGGACCAGAACTGGGTTTCCACCATAGATCTGGGAGGGCACAGAGATGGGAAGAGATGAATCTTACGCAAGTGTTCTGCAGGGGTCAGCTTTCGGCTGTGGATCGGACTCCCCAGGGGTCGAGCGCTTCCTGGGAGCAACCTGGTGGAGGTGGAGTTGATGTCTTGAGTGGATGATGTGAGGGAGTATTTATAACAGTCAAGGGATGCTACTGGGTGCTATTTCAAACCTCAGTCGAGGTGTAGGTTGCACTGACTGCTGATCTAGGCTACTAGATGCTCTGATTGCGGTCTGATCTATTGCACTTGACCGCGGGTGTGGCCTTGCTATGTGTTCAGTTGTGGTGGGGTTTAGAAGAGGCGTAGACCATGATCAGTGGATGGTCGTGGTATGAGTGGAAGTCAGAGGATTGTGGGTGCACTACTGATCATGGTGTTGAGGTCGAAGGAGTTAGAGGAGGTTGTGATCTGTAGCATGTGATAGCATTGTTGGTGGCTATCGATTGGAAGGACATCACGATCAAGGTTGTTGTGCTGACAATGGTTGAACGAGGCAGTGATGGTGGTTGTTGTAGATGGCAGGTGAGGTTGTCGGTGCATAGGAAGATGAAGAGGTCATGATCAGGTGGAGGAGTTATGTCACCGCGGGTTGTGATCGAAGGAGGTCGCGGTCAGGAAAAGGCAATGACGTGACCGTGGTGGTGAAGCATAGGAGGGGTCGCGGATAGAGCAGGTGTGACCAAAGTTTGCTGGCGATGCTTGATTGTGGGTAGGGCAGGAGTAGTGCCACTACGATTGGTGGATGGAGGTGGCGATGATCGCAACAAGGTTGCTAGAGTCGTAGTTTGTAGAGGGTACGATCGCGGGTTGAGGTTTAAGGAGGATCGCAGTATGATGAGATGTTTGCAGGTCGAGGTGTGGTGGAGTTGATCGTGATCTCTCAGGAAGTTGATGATTGCGGTGCGGTGAAGAGGACAAGTCGACTGCAGCCAAGCAGAGGGGGTCGTGGTCTCTGACTTGAATAAAGAAGGGCCCATCCACTAATCGCGGTGCCCTATTTAGCCTGCATGAAAACCCATAGGTTTAGTCAACAAGCGTCGACAACCAAACGAATTGAGTAAGGTCATGTATTATTGAATTTTAGGAGATAAAAGCGAATATAGTAGGACAAATTGGGCCAAAGATGGCGATTAAAACCATGATGAATATACATTCATCAGGAAGCATAATGACATTACTTGTATGGTATATAGATGACATACTATTCATGGGGAATGACATTTCTACTTTACAAAAGGTAAAGACATGGCTTGTAAATACAGTTTATATGATAGGCATGGGAGAAGCATCCTACATCTTTGGGATAAATTTGACTCCCCACCATCACCCAGACAATGAGATGACACGAGAAAATGTGTGGAACCTCATTTTACCAAAAACACGGGTTAATTAAAACTGATTGTAGAAATCATACTCAAGCAAAATTTTGCATCCAGATCCTACAGAGGAAGCATGTTATAAAAATATTTATAGGCTTTGATATATGTTCACCGCTTATCTGAGCCAGTTGTACATGTCAGCACCAGAGTCCATCACCTGTTTATATATACATAATGGGCCACATACTGCCAACAGTAGGATAAACCAAAATTACAACAGCTAGTCGTTGTGAAACGGCGTCGAACACCTCCAAGGACCTGAGAGTACAGGGATGACTCTTGGACTCTACTACAAAACCACCAAAAAAGTAGCATGTCCATCTCTTACCTTCTACTGGTCTTCTTGCTACTCGGCCGCAACCTCACGACCACCACCATGTCTAGAGCGATCACCTAAAAAGGGTGTAAACCAGTGGGGTGAGACATAGTCCCAACGAGAAACATAACTCCCCGCTGAAACTATAAAACCTCATAAGGTTAAGGCAACAAAAACAGTTAATTGATAAAGCGTATAACAAGAGCAACATACTGAGTAAGGCTATTATTACCATCAATCTTACCAAGATATCCAGGAGGCATATAACCAAGCATTTCTTTATGGAACATGATTGACAAGATAAGCTTTATAAGAACTTATCACAAAATATAAGAATCGTACACATATCTATAAGGTATAACTAGACCAGTTATATAAGCAAGGCCTCAATCAATATTCCGTGTTGTGCTTTAAGCAAGGTATACTATTCGGCTAGATTACGTTTTATTATGCCCTGAGGAAATGAGCCTTCCCTGCTCAAATCCAACCATTGGCTGTGAAGCCCAATCTGGTGCCATACAAGGTCTAAGGAGATCCAGACTCCATGACCTCACCTTCTCGTGGTTAGTACACAAATCATCAAGCAAGACTGCAGTCTTATGCTTATAGGGCCTCAACCTCTAGGTCAGCTCCACATGCTACCCATCTCTCTAGCTCACCTCATCATAGGTGCTAGTACATACATCCGAGCCATGAACACATCATGCTCATCATCACATATCCTGAGCCATGGGTCTGTTCACCATGCTCCATATACCATGAGTCTGCAATCACATTTGCACTCAAATCCTCCTATTTTAGGCTAGGGGAAACCTTGCATATTCAATAATATGCGCTCCAGGTACTCCCGTAGGATAAACTTGTTTCACCATCACCATGATACTAATAATGATGGATCTATGGCCAGGGAAAACTACATGATATGTTCATCTATAATTAATTAGTATATTTTAAACCAATTGTTGAGGCAACCAAAGTTATAAACATAACCTCATAGAATTACATCATTTTTTCCATCATCATACTGTCCTGGGACCTCAATCCCTCATTATATCAACCACTGCCTCTCAAGGCATCATAATCATGCATCATCATTCTGGGAATGCATCCCTTATCTCATCATCAAAGGATAACACTTCAACTAGGCACTCAGCCTCATATCAGGTCCTCAGACCTATCAACTTGTTATATCATTATCACATGGTTCTACTCAAGCACATACATCTCTTAGCTCTTACCAGGCTATGAATCCACATCAAAAATACATGCATGGTTAGTATACACATCCATAGAGATAACTGAAGTCATCATGGATTAACAGGATTATCATGCTATCAAGTATAAAACAACATCCATGAGTATATTACACATAAGCTATAGAAAGCATAGTTTTATCATCAATCATAAGCATGTATCATGCTCCATACATGTGATCATAATCATGAGCCACATCATCATGTGAAGCAACATCATATGCTTCCAAGCTTCCTAGTTCACAACATATCACCTTAACCCATTATCATATATAAAGATTCAAGGTGATTACATCATATCACTTGTATTATCATTATTAACAAAGAACTATCAACTATATACATTTGGGGTTATCATAACCCTCACCAAAGCTCCTGCAACCCTAATTATAGGTATGGCAAGCAGCGCCAACCCTCACCAGAGGGTGTATCGGCTAGGGTTCCAACCCCTAGAGCACTTGTGCCATCATATCGACCAACCACGCTTCAATCTATCATGCAACCAGCTCACAAGGTGTCGGGCAACTAGATCTAAGGATGAATCATGCATCATCAGGAGGGTTGTCAACCAAGGGCCCATCATGCACAAGAACTAGGGTTAGGGTTAAAGTTCTATCGGCCCACTCTCTCAACAAGAAACATGTCGACCAAGACCATGGTGCCCAAGATGCCCTATCATTCAACCATTAACCCATATCATCAAAACGACCCTTATGACGGCCAAGGTACTCTATCGTCCAAGGCATCCAATCATCTAAGAGCATGGTAACCACTAAGGCACCATATCGGCCAACTCACTTAGGGTATGACAGGAAAACACAAACCCCATGCTCGACACAAGGTTACCCATCTTACTCATATCACCCAAGTTGGGATAAACCTACCATCTAGGGCGATCAGGAGGAAATCATGACGGTGGGCGTTCTCTAGGGCGCTCGTGCCTTGGCGGCACCGCCGATATATACTCCGGCGTGGCACTCCGCCAGTCGGGGGCCACCGTCCTGTTGTCGCAGAGATTATCCAAGATGCTGCCGTCGCCCCTCCTACGTCGGGTGACTCGATAGAGAGTGCGAGGAGCACTGGCGCAGCATGCCATGGTGGAAAGAAGATCCAGCCTTGTGGCGACTACTGTCCCTACAGAGGAAGTTCTTCCGGACATTAGGGTGGTTCTTGATAATGATGAGACCGGGCATGATAATCTGCCGTCTAGGGTTTCTGAGAAGGAAATCCAGCATGATGGAAGATCGGGCGGTCCTGGAATGGCTAGCGTGGAGAGATCGGGCAGTCCTGCAACGGCGAGGGTGGAGAATTCTGCTACATCCAACGTGCAGCCATACGAGGGTAGTCTGTCATCTTCTCTGGTAGGGGGAGATCACACAGCGCCGACGGATACCTCACAGACGGAGATACCGCAAAGGGAGTCACCGAGGGTGTCAACTGCATAGGGCGTGACGAGGAATGATGGCGTACCTTCAGGGTCCCTTCCCCCACCGTCAGCCAAGGAGACAGTGGTGCAGCAGCCGAGAAAGACACCACTGTTCGGGATCCCACATGATACCTATTTCTGATGCATGGGTAAAGGACACTGGCAGGAACAGTGCAAAGGCTTCAAGGTTTTCTATATTTCCAGGAGACCGGGACATGTAGCGGTGAGATGCAGACAATGACCATTGCCGAGTATGCAGTCGTAGAGTCCTCCTGATATCCATTCTAGGGCTTTGTTCCCCCCACTGCCCTCGGGGATCCCGGCTCGGGGCGCGCCACAGCATGTGCCCAGAAGGATTGCGGTGGACATTGGACCGGATAGTGATATGAGGAAGATGAAGATGGATGCCCTTATGAGGGCAGTCGAGGTCTCTTGGCCCAGTGAGGCTTCGTGGACGGAGATCCATGTGTTCCTGAAAGGTCTGTGGCCCAGCACTTCCGACCTATACATGTTTGCTGTGAGGAAAGCTATTGCGTTCTTTTCTTGTGAAGATTAGGCACGGGATATGATTGGGAAGGGTTTACCGGCTGGATGTAGACACAAGCTCACGTTCAGGCACATGAAAGAGGGAGAGCAACACCACAACAGAGAATGTTTCTGGTTCTAGTTATCGGGCATGCCCTTAGTATGCAGAGATGATGACTCCATGAATGCCCTTATTAGCCCTTTTGGGAATCTCATACACATATCTGACTGGCAGAGAGAACCCGATGATGTATCAAGTATGCTCATCTTGGTTGAAGCTTTCAGTAATGATGTTCCTCAGTTTATCTCAGTTACCTATGGTTATAGAAGAACGGATGTCCAACTCTTTATGCTTGCGAGAGGGCAGATTGGTACCAAATCCTTTAACATGACAGAGGTCGGGATAGAATCTGGTATTCCTCGTGATGCACTTTCTATCAAAGAGAAGGCTTCTGAACCTCTTACACTTATGGCTTGCCCGTCTGAAGAGAAGACAAGAGACCCGTCACTGACTAGGCAACAACAGATGAGACATGTGAACTCACCAAGAAGAAAGATCGTGGATGAAGATGGGCACAGAAGACATCTTCCGCAGATGAGACTAGAGGACTTCTTTGAAAGAAATGTTGATCATTTTTCTGTTCGAGGCAGACATAGCAGGGTCAGAGGTAGATCAGCTTCTAGGCGATAAGAATATCGTCCTTTCAGGTACAAATCAGTGGAAAGAAGGGACTCCTACAGAAGTAGACCACCCATGGGTGAATATGAATCTTTTGAGAATTTCCTTGACGATGATGAGTGGAGATATAACAGCTGAGCCGGTTTGGTTTGACAGTGCTCTCTTGATGCAGCGGTACATTTGTGTTCTTAATGGATTGTAACTCTATCTTTTGGAACATTAGAGGAGCAGCGAATAACCCTATAAGAAGAGTCTTGAGTAGACTTTGTAGCCACTATAGACCTGGGATCGTTTGCCTTTTCGAACCTTTCCTTCATGCGAATCTTGCAGTGGAACTTTTAGATGTCGTACGATTGGATTGGGCGACAGACAATCTTGGTGATGGAGGTAAAATATGGTTCTATGCGGAGGGGAACTTGAGCCCGGTGGTCCTTAGAAAGCATAAGAAGCATGTTACAATCAAGCTCGAAAAGACAGATGGAACGGTTTCCTTTGTCATTGTTGTATACGCAAGCTACGACTGTAATGATCGTAAAGAGGTGTGGAATGAAATCCTTTCCATGTCCGGAGATATTGGTGATGATAGATGGATGATAGCTGGTGACTTCAACGTGATCAGAAATCCACAAGAGAAGAGAGGTGGTGACCCCCCAAGATTCCAGGACTTGTTTGATTTTAATGCCTTTATCGCTGATGCTCGCCTCAATGAAGTCCCCTTTGACGGTAGTAGGTTCACCTGGGTAAACAAGCAAATCCTCACTCTGACTATTTGGGAGCGTCTTGATAGAGCCTTTTTGAATGATGCATGGCTAGTTGATAGACCTTCTTTCCGCTCTCTGCACCTTACTAGATCTAGAGTATCGGATCATTGTCCGATTCTCACGATTCCATGGATTGGTGATGTTAATAGAAACAGAAGAAAGTTCTTCACTTTCTAGACGAGCTGGTTAGATCATGATGACTACTTGAGGATAGTTGAACAAGCGTGGGACACTCATGTGGTTGGGCACCCTTCCTATATTTTTTTCTGCAAGATGAAGAGAGTGTGAGCTGCCTTGAAGAAGTGGAGCAGAGATGTTCTCGGTAATGTTAGTCAGAAGATTAAAGATCTGGACGATGTTATTTCCACTACTCAGATGGCCTTCGATGAAAATCCCATGGCAGTGAACGAGGCGAATCTGAGGATTGCAGAATTGGAGCTTCAACACGTGATGGATCTGGAGGAAGCCAATTGGAAAGAAAATGCCAGGATTAACTGGTTACATGACGAGGAAAGAAATACTCCTTTTTACCACGCGGTGATGAAGTCAAGACGTCGTCATAGAAGAATCAGTTCTTTATCTTTGCCCGATGGAAAGGTGGTGTCCGATCTAGAGGAGATGGCGAGGGAGGCAGCTGACCATTTTGAGAAGTTTTTCAATGAAGAGGTGCATAATGATGACATGATGCTTGATGGGATGCTAGAAGATATACTGGCTGTTTTCTCGGCTGAAGATAGCTTCGGTGTAGCTGCGATTCCTACCCTGGACGAGATTGTTATGACGATCAAAGAAATGGACCCATCAACGGCCCCGGGTCCTGATGGTTTTACCCTCACGTTCGATAAAGCAGCCTGGACCGTTATTGGAGCGGATTTTCTCACCATGGCCGAAGCTTTCTTCAGAGGTCAGACCTGCCATAGGGCCCTTTTCTGCTATCGCATTCTTATGATTCCTAAATGTGATAATCCCAAACAGCTCCCTTCTGATTTCCGACCGATTTCCATTGAAAACTTGGCTCTCCGGATCCTTGCAAGAACCCTGAATAACAGGCTGGCGCCCCTGATGCCCTCTCTTATTTCTAAATCCCAAGGTGCGTTTCTGAAAGGTTCTGATATTACACATCATATCCGGCTTGCCAAGGAGCTCATGCATGATATCAATCAAGGCCAGATGGCTCCAAATGTGATGATAAATATTGACATGTCTAGGGTGTATGACAGGGTTGAGTGGAAGGTGCTCAAGAAGATTCTTCTTGCTTTTGGTCTGCTTCCGGAGGTGGTTGAGCTTTGTCTCAGTTTTTTTGTACACTCATGGGATACAATTACCATTGGTGAACACACGGCTGGTTTTTTCTCATTTGCTAGAGGTCTCAAACAAGGAAATGCTATTTCCCCGTTCTTGTTTATCATCTTTGAAGAAGTCCTTTGTCGGAGATTTTACAGATTGGCTGATGCACACTCTATATCCAGATTCAAGACGAGAGGACCTACGGTGGCACCTCTTATACTCCTCTATGCTGATGACCTTCTGGTTCTATTTGAAGCCGACAACAGCTCGACTCAGGAGCTGTTGAATACTCTCAACATATATGAGAAAGCAACGGGTCAAAGGGTGAATTGTAACAAGTCGGTCTGTGTTGCAGGGGGATCAGACCTTTCACGGTCACATGAGATAGCTACGAAGTTTAGGATTGAACATGCGTCTAGTTCCATCCTATACTTAGGGATACCGATATATAAAGGGAGATATAAGCTAGCTGATTTTGAATTTCTTATAAAGAAGATTAACTCCAAGATTGCTTCATGGAAGGCTAAACTTCTATCATTTGCTGGACGGCGCCTGCTGATTGCACATGTCCTCTCATCGGTTACGATTCATGCAGCGGCAGCAGTTGGGTTACCAGTTGGTATTATCTCTCGGATTGAGAATAAGTTATCTTCTTTTCTATGGGCTGGCAGAGATGAGATACACAGAAAAGCTTGGCTTGGGTGGCACCGCATGGCAATTCCGGTTGATAAGGGTGGGCTTGGTCTTCTGCAGTTATAGAATATAAATGAAGCCTTTACTGCTAAAGCTTGCTGGGAAATCCTCTCTGTAGACTCACTCTGGGCGCAGTTTTGTAGGGTGAAGTATTCAAATCCTATCTCTGGTCGTTCGGCCTTGTATCCTAGACACTTAAAGCTGAGTTGCTCACCCTCCCCCTTCTGGAAAAAAGTATGGAGCACCTTCCCAAATATCTATAGGCACTGCAAGTGGGCGATTGAGAGAGGCGATATTTCTTTCTGGGATGACTGGTGGTGCGATGAAAGGATCGCTGACTATGCTATTTATGCAAGTGATAAGAGACACCCTTTCCTTGTTAAAGATTTTTGGATTGGTGATCATGGGTGGGATTGGAGTTCCCTGTGCCAGGTGATTGATGACAATGGGATGGACCTTATCAAACAGGTGGATGTGTGGATATCAGATATGGATGACAAGTTGATCTGGGATGTAGAGGAGAACGGCAGATTTTCTATGAGATCGGCCAAGGTGATGCTGCGGAACGTGCAACAGGAGGGACCTGATGATCTGGGCAAGATTTGGCGGATGGATTCCCCAAAGGCTAGCGCTCTCATATGGAAGATTGCCAGGGCGGCCATTTCGACTGATGATAATGTGTGTAACAAATGTTGTATACAGCTTGCTTCGCGGTGCAACTATTGTGATGAGCCGCAGGAGGAAGACATGAATCACTTGTTCTTTCAAGGACAGATCGCGAGGTTTTTTTGGGATAAGTTTGGTGTGATGACGGATAAGGAACCGCCTTCTGATGTTCGGTCCCTGATTAGTATGTGTGTGGATGGCTTATCTAATGAAGTTATTGATTGGGTTGCTGGGTTCATGGCTGGTCATATTTCAGTATCTATATGGAGAATGAGATGTTCATCTCGGTATGTTGATAACAGGAGACGTGTGGAGCAAGAATGGAGCAGTCTTATAGACCATGTGAACCAGTTGATTAAGAGAAAGGTTTTCCCTCTGACAAAAAATCTGGCTCTTCTTTCCAGGATGACGATGGCAAGCATCAATGAGCCTAGATTCAAGATGAGGAAGGTTCGTCTTATCAGGTGGACAAATCCAGACATGTTCAATCTCAAGCTAAATGTGACGATTGGAAGAGACTTGGACGAGGAAGGCAACAAAAGAAGATGGGCTGTAGATATTGTCCGTAATCACAATGCTGATATTTGCTTGATCTTCTGTGCTTGGCTCAAAAAGGAAGACTACAAGCTGGCATACATTCAGGCATGCATCATCGGGTTAAAGTTGGTTGGAGATCATATGCTGCATATTTCTACCATGGAAGTGGATGATAAAAATATCTACAACATGCTTTGGAACAATGCTTCTGTGCCATGGAGGGCAAGAACGTATGTGCAAGAGATTAAAGAGGAGCTGGAAATGGCTAGTATATCGGGTGGATATGTGCATAAGCTGATTAATTCCATACTGCGAGAGATCGGCAAGCTTAGACGTGGATCCTCCAATCTGGTTGTTATTACGGATTCGAATAGGATTCCTACTAGAATTCGTGGTATGGCTAGATGGGAAAAGAGGAAGACTCCCTACATTGTAGTCGAGAGTGAAGTGATTGAGGCTTGATATTACTTGGTCTTATTTGTTTAGTTGTTTATGGTGGTTTTTTTTTGGTAAAATACCCGAGTTATAAGAGCGGGAGTTGTATTACTTTAGCTGATTTTAGCCCACCAGAGGGGTGTGGGATGAATAATAGTGACCCCTGGCTTAATTAAAAAAAAACACAAGGAAGGGGCTAGGGTGTCGCCCACCTATAACAAGCAACCCCACAAGAAGACCTATCGTACAAATAGGTAAAAGATCTCGTATCGGCCAAGGGCTATCACAAGGTGTGTCGTGCAGAGCACGTATCGGATAAGACACAAGCTCAAAGAAGATCCTCTAAGGTCTGAATAGTCCTTTCAGACTATCAATCCGTCTGTAGGTGGAAGGTAGTGCTAAACCTCAATTACGTTCCCAACACTTTGTGCAACTATTCCCAGAAATGACTCGTGAACTGAGGGCCTCTATCAGAAACTATCATTGTTGGTATACCATGTAAACACACTATCTCGTCTACATACACCTGAGCAAGCTTCTCTGTTGTATACGTTGTCTTTACAGGTATGAAATAAGCAGATTTTTTGAGCTTGTCCACTACTACCCAAATGGAATCATGATTCCTAGCTGTCTTAGGTAGACCAACTATGAAATCCATGGTTATGTGATCCCATTTCCATTGCGGTATCGGCATGGGTTGCAACGTACCTGTCGACTTCTGATCCTTAGCTTTAGCTTGCTGACATACTGCACACTTAGCCACAAACTCAGCTACATCCTTCTTCAAACCAGACAACCAATACAGGTCTTTTAGATTACGATAGATCTTGGTGACTCCTGGATGTGTAACGTCCCAGGATTTGAGGCCTCAGATATAATGATCTTATAAGGAATGATTGGACTACCCATATCACCAGGGTGCACCTCCTTTTCTGGGAGCCCATCTCTAAACAACTCCATAGTTAAGTGTGCTCAACTTGGAGTAGTACTAGGATGGGTGACCAGTCGGGAAGTTGATCCTAGCTTGCGTGTCAGTATGGACAAAGTGCACAATTAAGGCTAGTGGTGGTTTGTGGGGCCAGTCGTCATTCCTGAAACTCTAATAGAGCCATGGGAAGTGGGCCCATGTGTTACAAATGGTATTAGAGTCATAACCCCTCCATTAGGTGGGGCCCACATGGGCATGTGGCATGCCAGTCTTGAGCTGTGCGGTCCAGGCATGTAGGAAATGGATATCCATGGTAGACGTAGCCACCCTTGTGCTGGTATTCCATGATCACGAGTTGGGTGTCCATCGGCCATTGTGGGTCTGCACTGAAATGGGGAAGAGATTATGAGGCCTTATAGTTGAGCCTTGATGAGGACTTCAAAAGTGTAAGTGGGGGAGATTGTAACGTCCCAAGATTTGAGGCCTCGAATATAATGATCTTATAAGGAATGATTGGACTGCCCATATGATGCGGTGATTTTGAGTCGCATTTATAGACCTGTTTTATAAGTGGTTTGTGCTCTTATTAGTCATTTTTATGGATAATATTGCATAATTCACTCATTTCGGTCTTCGCCATAATTTTATGTCAAATCCCCTTAGTTTTATCATGTTAAGCATTATTTATCATATTATCATAATTTGTGTGGATTTATTTGGTCTTGTCTTGGAATTTCAGGAAAAACAAGTATCTGCTTCCTTCTATACCATCGACGGAAGTCGATACCATCGACCAGGCAACAAGTTGCCAGCCGAGAGGAGCATCACAGAGTCGATACCATCGACATCCAAGTCGATGCCATCGACACATTGAGGCTACCAAGTCGATGGTATCGAGATGATCACAGGCACTCAGACGAAAAGAAAAGAAGGCTGCCGCTAATACGCTGGGTCGATACCATCGAGCCGCGTCGATGGTATCGACGCCGGCAGATATGCGTTGGATTCGTTTTGATCTCAATCGGACGGCTGGAGTTATTTGACGACCTAATTAGGGACTTATACCTAATGACGGCCGCCCAGACGAGATGATCATCTAATTTGTCATTGCACGAGTGCCGAGGAAGGAGAGAAAGGAGAACGGAGGCCAGAAGCTCATCCCTGTCGATCCGGACACTGCCAAAGATGAATTTCACCACCGAGAGGCGGGAAAGCTCGTGTTCTACGCAAAGGATCTACCGGTTCTTCTCCGTTTAGGGGTTTTCCCATTTGATTCACGTTTTTCTTATGAATTCCCCTATTTCTACCATGTATTTGTGCAAGATGAACATGCGGGGCTAATCCCCTCCATCTTTAGGACCGGGAGTAGCCCGGGAATGCATTGTATGACAGTTTTATATTAATAATTCATATTTTCTCTCTTAAATCTGTGGTATAGTTTCGTTTTCTCCATATATATTGTTATGCTTGATCACCATAATAATAACTTAATGCCCTTAATCACTTCGATAGAAGGATTAACGGTTGAAAAGAGACGAAACCTACATTAATCGATAAATCCCTTGACAAAGGAGGTGTAAAATTAATGGTGGAAACTGAGAGATCGGTTGTAATGCGCTTAGTTTAGGGGAATGATTACTACGACGGTGGAATCAACCTAAACCTAAGTAGTGAATTACACCACGACAGTGGGTAATTCTGTTTTCAGGCCACTACCCAGATAGAGAGAGAAGACTGAGGAGTTATATGAAACCTAATGCAATGTTGACCCGCGGTGAAACCGCAATCCTAAAGATGTCCTTTTGAATTGATTAAATTAACCTTTAATCGATTATTTGCTTTGTTTTATTTTTATTTTCTTTTAATTTCGACAACAAACCCAACTTTGTTATCCGGCCTAGCTGATCGCAATTAGTTAGTAGGAGTCTCCAATAATTCACGTATCCCTGTGTTCGACTCGGGCCTCACAAAGGCCTATATTACTTGACGCATACACTTGCGTTTTTAGCACGTAGTAAAATACACGTCAAGTTTTTGGCGCCGTTGCCGGGGATACGGCGAAATTGTTGGCACTTCGAGTGCTATGAGCGGCCACTCTAGGCCACATATTTTTTTTTTATAATTTTCATTCAACTTCAAATATTTTCTTTCTATTGTTCGTTCATTTTTATACTCGTCAAAGCACTGTGCTGAACTCGAATTTTCCTATTTCAGGTACTGTGTATGGTGCATACACGTAGTACAGACTACGACAATCGCACACCCGAGGTTCTGTTTCCGAGACCTGGAGACGAGGAGCATTCTGAGCACGAGTACCAAGAAGAGATAGACTCTGAATCTGAAGCAGAAGACATGGCCGAGCCACAGACTATATGGGAGAAGATCAAAGCTTCTTCCTCATCAGCTTCAAAGGGGCCTATAAAAAAGCAGGCGATCAACATACCGACATACAAGATCGATCCAGCGTTGATTAACTTGGTAAAATCAAATGCATTTCATGGGTTGAAGAACGAGGATCCTGTTGCACATATCAGCCAGTTCGTTGAAAACTGTGACATGGTGAAGATAGACAGGTTTCCACAAGATGCTTTGTACCTCAAGTTGTTCCCGAGTTCCTTGGCAGGAGTAGCTAGAGAGTGGCTACATAACCTTGATGACGAATTTGTAGAGTCTTGGGATCATATGGTGGAGGTTTTCTTCGAGAGGTTTTTCCCTCCTGAGAAGACTAACGACATGATCAGAAAAATTCATAATTTCACTCAACAGGCTGGGGAGACATATTCGGAGACCTGGGAGTGATTTCAGGTTAAGTTGAGGAGGTGCCCACATCATGGGCTGGACAGGGAAACACAAGTGAAAATCTTTTATTTTGCTCTCTCCGAGCACGATAGAAGTAACCTTGATTTAGCTGGATCCAGATTTTTTCTGAATAATACAGATACTAGATGTTGGGAGATACTAAAGAACATGGCTAGGAAACAGTCATGGGGTGACAGAGGTGCTGTGGAACAGGTCAAGGTTGCTGGCGAATCTAGAATAGTTAGGGAGCTGAATGATAAGTTAGATCTTCTAGCCAAGAAGCTGCTAACTAAGGAAGATGCATCTGAAGATGAGGAGGCCCAAGTGAAATTTATGCAACAACAGGGCTATAGAAACAAGGACTACTCATGGAGAAAGGACAAAAAGTTTTCATGGAAGGATCCGAATAATTTTCTGCAGGATCCGAATGCCAAGCCACAACCAGGAGTCGAGGATAAGAACACTGAACTACTGAGTCAAATGGTACAGCAAAACCAAGAGATGATGGCCATGTTTGGTAAGCAATTGCAATCTCAAGGTGATATTCTAACCAAGTTTGGGCAGACGCTGCAAAGCCATGGAGCACAAATGCGGGCATTGGAAACCACCGTGGCACAGATTTCTAGTGAAGTGGCGGCCATCAAGCACGCCAATCAACAGAAACCGGCCGAGAATGAAAATGTGGCCCAAGCACACCATCAGGTCAAGTATATGTCTGTGGTAAGCAATGAGGAGGAATCTCAGGTGCAAGAAGCTAAAGAAGAAAGAAAGATGACTTTTAATACGCATGCGTCACCGGCGATACCGTATCCACACACTTACTATGGATTGCCGGGCGGAAACCCTTTCTTCAAAAAATCACAGCGAGTTGTGAGTATGGTATCTCCATCTAGGCAAGAGGAACAAGTGCAGGTTGTTTGTGCACATGCGGAGACATCTAAGGCGAGAGAGGAACCACAACAAGCTGCAACTATTGAGAATGTCTCGCCAAAGCCCATGTCGGAGGGAGTGCTTGAAGCAAGCTTAGGGGAGGTACTCCCGAAAAGCTCATATGTGCCACCTCACAGGCGTGTTGATGCAGCAGATGTTTCAAATTTGGTCAATCCTAAGTCAAATAAATAGAATCATCATTTTATGAAATTCCTGGAGATATTCCGAAAACTCCACATCAATATTCCATTAGTGGAGATGATCGAGAAAGTACCCGCTTATGGGAGGTTCATCAAGGAAATCATCAATAAGAAGAGGCAAATAAAAGATGATGATATTTTTCGGATGAACGAGACGGTGAGCTCTATGATACACGGGAGTTCGCCAAAGAAGAGAAAAGACCCAGGAGGTTTTTACATTCCGTGCTCAATAGGTGGTCGACATTTTCCTAAAGCGCAATGTGATTCCGGCGCGAGCATAAATCTCATGCCTTTGGCGACATTTCAAAAGCTGGGGTTAAAAGAGATAAAGAAGTTGGCCGCAACAATTGAATTGGTGGATGGGTCTACCGTGAGACCCTATGGAGTATGTGAAGATGTTCTTGTCAAAGTGGATAGATTCATATTTCCGGTGGACTTTGTTGTCATGGATATGCAACCGCTCCAAAGCTGTGAAATTCTCCTGGGAAGACCGTTTCAAGCAACGGCGGATGTCGTGACTGCCTTAGGGAGAGGTACTTTGTCCTTGGGAATTGGAGGAGATCGAGTTGAATTCAAATTACCGCATGATCCTCTAAGCGCAGTCTCCAATGTGAAAAGATGATGAGCTTCATACCGTCTAGCCTAAGACTTTAAATAAGGGCGCTTGTTGGGAGGCAACCCAACCATTGGTACATTAGGATAGTTTAATTCTAGTCATAGATTGCTTTCATTTCGTTCAAATTCTAGTGTAAAGAAGATACCTTGATCCGTTTGTTCAATGTGCAGGCACAGGCAGGGTCGATACCATCGACACATAGGTCGATGGTATCAACATAGGTTCAGGTTGACAGCTGCAAAAATTGCTCTGAGTCGATACTATCGACGGTCCCGTCGATGGTATCGACATACCTACAGGCAGGTTGCGCAATAATTGTCGATGTTATCGACATGCCAGTCGATACCATCGAGATCTCTGGAGAAGTTCAGAATGATTTGTCTCAGTCAACTCGATACCATCGACGGCCTCGTCGATGGTATCGACATGGTCACAGGTTGAAGTGAAAAAGTGGCGGTGTCGCAATGAAGTCAAGTCGATATCATCGATACCTGTCGATGGTATCGACATCCATGTCACTGATCCGCGCAAAAACATCGACGGCGATTGCGAGTCCACGTCAGCGATCCGGGTGCTGCGTCGATGGTATCGACAGGTCAGCAATCCGGGTTTCCCGATCCAGCAAACGTCAGCCATCGATACTTGCGAGGGAGGCGGATAGCAGCGAGACGTGTCGATACCATCGACTCGCATAGCCACCCTCGTGCAAAAACATCGAGACGTGACATGGGCATGTGGCATGCCAGTCTTGAGCTGTGCGGTCCAGGCATGTAGGAAATGGATATCCATGGTAGACGTAGCCACCCTTGTGCTGGTATTCCATGATCACGAGTTGGGTGTCCATGGGCCATTGTGGGTCTGCACTGAAATGGGGAAGAGATTATGAGGCCTTATAGTTGAGCCTTGATGAGGACTTCAAAAGTGTAAGTGGGGGAGATTGTAACGTCCCAGGATTTGAGGCCTCAAATATAATGATCTTATAAGGAATGATTGGACTACCCATATCACCAAGGTGCACCTCCTTTTCCAGGAGCCCATTTCTAATGAACTCCATAGTTAAGCGTGCTCAGCTTTGAGTAGTACTAGGATGGGTGACCAGTAGGGAAGTTGATCCTGGCTTGTGCGTCAATGTGGACAAAGTGCACAGTTAAGACTAGTGGTGGTTTGTGGGGTCAGCCGTCATTCTTGAAACTCTACTAGAGCCATGGGCAGTGGGCCCAGGCGTTATAGGATGAATATCATACATCAATGTGTGTGCTTCCTTGAGCACTAGATTTCTTAGATTATCACCATCGGGGACCACCATCCTACCATGATAGCAAACTAGTCCATCCTCAGACTCATGGAACCCATCACGCTTTTCGCTGCCAAGCTCTGACCTGATCAACTGCATTGTATCATCGACATGTCGTGCATCTTTGATCTGTTGTTCAGTGTAGGCTTGACTTGCATCTGTGCCAACAGTCCTGCCAATAAGGAAACTTCCAAATGCACATTCATCTGCCGCAATGAGACAAACATATCTCATCTATTGCATACCAAGGAACTCAACTTTGTCTTCTTCATAGGAAGAGAAGAAGACTTTTGGCTAAGCACATCAGCTACCACATTTGCCTTACCAGGATGATACTCAATGGTGCAATCATAATCATTGATTAACTCCATCCAACGATGTTGTTGCATGTTCAGCTCACTCTGTGAAAAGATGTACGTTAGGTTTTTATGATCTGTAAAGATTTGACACACTTCCCCATAAAGATAGTGTCTACAAATCTTTAACGCATGCACCACCACTGCCAACTCTATATCATGTGTTGGATAGTTCTCCTCATGTTTCTTAAGATGTCGTGAAGCAAAAGAAACCACATGATCCTCTTGCATCAGCACACAACCTAAGCCTTTCTTGGAAGCATGGCAGAAAACAACATAGCCCTTCCCAGGCTCTGGCAGCACCAACATTGGAGCACTAGTCAGCTTCTCCTTCAAACTTTGGAAAGCTTGCTGACAACGATCATCCCAGACAAAAGGTACATCCTTCCTGGTCAACTTTGTCATCGGCAATGCGATCATACTAAAATCCTTGATAAACCTCCGATAATATCCTGCCAAACCCAGAAAACTACGAACTTTGCTCGACGTCTTTGGTTGTTCCCAATCTGCCACTGATTCCACCTTCTTGGGGTCCACTCTGACTCCTTCTGCAGATATCACATGACCCAAGAAAGTCACTTCTTTCAACCAAAACTCACACTTACTGAACTTGGCATATAACCGATGTTGGCGAAGAAGAGTCAAAGCTTGTCGAAGATGTTGTTTATGCTCTTGACTGTCTTGACTGTAGATCAAGATGTCATCTATGAAGACTACAACAAACTTATACCATGAACTGGCGAGATCTTTCAGTGAGTATTTGAAAAGTCTTAGTTTGAGGGCATTATCTGAAATGCCTAAACCTTGAATAGAGCGCATAGATCGGAGAAATGTTGGAGATTTTATTGATTGTTTTTGCCAATCCTCAATGAAAATGTACTTGCTTGAAGCATAGTAATCCAATGTGGTTTTCAAATGGAGGAGCAGTAATGGTTGAAGGGATGGTGGTATGTAATGCCTCGATAGACAAAGGAATTGGGATATCCATGAGTTGTTTCTATCACTCTGCTTCTTGTAGGCTGATGCGAGGATTTTGAGTCGCTTTTATAGACTAGTTTTACATGTGTTTTATGTGTTTAGTAGTCACATTTGTGGTTAGTATCGCATGATTCACTTACTTTACTCTATAATTTCATTTTGCATCAAATCTACTATATTTCATCTTTTTGGTTATAAATGATCATATTGATGTGTTTTATCAAGGCTGATTCGAATTGATCTTGAAATTTTTAGGAAAAATGAATACATGCAGTTGTTGATACCATCGACAACTATCTATAGTATCGACTTGGCCATAGTGAGACAGCTGCAAGGAACCAAGATGAGTTGATACCATCGACACTGAAGTTGATGGTAGTGAGATACATCCTTTCCATATACCCATTACTGAGATATTTGTCCATTCTTTAAGATATTACTTTTGGGATGACCCCATTTTGTTGAGGCAATGCAGGGATGGCATCTTACGCAAGTGTGTACCAGAGGGTGAATATTATAGTGTACTTACTCACTGCCATATATTACCCACCGGCGGCCATCATGCTAGCACAAGGACAACGGCCAAAGTGTTAGAGAGTGGTCTTTATTGTCCTACACTCTTTCAGGATGCATATGACTATGTGAAAAGATGTGGCATGTGTCAAAGGGTAGGTAATATCTCAAAGTTGCAAGAGATGCCCCTCAATGTGTTTCAAGAAGTTGAGGTATTTGATTTATGGGGCATTGATTTCATGGGACCATTTGTGTACTCGAATTCCAATTTATATATTTTGCTGGTTGTTGATTATGTATCGAAGTGGGTAGAAGCAATACCCACAAGAACTAATGACGTTGTGGTAGTATGCATGTTCGTGAAAGAACATATCTTTTGTAGGTTTGGTGTGCCCCGTATGATTATAAGTGATGGAGGCACTCACGTCACGAACAAGAAATTTTCTACACTAATGAGTAAATACAGGGTCAAGAACAATGTCGGTACCCCGTATCACCTACAGACTCAAGGTCAAGTTGAGGTTTCCAATCGAGAGATCAAAAAGATATTGGAACGCACAGTGGCATCTTCCAGGAAGTATTGGAGTGCACTCCTACCGGATACTTTATGGGCATATAGGACCGCGTTTAAAACACCTATAGGCACTACACCTTTTAGGTTGGCTTATGGGTGGGCTTGCCATTTTCCGGTTGAGTTAGAGCACAAGGCACACTGGGCGTTACAGATGATCAATGTGAGTTATGATGATGTTGGGAAAAAGAGACTATTGGAGCTAAATGAGTTAGATGAACTTAGGATGAATGCCTATGAGAATCAAAGGATCTATAAAAAAAGGACAAAGCAAATCTATGACCGCCACATTCACACGCGTGTTTTCAAAAAGGGTGATCGCATTTTACTATTCAACTCGAGACTAAAGCTTCATCCTGGGAAATTGAAATCCAGGTGGAGTGGACCTTTTGTGGTGGAGGAGGTGCACCCACATGGTGCTATTATGGTGAGAGATGGAGAGCTCACGTTCCTAGTAATGGTCAAAGATTGAAGCTTTACTTTGGAGAGAACTACATGAGAAAAGTGCATGAGGTTAAACTCATGGCACTTAAGGAAGAATGAAGAGCCTTATTGCGTCTAGCCTAAGACAATAAACAAGGGTTCTTGTTGGGAGGCAACCCAACCATCGATAGTTTTAATTTGTAGTTCCTTCATTTTCTTTCACATTTGCAAGTTAGTTTTGTTTAATTTCATTTTTAGTGTAAAAATGATACCCTAATCGTTTTCCTTAGTGTGCAGTACTGAATCAAAGTCGATACCATCGACCACAATGTTGATGGTAGCGACATGGGTGTAGGGAAGCGACTATAGAAATTTTTCTGAGTCGATACCATCGACGGCCTCGTCGATGGTATCGACATGCTATCAACAAACAAGAAAAATGCAGTCGATAGTATCAACAATGAAGTCGATGCTCGTGAGATCCCTGAAGATTTACAAACAAGTTCTTCTCAGTGAAGTCGATACCATCGACAACCCTGTTGATGGTATCAACCCGGGGTCAATAAGGAAGTGGCGCCCGGGCCTCACAAGGGTAATCGACCCATAAAGAATCGATACCATCGACACCCAGTCGATGGTATCGATGTGGCACGTCACTGATCTGTGAGAAAAAATCAACGGAGTGTGCCAAAATGAAGTAGTCGATCTGTGGGATGGGTCGATACCATCGACCCATGTCAATAGTATCGACACGTCACCTATCCAGGCCCCCCGCATCAAGCAATCGACAACCGTCGATGGTGGTGAAGAGCGGATTGTGCTCGAGGTGTCGATACCATCGACACCCCATCAATGGTATCAACGGAGCGACAGTGGTGACGGGTTCAGCTATAAAAGGAGGGGTAGTTTCTCATTTCTATTCACACCTTCAGAGTGAATCCCTTCAACTCTTACGCCAAGTATCCCGAGCAACCGAAGATCTTCACCAAGCATATAGCAATCAAGCAATCTTCATCGAGCTCTTCATCGACATTGGAGATCATCTTCTCTGAGCAACTCTGATCTTCATCGAGCTCCATTCTTCTATCTCCTTTCTTTCATCATGAGGAGGAACATTGCTACATCATCTTCAAGTGCTGCATTGATGGCGATTGAGACGTTTATTCCACCCCCTCTAGGATCCATCCCTCATCCCCGACTTGCACATCCTTCTATGGATGTGAAGAAAGTTTATGAGGAGCTGATGAAAAGAACTATCGAGGCGACTCGATATTGCGACAGACAATTGATCCGAGATCTCAGATTTGAGGATAACCTGATGTATGTCCTCCATGGCCAGGAGGGGAACACGGGCAGGCTCAACAACATGGTCACCCATCATGTGGAGGGCCACCCCTTTTCGGTGAGTGGCCGACTTATAAGGAATTGGTGGTGGAGTTTATGGTGTCACTTGATATTTGTGTTGTCCCAAACGACCTCAACGCCTCTAACAGGGAATGGATCGAAGGTCGAGTATCTTTCCAACTCTTCAACAGAAACTATAATCTTACTCTACAACAATTTAACTCCATCTACAACTGGTGGCACTCCCCCAAACAGCACTGATGACTAGACAACTGAGATGATTACGATGCCATGTTCACACATATGGTGACAACCCCTCAAGGCAAAACAATCATCTATCACAATGCAGCGGTGGCTGATTTTGAGCATCCCTTTGTGCAGGTCTTACACCGCATGTTGTGTATTACCTTCTTCGCTCGAGGAGAGCTTTCGCTGAGTAAATTTCAAGAGACTGACCTCTTCTTTCTATATAATCTGCTGACACGAGGGAAGCTTAACTGGGGTGCATTCTTCCTAACGCACGTAATGGCGGTGAAGAAAAGTACTCGGCAAGCCCCAGTTCATTTTGGGGACTCATCACTCCTTTAGCCCTCTACCTCAGGCTAGACCTTTCTTCAATGCCTCCCCTGCAAAGTAAAATCTCTATCAACCTTCATCATTTGCATCAGTCTAACTTGTTGACATTTCGTGATGGTGTGGTATATGCACATTGCCACGTAAATAAAGAATATCAAGAGTGCAACCTTCCAGATCCCGTCTTCAACATCCAGGGGGCCCAATATTTCAAATGGCCCATAATTTCCATCGATGACTCCGACAGTGGAGAAGACGAGGATGACAACGACAACGACAATGATGACGGTGACAAGCAGGTTGAGGAAGAGGAGACTTTTACTCCTCTTCGTTCACGAGTGGCACCCAGGAAGCGGCCACGCTTCTACCTGGGTGCATCATCATCCTCGCAGCCTCAGCCACCACAACCCTCTCAACAAGGAGAGGATGTTTATTCTATGCAGGGTGTGCACACCATGCTACAGAGCATTTAGGAGACGCAACAATAGAACACTACGTCATTTGCTGATATCCATGATACTACAAATAGGATGTATGTTAATCAACAAGCTATCTTTTAGAATGAATGTCAGTTGTTCACCAATCAACAGCAGGTCTATGACCGGTTGGGGAGGATCAATCAGCAGAAACAACCATTTTATGATCACTACTGGAATCAAGGTTACTTCGGGGGCTACCAACAGCCACCACCGATGCCCCCATATGATCCAAACTTCCAGGGGCAATATCCATCATGGGATCCCAGTGCCCCATAGTACCCGCCACCTGAGAAGTAAATGGTATCACTGTTCCACCTACTAATATTGTTTTTACTATGAGGCCATAGTCGAATTCAAGCTTAGGAGGGAGGGAGATGGAACAGTTTCTATCTTTTATTTTCCTTTGTTTTTATCATTTATTGCCTTTTCTTTTATTTTAGCAATTTTCTTAGCTTTTAGGATCCACATTCTATCTAGTGTATCTGTGGATGTCTAATGTAATTTGTCATCTCTATGTTTTTCACATGGGAGTTATGGGTAAATTTGAAAATTTTTTATGTAATTGCAAGCCTGCTTTGTTTGAACTTGAGAACTTAACATATGAAAATAATTGGGTTTGTCAACTTTAAAACATAAGACCACAACTGTACATGCCTATGATTCAAGGAAAGTGAATGGAATTGGATGTTGAGCCTAAACTGACCAAATGGTAATGGGACTTTAATCTGAAATAAGAGAGAGAAACCCCTTGATTTTACACATGTCAGTAAGGAGGGACATATAATATCTTCCAATGGTTCTGTCAATTAATCTTGTGATCTATCCACCTCATCTCATTTACACTCCACCATAAGAATTGGGAGCACTTTACAGTTTGTCATCTCTTGATTGCATATGATGTAGATAGGATTGCATTGTAGTTAGTTTTTACATCTGTTGCATATATGAAAACAAAAATGTCGCATTATAGTCATGCATACACAAATTTTAGAATGCATGTCAATGTCATTTTAGTTGCATTTTACATAATTTTAATCATTTTTTACATGATGTGCCTTGCTTCTTCTTAAAATAAGGAACTTGTTTCATACTTTCTGAAAAATAAAATACAATGAAAAAAATAGTAGTTATGAGAATAAGCCCAAGATGAAGATGTGAAAATTTCATCTTAGTTCATTAAGACAAATAAGGGATGAAAAGAGAAAGAAAAAAAATAATAAGTGAAGATCAGAAGGAGGAAGGAACTTGTTCACAGGCATAATAAGAAGAACAAGCACATGTGTAGTTCTATAGATATTTTGTCTCTCATTGGGATGGAATGATAGTGTATGCATCATTCCACCGTAAGCATTAGGTCATTTTCATATGCATGAGCATCATGTAGGTCATTTTTGTATTGGTGCATGTCAAACTGTATTGTGCTACTTTTTCATACATAAACTGCCTATCCCATCCACCCGTTGCTCAAAATGGTAGGCCACCCATGATTATCTCCTCACTTTTTTATTTTAGGAGATCTTCTTCCATGTAGATGGTAGTTAGGTTATGAGCAATGTAGATAGGAGATCATAAGATGCACCAAGCCTGAACTGGAAAATTTTATTATATTAAATGCCTTATTTGATAGTGTTCACCAATCTTGGAGTGGATATCTATTATGGATGATCATTGTCACTTGTAGGGTAGTTACCATTCTATGGTTAGTGAGGGTCGGTATGTGAATGTATGGTGGGAATCATACGATAATGTCTGTTATGATAGTATGTTCTTTAGTTGACCCTCATAATTTTATTCTATCGTTTTCTTGCTTGGGAACGAGCAATGTTTAAGCTTAGGGGAGTTTGATGTGAGGATTTTGAGTTGCTTTTATAGACTAGTTTTACAAGCGTTTTATGTGTTTATTAGTCACATTTGTGGTTAGTATCGCATGATTCACTCTCTTTAGTCTATAATCTCATTTTGCATCAAATCTACTATATTTCATCTTTTTGGTTATAATGATCATATTGATGAGTTTTAGCAAGGCTGATTTGAATTTATCTTGAATTTTCAGGAAAAACGAATACATGCAGTTGTTGATACCATCGATAGCTGTCGATAGTATCGACTCGGCCACAGTGGGACAACCGTAAGGAACCAAGATGAGTCGATACCATCGACACTGAAGTCAATGGTAGTGAGATACCTACAGCAAGCCAACAGTCAACTGGTCGATACTATCGACACAAAGTTGATACTATCGACCTCGTCCAGCTTCAGCGTCGGATTGGTGATAAAGGCAACGCCTAAAGGTGTCGATACATTCGACACTAAAGTCAATGGTATCGAGTCTGCATCAGCCCGAAACATTAGAAAAAGGAAGAATCATCGATATTATGACGGGTCAATACCATCGACCCACGTCGATGGTATCGACGCCGTCTGATCAGGTTTTGTTACAGATCATTTCTAATCGGACGGTGGTGATCTTTTGGCGATCTAAAGTGGTGCATATACCTAATTACGGTGGCCCTAAGAAGGGGATCACGTTATTAGTCATTGCACAAGTCTCAAGGAGGAGAGGAGAGAAGAATAGAGCCCAGAGCCACGCCCTGATCATTCCGAGAGTTATAGACGGAGTTTCCCACTATCGAAAGGTTGTAGATTGCTCATTCTACACCGAGGAATGCCCGGATCTCCTCTATTCAAGAGTTTACATCACTTCTATTCACGTTTTCCCCATGTTTTCCCTTTCTCTCATCATGTCTTTCATTGAGATGAACATGCAGGGCTAATCCCCTTTATCTTTAGGGCCGGAAGTAGCCCGAGTGATCGTTGTATGACATTTTTACCATAGTATTTCATAATTTGTCTCTTAAATCCATGGTATGATTTTGTTTTCTCCATTATATCATTATGATTGATCACCCTAATGATAATCTAATACATTTAATTACTTTGAAAGAAGAATTAACGGTTGAAATGAGACGAAATTCACATTAACTAATAAATCCTTTGAATAAGGTGATGTACAGTTAATGGTGGAAACCCAAAGTATGGTCTTTATGCACCTACTTTAGGGTATAGATTACTACTACCGTGGAACCGACCTAGATTTAGGTAGTGAATTGTATCACAAAAGTGAGAAATTCATAATACAAGCCACTACCCAGAATGAGAGACGAATTAGGATAAATGTGTAGGAATTAATACAACGAGAACATGTGGTGAAACCACAATCCTAAAGATTCCCATTTGAATTGATTAAACCAAACATTTAATCGCTTTCTCAGTTTTCTTTTCTTTTTCTTTTCTTTTTCAATCAACTCTCAAATCATTTTAATCAGTCTAGATGATTGCAAGTAGTTAGTAGTAGTCTACCAATAATTATGTTTCCCTGAGTTTGACTCGGGCCTCACAAAGGTCTATATTACTCTGATGCATGCACTTGCATTCTACACATAGTAAATTCATGTCATAGGGCGGTGGCCTTGGCTTCTAATGCGGCGGACGTGGTCACTCTATTAGCATCTAAGGCCTCAACTATACCTCTTTGAATCTCTACTTTGTCTTTCATCATGATTTGATTAGTAAGGTTTGTATGTTGAAAGGTTCTGTGGATTTTCAGATCAAATGATATATTATGAACACCTTGGGAATGTTGCATGTATCATGAATAGATTTGGGAAAATGAGATAGAAAATTGGGTGATTCAAGAGGATATGATTGAATATCAAGAAGAAGTATGTGAAAACTTTACAACAACAAAAAGTACTGCAGAATGGAAACATGGTAGAAGAGGAGCATATTACAAGAATGGGTTACAATAGAAAAATATAATAATATATATGCACGCACACACACAGACAAATATATATATATATATATATATATAAACATATATATATATACACATATATATATTGATAAGAAATAAATTACAAAAAAGTCTAAAAATAGAAAGAAAGGAAGAAAACAAAATTTAAGTTAGAAGAAACTATTGAACAATACTAAAAATTATGAAAAGAAACTAAAGATTAAAAAAATAATATAAGGAGTTATAAAATAGGACAAAACAAACTGGAAAGAATAGAAAGTATTGAAAAGCAATTTGGTTTAAAGACAACACTGATGTCTCTGGCAACAGTGCCAAATTTGATGTGTTGTCATTACACACCAAATCACTAGGGAGGAAAATTTCCCTAGAGTTTAACCTTTATATGGTTAACAACTTGTGCGTGAGTTGAAATGGGTATATATAGGTATCGATCCCAAAAGATTGCATTTTTAAACAGTGGTCTAAACCAATCATGATGGACTATTAAATAAATTCCAATTGACTGTGGTTTGGTTAAAATGAAAGAAGAAATAAAAATTACTTAGTTAAACCTTAGTTGATCAAATGATAAAAGATACTAGGGGTCTGGAGGATCGTCACTAAAAACCATGCTCTTACTCAACTGATTCAACTCCTAGCTTTTAATGATATAAATAAGGACTTTATGGATTGATATCCTCTTTGGAGCATCAATATCATAAGGTTTGTACTTCTCTCAATTCTGAGGTCTTGGAAATTGAGGATCCTTATTCAACCATCCAACAAATTTTGTCAAGTAATCGATCTGGGATTTAAACCAATGGCTAGTCACATCACCATAAGCTATAACAAATAGGTTAGACTGGATAACAAGATCATAACCACCATAATTGGTCTCATAAGGGGGTTATGGGTGTATTCCTATTGAGATCGGTGGTATCATCACCCCATATATTCTTATTCATCTAGAGATCGAGTAGATAATAGGATGATATCATCAAGAAAATATGATTCACATTCTGGAATTCAATGTCATGGGTTAGATGGTCACGTCATTATCAGATAATAAACAAAATAAATTGAATAGAAGATCATAATCATGATCTTTGGTTTCATCACGGGATTATGGGTTCATTCCTATTGAGATCTTTGGTCTCATCACCCAACAAGAACATAATCAAACTAAATAGAAACAAGTGCAAGATCTAAGATAATAGGATAATAATCACAATAAAGGGATTATGGGTTCATTCTTGTGGACATCTATGGTCTGATCACCCCCATAAGAATATATCTATCTACCCATAGATAAAGGCAAACTAGTTGGAAAACATTCATTCACTAAAACATTAGAGTCAAATACAATAGGGTAAGGAATAGAATATGGGACTACTACCCATGCCCCAGTTAAGGGAACTACTTAGACATAATGTAAAAAGTGTAGTACAAATATGATAAGCGAATAGATCTAGAAGAGATGCTTTTTTCTGGAGTCCCTCCTCCTTTTATAGGTAGAAAGGAGGGTAAATTCTGGAGGAATGGTTGTTGGAGACAGCTAGATTCCCAGATCTGAGGCACCAGTCGTTCGACTTTTTCTAGAGTACCCCCATAATCTCTTGCTTTATCCCTAAGTCACATTGGTCAAACTTTAATTGCACCAATGACTTTCTAATTTGGCATTTGACTGAGTCTTGAATGCAAGTTGGTTGATTAGGATGGTGATTCGATCTAATAGTATTTAAATGTTTTCTTTGACCCAGCCATTGCATCTATAGTGATGAGCTTTCCCGAATCTGAATTGGACTAGGTCTTTAATTATATTTTTTCCTCCACACAAAAGCATATGGCATTTACCAAACTTTCCTTTATGCCTAGTGTAAGGAGTATCTTTGACAACATTAATTGTTTCTCCAACTAGATAATGGAGAAATTTATCAAATTGTCTTCCTATAATTACTTTCACTACTCATTAACTTTTTTTACTCTCTTTGGTATAGATTTTCATTATAGGAATTTTGAGCATATTTTTTCCCATGAAAAGTTACAAATGAAGTCCAAAAATATGGTTTCTTGTATCAAAATAAATTCCATTTCCAAGGTATATTTGAACATTAATTTTGGAATTCAAATGCAAGAGATACAGTGATTTTGTTACGATATATCTATATATATATATATATATATATCTGTGTGTGTGTGTGTGTGTATATATATATATATATATATATATATATATATATATATATATATATATATATATCAAGCACTACGAGAAATTGTACAAACATCTTCCAAGTGTAATTTTGAGAATTTTTGGGCTTTAAAATAATTAGATAATTTTCTTGCAAAAGGCAAAATAAAGCAAGTAAAAAATCCAATTGACTAGAAAAAAAACAAATTTAAGATTTTTAACTCAAAACTAGAGAATAATTATCAAATTCTCCAAAGAAAGATCTAAAATATGCAAATAAAATGGATAGATATGCATTTATCACCAGCCCCTAGTATTTGCAAACTAGGATTTGGAATAATTTACTTTTATCTACCTCGCAAGAAAAAATACAAAGTATAATTGTTTACACCTATTCCACAACAATTGTAGAAGAGCACCAACATTTCACTTTTTCTTTAACAACTAAAGAAAATCATTTTTACCACCTCTTCTTTAACAACTATAGAAGAGAACTAACGAGAAGACTCCTTCTTCTCCCTTCAATCCTATGAATAGACCTTCTTGCAAGAAGAAACATCGAATATGGTAGAGCAACGGGAATAAGGTTGGAGAAAGGAAATTACTAACTCAGCTCATAACAATCAATAATATCCTAATATTCACACTTATGAGACACATCCACATAAATTAGGACAAAGACTATTACAGTGGACTAAGACACTTGAGTGGATCTATGATTTTTCACTAGTAGGACAAGTACTTTCAATATCTACTTACCAAGAAAAGTAATTTCAATAGCTAATCTCAATATGGTATTTTTGTAATGATCAAGTGTGTTTGAATTGCTTTTGAGCTATCCTATTTATAGAAAACTATTACAAAGTGTTTCAATAGTTTTTACAAGATTTAGAACTGAGATTAGAGATCAACTGGTTATTAAAGAGTGATTAGTTTATATAAAAATGCTAATTGCACACTCACTGAGAAGTACGTAGATTGCCCATTGATCAAGCTTCTTTTTAACCAACTTTTCCCACGGTCAAATAAGAGTTCGACTGAGTAGTACTCGGTATGCAAGTTTATGTGATGGCTAACTATTGGTCGAGAAGTAATTTGATCGAGATGTTCTCGTACGTAAAACAATTCAACCAAAATATTTCCTGTAACATGTCATATATATAATTTTTCAAAAAACATATCTAATGATTTTACAATAAAAATTAATTATCTTAAGCACCTTAGATAAGTGTCAAAATGAGTTTGGAATAGTAGGGGTGGACTCATATCTTGGTCTTACATAATTTCTAGAGATATATATATTTTCCTTATACACCGGCATACAGTTGGGTACAATTTGATCAAATTTCACACAAGATATGCAATTAGGCTAATAACATCTTCTCTAATTATGCCTTGATACTGGAAACATTGAATATTACATTAAAAATTCGATTGGGAATGTTGTCATCATCAAAAGAGAAAGTTATATAATATCCAATTTAGCAAATAATTTTTTGAAAATTGAATTTGGAGGCATGATATGCCACAATTGTACAAATTTATAGTTACAAAAGAATATAGAAACGTGATAAAATTGCGAATTTGAATCTATTTATAATGTCATTTTGTGGAAGTGGGAAACTTTTAGTAATTCTAAAAATATTAGTTTATAAATGCAAAGAGAGTGTAGTATAAATCTCATTTGTTTCCTCACAAAAAAGATATTTTTAGATTATGTAGTTAGTTTACTACTGACAATATACAACATGGTCTCTAGAAGATCAAATACACTATGAAACACATACAATAACTAAAAAAGAGATAGCTCCCACTGTTGGATCCTAGATGGGTGATTGGATGCTCCAGAGGAGGGTGAATAGAGTTGAATTCACTTAAACAATATTCATTAGACCTTTAAGATATATCATAGAATAAGGTTGCTAAATAGAAAGTTTGAGTGCAACTAAAACATACATAACAAGGGAGAGAGAGATTGAACATACACCAAGTGACAAGCTATGTAGAGTGTTTATGTGATAACCTAGATTTTGAGTTTTAATAACTAATATATTATTTGAGAGACAAGAATTCTATGTAGAGGATAAATACCAAATTGAGGAATTAGTAATACAATCATGGATTCCTTCACCCAAATTAGGTGATTTGAGATATGATAGAGGACTATGATGCCTAATTGAATTCAATTGTGAATGAATACCCTTACTGATTGATTAAGTCCTCATGAGACCAATCATTCATTTAGTGATCTGTTGAGTAGATAAATAAATTCTTTTGAGGAATTATATACATATGAACCAATGTTGAAGTTCTGGTGTCAACCTTGACTAAATGTCCTTCCAAATTCTCATAACGTAAAACCCTAAGTGTCACATGAAGGTGAACTTTAGGTATTAATGTGCTTAGTCAATAACCATGGATAACCTTCGAATTTCATTCCCAAACTTATGCCATAGCTACATCATGACATTATAAAGCTACACCTAAAATTTATTGCAAATGGATTATTGATGCAATGATTTTGAGTCGCATTTATAGACCTGTTTGATATGTGTTTTATGCTTTTATTAGTCATTTTTATGGTTAATGTTGCATAATTCATCCACTTTGGTATTTGCTACTATTTTATGTCAAATCCCCTTTATTTCATCGTTTTGAGCATTAATTGTCAAAATATTATTATTTGTGTGAATTTATGTGGTTTTGTGTTTGAATTTCAGAAAAAACAAGTATCTGCTTCTGTCGATACCATCGACGGAAGTCGATACCATCGACTGGACCACATGTTGCCAGCCGCGAGTATCATCAAAGAGTCGATACTATCGACAGGGATGTCGATGGTATCGAGCTACCATCAGGTTGTTGGCGAGAAAGCAGTCGATAGTATCGACACAAAGTTGATACCATCGACGCACGGAGGCTACAACGACACAAAACAACAAAATCGTCGCTACAGGTTCGTCGATACCATCGACCCGCGTCGATGGTATCGAGATTACATCAGGCGCTCAGACGAAAGGAAAGAAGGGTTGCCGCTACCATACTGAGTCGATACCATCGACTTGCGTCGATGGTATCGAAATCGTAAGATATGTGTTTGCTTTGGAATGATCTTAATCAGACGGCCGTGGTTAATTAGCGACCATATGAGGGAGATATACTGATAACCTCCTATTTTAGTAGTTTATCTTAGTCTTTTTCTCTAGTTTTCCATACTCTTTTTACGTTTATACGGTACATAAACCTAATTTTACCCCTCTTTTGTAAATACATCATCAAACTAACTTTTTCCTTTTACACTTGCAGAAAAAGCACAAAAAAATCATAAAATAATAAACAACCTCAAGGACGAGTGAAGCCAAACGGTCCCAAGACCGCATGGAGTTCAAACGGTCCCGAGACCGCATGAAGCCAAACGGTCCCAAGACCGCATGGAGTTCAAACGGTCCCGAGACCGCATGAAGCCAAACGGTCCCAAGACTGCATGGAGTTCAAACGGTCCCGAGACCGCATGAAGCCAAACGGTCCCAAGACCGCATGGAGTTCAAACGATCCCGAGACCGCATGAAGCCAAACGGTCCCAAGACCGCATGGAGTTCAAACGGTCCCGAGACCGCATGAAGCCAAACGGTCCCAAGACCGTATGGAGTTCAAACGGTCCCGAGACCGCATGAAGCTCAAACGGTCCCGAGACCGCATGAAGCTCAAACGGTCCCGAGACCGCATGAAGCCAAACGGTCCCAAGACCGCATGGAGTTCAAACGGTCCCAAGACCGTTTGACGCCAAACGATCTCAAGACCGTCTGACGCCAAACGGTCTCAAGACCGTTTGACGCCAAACGGTCTCAAGACCGTTTGAACCCAAACGGTCTCAAGACCGTTTGACCTCACTCAAGGCCTATAAATAAGACCTCAAGGGCCATCCCTGAGAAGGTCCAGACGTCCAGAGGCTATCTCTCTACTACGAGAACAACTCCATCTACCGCCCGAGGCTGCCGGTCTGAGACTCACGTTCCATTGCAAAGCTACCTTCTCTCTCATCAACAAAGAAGGTGATAGGAGAAGATCCGTCGTCAAGCAAGCCACGAAGGGTGAAGATCGTTGCTCTCTCCACCAAGGGTTCAACCTTCTCTCCTCAGTGGAGATGATGTTCTTTCTATCTCTTCTTGCCTCCTCCTTTGTTGCTCCCTCTATGAGGAGCGAGTAGTTCCATCCACTGGGGTGCGGGGACTAGCCCCGCTGCCCATGTTTTGTGCTTTGTACTAAAAAGATGTTATCCTTTCGTTTTAATACTAAATCGTTTCATACATGCTTGAATGATGGCCACGTTCTTGTATGCATCTATTGTCTTTTGTTGTGGTTTGTCTACGACCGCTCTCGAGACTCGAATACCGATTTAGTGTTGGTTTCTGGTGTGTGTATCCACCACGCATCCGCTTCGGTGTCTAGGAGTGTATCTCAAAGAGTGGAGTTTACTCACTATCATCTGTTACACTTCCATCTGTATGGAAGTAACCTTGGTAAGTCGAGGAACACGCTTTGCGAGGGGAATGATGTAAAGCATGTGACCATTTGATCGGGAATGGCTGGCGTTGCAACATTCCCGCACTTCTCGTAGCTAGGTTATCTGAATAGGAGACTAGGCCTACAAAGACACTATTCGATTTGATAATTATCGCTCGCTTGTTAGTTTTAGATGCACGTTTCATGAGGTTGAGTAAAATTTCTCTCTTTGGAAGACTACATATCTTCATTGACACGTAGAAATGTACCGAATGAGAGCTACTTAACCCTTGAAGGATGTGATGCATTGCTCTTGTCTTATATGGGCATTGGTCTTGTGGAACATCGAAGGATGCAATGCATCGCTCTTGTCTTATGAGGCATCGGTATTGTGGATCATCCTTGGATGCAAAGCATCGCTCTTGTCTTATAAGGCATCGGTCTTGTGGAACATCCATGCATCTAGCTTATAAGTCTTGCTTGATTAGTACATAAACAATGCATGTGTAGCGGTGGTGAATACCTGCTTAACCCCAGTGATTCATCATCATTTGTTAAATCTTAGTTTTACTTGCTTTATTTACTTTTCATGCTTTAGTCTAAAAACCAATCAAAATCCAACCTTTTGATATAAGTGCCAATTAGTAAAGTAACTAAGTGAAGTGTTGCACGTTTTCCATCTTGTTGCTTGCAACAAGACCGTTGTCTTTTGGGTTCGATCCTAAATCTGTACTATGATAAGGCTTCCATACTCTTATGGGGTTGGAGTTGTTATCTAAGCACCAGTTCTAGGTAAACCTAGGGAAGACATTCATCCTCTCTAGGGTTTTTGGTGATAGAATCCTGGGACTCCCATTGGAAGACTGAAAATCTTTTGGTGTAAGTTCCAGCTCCATCAAAAAATGGCGCTGTTGCCGGGGACAACGGAACGTTAGTATTTCACTTAGTTTATTTTTCTAGTTGGTTAGGATTTTACACTTTCTTTTTGAATCATAATTCACTATCTTCTTGAAGCTTTCATATTGTCTCTATTATCTAAAGGTGTTCTCTTTTCTTTACTCAGGTAGAACCCGTATATGCAATCACCGCATAATCGAGGATTCTCCCCTGATCCGGAGTTCGACTCCGAGGTAGAGAGAAGTTTCCACCGCAGAATCCGTCTCAATCGCCAACGCGCTAGTCAAATGGCTGACGAACAGCATCAAGCCGCTTTGGTGATGGAGAGAGTCAATGCTGCTATCGCCGCACAACGGGCACAACTCATTGCAGACACCCGTGCCCAAATACAAGCGGAAATACGAGCAGAAGAGCAAGCCCGCATAAGAGCAGAGACCGAGGCTGCTCAGCTCGAACTACGAAACAAGCAACTGAGGGACTATGCTGTCCCGAAGAATTACGAAGACAACCACCCGGTCCGGCCTCCGATCATCAATATCCCAAACTTTGAGATCCGGACCCAGTGGATCCAGATTATGCAAGGAATTTCCTTTTCTGGAGGTTCAGGGGACGATTGCATGGACCACTTGAAACGGTTTAAGGCATTATGCCACCTGGTCCCGCAAGCTGGCATTGCTTTCGACGCAATAATGCTCCACCTGTTTCATTTCACCTTATATGGAAGGGCCTTGAGTTGGTACAACTCACTGGACAGAGAACCCATCATAACCACTTGGGCCCCTCTAGAGGAAAAATTCTTGGAGAAGTTCTTTCCACCCTCGCTGACCTATGAAATCAGAGGGCATATCAACCATTTCTCCCAGCTACCTGGAGAAACCCTCGCTGAGGCATGGGAAAGATTCAAGGAACTTCTACGCAAATGCCCTCATCATGGAATTTCACAGAATCAATTGATTGAAACTTTTTATCGAGGGGTAAGCGATGACATTAAACAGTTCCTAGATTCCTCATCTGGAGGAAATTTCATGAGGAAAAATTATGAAGATGCCTGGAAAATCGTTACTTTAGGAGCTGAAAACCAGTCCAACTGGGGGCGGTCAACCGGAAAAGGCGTCCTTAAAGTCTGTAAAGCTGAGGAATCTATGGAACTAAAGTCAATAGCCGAAGCTTTGAAGACAATCGCTCATAAACAGCAAACCTTTGAAACAACCCTAGGGGAAATTGATAAGAAGAAAACCCCGCTGGTTCATCAAGTCAAAGCCGTCACAGGATCCTGTGAAGCTTGTCATTCTTCGGATCATCCGACTCTTTCCTGCGGAATACTCTATAATGTGATGATGGATCTGCATCCACCACCACAATCCTATGAGGCCATCACTAATCAGGATGAAGATCAGATTCCAGAGCAAGTCAATTCCATCCATACTATTCCCAGACAAGTTTATTATAATCCCAGTCAACCAAGGAACCATCCTGGATTCCAGTATGGGAATCCCTCTGGAACTGCGAATCCGCAACATCAAACACAAGGGGGGCTTGACAGTAGGCTGCCTCCTGGATTTCCAAACAATTTTAACCAAAATCAAGGGAACCCAAGGAACAATTTCCCTAGGGCTAACTACCCTAGAAATCAATTAGCATACTATCAGTACACTCATCCCCCGCTTCACCCGCAATTGCATATTCAACAGTCTCAACAACAAAACCCTCAGAAAAATGTCACTGCACAACCGGAAGATGAGCTATCTTTGATAAAACAAATGCTTCAGTCTCAGCAAACCATGCTGGCCAACCAACAAGCTCAACAGAAGGCAGTTGAAGCACAGCTTGCCCAGATTGCTGCACAATTGAAACCCCCAACAGGCACTTTCGCTGGGCAGCTTGAATCGAACCCTAAACATGGGCCAAATAGACATGAGCAATCAAATACTATGACAGCAGCATAATAATGTTTTAACTTCGTCGAGCCAGCGACATAAAACCAAGGCGCTTCTTGGGAGGCAACCCAAGACCTCAGTATCACCTTCTCTAACTTCTAGTCTTTTATTTTTTTCTTTTGAATTGGTCTAAAAATACAAAAAAAATCTACATAATCAAAACTACAAAAACAATACATAAAACAAACAACATAAAAATTCATAAACCAAAATACAAAAAAAAATAATATACATACCCAAAAACAAACATAAAAATATACAAACCTTTTGTGCCCCTCCAAACGGTCCTGAAACCGTTTGGGACCAAACGGTCTTGAAACCGTTTGGGACCAAACGGTCTTGAAACCGTTTGGGACCAAACGGTCTTGAAACCGTTTGGGACCAAACGGTCTTGAGTTCGCTTGGGATCAAGCGGTCTTCAAACCGTTTGGAATACAAAAGGTCACCAACCAATCACTATAAATATCAACCCTACCCCTCAGTCCTTCTCTCTTCGAACCTTCGAATTCTCCAGAGCTTTCGTGCGAAGAATCTCGTTCTTGCTCCTGTTGCATCCGCGCAAGCTTCTCACCCGTTCGTCCATCCACCTTCCGCAAGGTAGTCCGGCGACTACAAGCACGCTGCTCACTCCGACGTCTCCTTCGCCACCATCGCAGTCGTCATCGAACGAGTTCACCGACTCCTCTATCACTTTCGTCACCGCGTCGTTCTGTCGCCACCATCATGGCGCCAGTTGCAGTTTCCTGTACCATCGCACGACGTCTCTTGCTCCGCCATCGCCGTCTCTGTCGAAAGATTTCACCAACTCTCCATCGCTTTCATCACCGTCGCCGTTCTTCTCATCGTTTTCAAAGGCGCCGACGTGTTTTTCACCTTCGCTCCGTTCCATCTTCTCCCGCGCCGGCGACCTGCGACTCTTCGCTTTCCCAACGGTCCCGAAACCGTTTGGAACCAAACGGTCCTGAAACCGTTTGGGACCAAACGGTCTTGAAACCGTTTGGGACCAAGCGGTTCTCAAACCGTTTGGAACCAAACGATCCCGAAACCGTTTGGAACCAAACGGTCCTGAAACCGTTTGGGACCAAACGGTCTTGAAACCGTTTGGGACCAAGCGGTCCTCAAACCGTTTGGAACCAAACGGTCCCAAAACCGTTTGGAACCAAACGGCCCTCAAACCGTTTGGAACCAAACGGTCCCGAAACCGTTTGGAACCAAACGGTCTTGAAACCGTTTGGGACCAAACGGTCTTGAAACCATTTGGTTTTCGTTTCCCTTTTTGCTTTCGTAAAATATAAAAGATATAACTACAAATCAAATCTACATTGTTTCAAATCTTCTCTAATTATGAAACTCTTATTCTTTTTCAGAAATGGCGTCACCAGCAAACAAAACTTCCGGCTCAGGAACTGCCCCTGCTCTGACAAGGGAGCAGATGATGGAAGAGCGAGACAGGCTCATACAGATCAGGGACACTTACAACACCACCAGCGCCGTCCCTCCCAAGGTCAAGATCATCGACGTACTGTGTGAGATAACTCGCCTCACCAAATGCTTGGGTGAGGCCCCGGAAGAGGACATCGAGCACATCTCTTCAGACGATGATGAAGGATCGGACTACATACCGAATCCCGATGAAGACTCCTCTGCCCAAGAGACAGAGGGAAAATGCAAAGCTACAAAGGCTGCATCTGGGCAGCCCCCCAAGAGGGCAAGAAAACAAGTCCACCCTCTATCTGCCATGGACCAACCCTTCGCCAAACCATCCACCTTCGCTGCTACCACCATCACCTCTGCAGCTACCATCCCTACCACCTTCATTCCCATCATTGCCGCCAAACCATCCACCTTCACTGCTACCACCATCACCTCTGCAGCTACCATCCCTACCACCTTCATTCCCATCATTGCCCCAATACCACCACCAGAGCACCTATCCATCCAAACCTCCATCACCACCGATAAAAACCTTAAACCAACTAAGTATGTTTGCTCCAGCATACTAGCTAAAATGGGAATTCACGAGTGCATCTTCAAAGCGCTACAAAAAGCCAACCTCACCAGGTTGTGCTTAATACCTGAATTATCCTACATCGAGCCCACAGCGGAATTTTTCTCCTGCCTGACAAAGGAGCCCGTCGACATTGCAGATAGGTCACGGGATGGGGGTGATAGAAGGATTGTCACCCAAATCTTCGGTAGCAACGTCGTCTTAACAGAGAATATGCTCAATTCAATATTCATTGACGACCTGGAACAGCTACAAAAGGCCAAATCAGTGGGAACTGATCATCCAGAATTCAACCGCCACACATTCTGGAAAAGTTTAACTGGGATTCCCACATACGACGCCAAAACATGCAAAGCGTCCAACATACACTCCGGATTTGTGCGCACTCTGCACAAAATCCTAGCTGGCGCACTTTTTCCAAGAACGGAGGGAGGAAACGTTACAATATCAGACCTCTTTGTCCTATGGTCTATCCTCCACGGCAGGCCAGTCAACATCGGACGGTTGATGGTCCAGAAATTATCCGCCGCCTTCATAGGGAAAGAGATCTGTTTTGGGGGCCATGTCACATCCATAATTAAATTTTTTAAGATGGACAGGATATTACCCCAATGCACGCAAATAAAGGGCGACATCCTTACAAACGAACAATCTTTGAAAAATTCGTTTATAATCAAAGAAAAGGATGGGAAGTTACACTATGTATTCTGCCCGATGGTTAAGTCATCAAGAACCCTCCTTCCGTTACCAGAGCTAGCACACTATGATATGACACAGCTCCTCTTTTCTGACGAGGAGCTTACTCATCTACTAGCTTCGGTCACACCCGCTGCAAAGAAACAAACTGCGGGCCCAACTGAAACGAGCATCACAGCCCCGACAGCTCGATCTACAAAAATCCCTGTCAAACGACCTTCTAGGAGGTTGCTGCGGGTCCAACAGCTGTCGGGGACACCAACGTCCCGCCCAAACCCGGAGGACGAGCGGTTTAACGATGAAATCTTAACAACTTCCTCATTTGACTCTTTCATCCAGGGTCTAAATGAGCAGCTCTCCGCTGCCCCCACCACTACTTTCCTCCCCACATCCACGCCAGCATTCGCATCCACCTTTTCACCCACCCTAACATCGGGTTTCCCTTTCTCCACCTCCATGCCCGACTTCACCACCTTTCCATTCACATCCACAGTTCCCACCCCTTCATCATCAGTGCCACCTTTTTCGCCACAAATACCACCACTCTTCACATCCGCCACAACCCCGACACCGCTGGTGACTTCATCAACAGTCACTACGCAGTTCGGGCTATCATCAGTGTCTCTTCCGCAAGACACTACCACCATCCCACATAGGCCCCAGCCACATCACCCTTCCGCCTCTGGGGCCCCCCTTACTAACATCGGTGAGGAATTCGGCCGTCAATTTGACGCTGTCCGACACCTCCTCACCGATCCTTCTAACCTATTACATTCTATTTTTTCTTGTGTACAGGATTTATCTAAACAGGTAACCAGGATCGACAACCAACACCGAGCTCTTCCTGTCGTCCTACAAGGCATCCACCAACGACAGGATGAAGTGGCTAAGCAAGTTGAGCATATCAACAGCCACACCAACAACCTGCCAGACCTGATCCTTGGGGTAACGCGCCAGCAAGAAGCTACGACAACAAAAGTCGATGAGATCTCCAACCAGACTCACCCTTTGCAAGGGAATCTCCGCAAGCTTGAGCAGAATCAAGAAGAGCTAAGCACGCGCCTGGCTTCCATCGCCGAAACAATCACGCAGCTCCATCATCATCAAGAGGAAGCTAATATCAATGAAACACAACAACTCCATGCCCAAGTCACAGATTTGACAGCACGCCTCCTCTCCGCCGAGGGCAGATACACAGATCTCAAAGAAGCCCACGACGCACTGCTCGAGAAACACGAGCATCTGCAAGTGGCTTTCGATGAGCTACAAGCCACTCACCGGCGGTGCAAAAAGTTGACTAAAAAGAAGACAACCGACGAAGCTGCGGACGATAACGACGATGATGACGAAGAAGAAGACGAATCCGATTCATCTGCTGACTCCAATAAAGACACATCTTCAGGAGACAAGCACGATGACGGTGAAGATCCAGGAAACGCAGCAGGACCCCCCCATAGAGGGTCTGATAAAGGTCACCAGGAAAGTGACTACCACCCCAAGTCCCCACAGCATGACAACGTAAACATCTCTTACGGGGACCAATTCTTTGATTACTTTGCTATGGGGTCAATGGGGGAAGCTGCCAAGGATGCGGCCTTCGCTGAGCTCCAACAATGCATACTAAGAGCCAGCGCTACCTCGCCAAAAACTTCTTCCCCCCCCTCAACACCTTCTCCCCCTTACCTAGACGAGGCAGACCGAGTGAGTCTAGATACTGACGCAGATCTTGACTCCGCCTCCGATCTAGACGACAACCTCAGAGACCATGAAGAGGCCCCCGAACAGCACACCTCCCCTCCACCACAATACCTCCCCCCGCCACCTCCTCTCCCACAAAAAATGCACGATCTTGATATGACAGCCATCTCTACTTTAGATGCTCAAGACATCTTCATCCTGAACACTATAGTAGACGATGCAAAAGCGGGGGACGACATAGTTTACAATAATACAAAAACCAGGCGTACGTTGACACGTGAAAATTTTCATTGCATTCTCCGACCCCGGTCTATGATGCCAATTCCAATCTTCTGTGTCCTCCTCGCCAACTGTATAGAAATCTACAGAAGTAAACAACGGATACAACCAGCCTTCAACGCTTCACCCGCATTGTCTTTTGGCCTTTTACACAAAAGCTTGCGCGCGCGGTCGATTGAGCGGCTGCGTGCCGGTTTAGCACGTCGGGCACGCTATATTACAATGCCATTCCAAGTCTCGGACCACTGGCTTTTTATGGTAGTGGATACCGAAGCATGGGACGCTAAAGTTTACAACTTCAATAATGCCGAGCTACCAGCCGGCATAATAAACTTCGTCGGGGACGCAACAGGTGAAGCCCGGTGTATACCCTTCCGGCTGCTCAAAGTAATCTGGGCTGTACGCCCTTCTCTTCGTCAAGACTGGAGCCAACCCTGGTTCAGAATCAATAACCCTCCAGTTCAAGCCACCACGGGATCTGGGGACAGCGCTTTCTACACCATCCGACATATCCAAGCGCTGAACCAAGAAATTCCTTTCACCGATTTGGCAGCTGAAGACTTCCATTCCTTAAGAGGACGCTACGCCATGGAGCTCATCTGTGACAGAAGATATTTCAACGATCCTACTATGTCACCAGATGATGTTCCAAGGTATCTCTTTTCAGCTGTACAACGCCGACAACGGCGACCTTTTCGCCAAATTCTGCAAGAGTCGGTACAACACAAGTCTCCAGAAGAAGATACCAGCAAAAACGATCCTGCTTACACCACTAAACCAACTTTTCCTGATTTTGATCGCGATTTGTGCAAAGGTCTCACCGACCTTGAAATGCGCATCATCATGGCAAATCTCTCCGCAGAAAAAGATGGCATAGTATTCATGTCTCAAGACATTATCGTGATGGCCGACTCACTGCGAGAAACTTTGCAAGATAAGGGGCAACTTTCTGTCAGTCTCATGAAAGCTTACCAGTCTCAGATTGGCCAACATAATCCAGATACATACATGGCGTCCCCATACATGAAGGATGATCTACTCAAACTCAAAAACTTTGGCACAACGGAAGCGTTGATCGCATATCTCCAACATACAACGCCGAAGTTCATCATGTTACCAATCCTGCATCAAGGGAACTGGATTCTTCTGGCAACTAACCTCCAAGATGGAACAACTACAATATACAACAGTTCCGACAGCCAGTTCAACGCCCGACAACGACACTACGTCGTAACGCCCAAGACGCCAACAGAAGAAACGGCAAAAGAGTGCGCTGCGAAATTAATAGAGCTTCTGAGTCAGCACACTAAGGCATACATCAAGGAACACTTCAATCGCCCCGCCTTCTGCCACAAATGCCCCAAGCAAATACGACAATCCAACGACTACGGCTTCCACGTCCTCTACTGGATATACACCATAATCGTCCTCCAAAGACCAGTGGAGGAAATGACTGACGTGGACTACCACGCCTTACGTGGGCAGTTCGCATCTACACTACTCCGTTCTCCAGGGGCAAACGAAAATCTACCTTAACCTGCAGCCCTTGTTCTAATGATTCCTCAACCTTTCACTTTGCCACTCTGGGGACAGAGTGTGTGATAAGTTAGGGGGGGATACATTAGACAAGGGCTAGGTATCAACTTCTATACTTCCTTTTTCCATACATTTCTTCATTCCTAAAATTTTTTTTTACAATTCTTTAAAGTCTTAATGCTTTTCACAATTCTTTTTCAAAAATAGTCACCTCAACTAACCCTAGAATCATGTTAGTCTCTGCAAGTAAATAGCACTCAGACATCAAATGGCGATTTATCAATTTCCACCTACTATGGATCTCGTATTTTTTGCTTCAATTCTTTATCTGACTCTCCACAGGTCAAAATCAGGGCAGAAATAAGCCGAGATCTCGAGGACGAGAGGGAAATTAGGCAACTTCCGAATCAAAAAGTTCTGCAAGTGGACCACAAACCAAATAAGTGCATGCTGAAAAACTTTAAGAACAGCTTCCCTCTCTTCAAAATAAAAGAGGCTTGGCCGCCCAAAATAAATCCTCTTTCCAAAACCCAAGCCTGTGAGTTTTTGAATAAAAGCCAGAGAGACGAATAAAAACATGAGAGTTGTGCCACGCATAAGGACCTATATGAAGAACTGATAAAGGGCTCACCCGGCCGGCACATTCCGCTGCCCTCACAAAGGCAGATGTGTCACGTCCGGTAGTGAAACCCTAAAAGTTCCAAGTATATGAAAAGGCTCATAAAGGACTTGCCCGACCGGTACATTCAGCTGCCCTCATAAAGGCAGATGTGTCGTGCCCGGTAGTGAGATCCTAAAAAGCATAGACAGCCCTCCCCCACTCGAAGGGGAGCTACACTCCAAAGCCTTTAGCCAACCCTCATACCCTCTCTAGCTTCCAGTAGGTTTCCAGAGAGGTATAAAGTTGATTAGAGTCAACGGCATGCACAAAATAAATGTGGTCCCAAGGCAAATTTTGAGATACGGAAAAACCCTGAGATCCAAGCAACTTTCATAATCCAAAAGAATCAAGGCATGCAATAAGCCTCGATATGACCCCTGGGGAACTCAGGTCAAGAATTGAAGCAAGAGTATGGAGACCCTAATTAAGATCGCCTCGTCATTTCATGTCTCAACTCTATCTAACTTGAGGACAAGCTAGACTCTAAGTTAGGGGGGGTGATAACCTCCTATTTTAGTAGTTTATATTAGTCTTTTTCTCTAGTTTTCCATACTCTTTTTACGTTTATACGGTACATAAACCTAATTTTACCCCTCTTTTGTAAATACATCATCAAACTAACTTTTTCCTTTTACACTTGCAGAAAAAGCACAAAAAAATCATAAAAGAATAAACAACCTCAAGGCCGAGTGAAGCCAAACGGTCCCAAGACCGCATGGAGTTCAAACGGTCCCGAGACCGCATGAAGCCAAACGGTCCCAAGACCGCATGGAGTTCAAACGGTCCCGAGACCGCATGAAGCCAAACGGTCCCAAGACCGCATGGAGTTCAAACGGTCCCGAGACCGCATGAAGCCAAACGGTCCCAAGACCGCATGGAGTTCAAACGGTCCCGAGACCGCATGAAGCCAAACGGTCCCAAGACCGCATGGAGTTCAAACGGTCCCGAGACCGCATGAAGCCAAACGGTCCCAAGACCGTATGGAGTTCAAACGGTCCCGAGACCGCATGAAGCTCAAACGGTCCCGAGACCGCATGAAGCTCAAACGGTCCCGAGACCGCATGAAGCCAAACGGTCCCAAGACCGCATGGAGTTCAAACGGTCCCAAGACCGTTTGACGCCAAACGATCTCAAGACCGTCTGACGCCAAACGGTCTCAAGACCGTTTGACGCCAAACGGTCTCAAGACCGTTTGAACCCAAACGGTCTCAAGACCGTTTGACCTCACTCAAGGCCTATAAATAAGACCTCAAGGGCCATCCCTGAGAAGGTCCAGACGTCCAGAGGCTGTCTCTCTACTACGAGAACAACTCCATCTACCGCCCGAGGCTGCCGGTCTAAGACTCACGTTCCATTGCAAAGCTACCTTCTCTCTCATCAACAAAGAAGGTGATAGGAGAAGATCCGTCGTCAAGCAAGCCACGAAGGGTGAAGATCGTTGCTCTCTCCACCAAGGGTTCAACCTTCTCACCTCAGTGGAGATGATGTTCTTTCTATCTCTTCTTGCCTCCTCCTTTGTTGCTCCCTCTATGAGGAGCGAGTAGTTCCATCCACTGGGGTGCGGGGACTAGCCCCGCTGCCCATGTTTTGTGCTTTGTACTAAAAAGATGTTATCCTTTCGTTTTAATACTAAATCGTTTCATACATGCTTGAATGATGGCCACGTTCTTGTATGCATCTATTGTCTTTTGTTGTGGTTTGTCTACGACCGCTCTCGAGACTCGAATACCAATTTAGTGTTGGTTTCTGGTGTGTGTATCCACCACGCATCCGCTTCGGTGTCTAGGAGTGTATCTCAAAGAGTGGAGTATACTCACTATCATCCGTTACACTTCCATCTGTATGGAAGTAACCTTGGTAAGTCGAGGAACACGCTTTGCGAGGGGAATGATGTAAAGCATGTGACCATTTGATCGGGAATGGCTGGCGTTGCAACATTCCCGCACTTCTCGTAGCTAGGTTATCCGAATAGGAGACTAGGCCTACAAAGACACTATTCGATTTGATAATTATCGCTCGCTTGTTAGTTTTAGATGCACGTTTCATGAGGTTGAGTAAGATTTCTCTCTTTGGAAGACTACATATCTTCATTGACACGTAGAAATGTACCGAATGAGAGCTACTTAACCCTTGAAGGATGCGATGCATTGCTCTTGTCTTATATGGGCATTGGTCTTGTGGAACATCGAAGGATGCAATGCATCGCTCTTGTCTTACGAGGCATCGGTCTTGTGGATCATCCTTGGATGCAAAGCATCACTCTTGTCTTATAAGGCATCGGTCTTGTGGAACATCCATGCATCTAGCTTATAAGTCTTTCTTGATTAGTACATAAACAATGCATGTGTAGCGGTGGTGAATACCTGCTTAACCCCAGTGATTCATCATCATTTGTTAAATCTTAGTTTTACTTGCTTTATTTACTTTTCATGCTTTAGTCTAAAAACCAATCAAAATCCAACCTTTTGATATAAGTGCCAATTAGTAAAGTAACTAAGTGAAGTGTTGCACGTTTTCCATCTTGTTGCTTGCAACAAGACCGTTGTCTTTTGGGTTCGATCCTAAATCTGTACTATGATAAGGCTTCCATACTCTTATGGGGTTGGAGTTGTTATCTAAGCACCAGTTCTAGGTAAACCTAGGGAAGACATTCATCCTCTCTAGGGTTTTTGGTGATAGAATCCTGGGACTCCCATTGGAAGACTGAAAATCTTTTGGTGTAAGTTCCAGCTCCATCATATACCTAATGACGGCCGCCCGGACATGAGGGAGATCTGATGAGCCATTGCACGAGTACCGAGGAGCAGTAGAGAGGAGAACGGAGGCCAGAAGCTCATACCAGTTGATCCGGACACCGAAGAAGACGGATTCCACCACCGGAAGGCGGGAGAGCACTTGTTCTACGCGGAGGATCAACCGGTTCTTCTCCGTTTAGGGGTTTCACCTCTCATTTCACATTTTTCATATGATTTCCCCTATCTCTACCATATACTTGCTTGAGAGGAACATGCGGGGCTAATCCCCTTTGTCTTTAGGACCGGGAGTAGCTCGGGAATTCATTGTATGACAATTTTATAATAGTAATTCATATTTTATCTCCTAAATCTGTGGTATGATTTCATTTTCTCAATATATTGTTATGCTTGATCACCATAATAATAACCTAATGCCCTTAATCACTTTGAAAGAAGGATTAACGGCTGATAAGAGATGGAATTCACATTAATCGACAAATCCCTTGAACAAGGTGGTGTAAAATTAATGGTGGATACTGAGAGATCATTCACAATGCACCTAGTTTAGGGTATAGGTTACTACGACGGTGGAACCGACCTAGACTTAGGTAGTGAATTGCACCACGACAGTGGGCAATTCTGTTTTCAGGCCACTACCCGGATAGAGAGATAAAATTGAGGCATTATATAAAATCTAATACAATGAAAACTCACGGTGAAACCGCAATCCTAAAGATACCCTTTTTGAATTGATTAAATCAACATTTAATCGATCGTTTGTTTTGTTTTGTTTTTATTTTCTTTTAATTTCAATAACAACTCTCAACTTGTTAATTGGATTAGCTGATCGCGAGTAGTTAGTAGGAGTCCCCGACGATTGCTCGTATCCCTGAGTTCGACTCACGCCTCACAAAGGCCTGTACTACTCGACGCGTTCACTTGCATTTCTACGCACAGTAAAATTGCGTCAAGTTTTTGGCACCGTTGTCGGGGATACGACAATTTCTTGGCACTTCGAGTGATGTGAGCGGCCACTCTAGGCCACCTTTTTATTTTTTTTATTATTATCATTCCAAAAATTCATAATCTATTTTCTAAATATTTGCAGTCGTCAAGCACTGTACTAAATTTAATCTTTCTATTTTCAGGTATTGTGCATGGTGCAGACGCGTAGTACTGACTACGCAGGTCACACACCATAGGTTCCGCTACCGGGACCAAAAGACGAGGAAAGCCACAATCAAGACCAGTTAGAAGAAACATAGTCAGAACCTGAACAAGAAGAGATGGACGAGCCACAGACAATATGGGAGAAGATCAAGGCTTCTTCCGCATCCGCGTCAAAAGGGCCTATAAAGAAGCAAGCAATCAACATACCTACCTATAAGATTGATCTGGCTTTGATAAATCTGGTGAAGTCCAATGCTTTTCATGGGCTCAAGAATGAGGACCCTGTCACGCACATAAGTCAGTTTGTTGAGAACTGTGACATGGTTAAAATCGACAGGTTTCCACAGGATGCACTTTATCTTAAGCTTTTCCCGAGTTCATTGGCAGGAGCCGCGCGAGAATGGGTACAGAATTTAGATGATGAGTTTGTGGAGTCCTGGGACCATATGGTGGAGGTTTTCTTTGAGAGGTTCTTTCCTCCTGAGAAGACCAACGACATGATCAGGAAGATCAATAACTTTACCAAACAGGCAGGTGAGACATATTTTGAGACCTGGGAAAGGTTTCAGGTAATACTGAGACGGTGCCCGCATCACGGGCTGGATAAAGAAACACAGGTAAAGATCTTCTATTTTGCTCTCTCCGAGCATGATAGGAGCAACCTTGATTCAGCTGGGTCAGGATTCTTTTTGAACAACACGGACACCAGGTGTTGGGAGATATTAAAGAACATGGCTAGGAAACAATCATGGGGCGAAAGAGGCGTCGTGGAGCAGGTCCGAGCAGTAGGAGAATCTAAGGTAATATAAGAACTGGATGAGAAGATGGATCTTCTCACAAAGAAATTGCTTGCAAAGGAGGATACTGAGTCCAAGGACGAGGCTCAAGTGAAATTAATGAGGCAGCAGCCAGGTTACAGGAACAATGACTATGCATGGAGAAAAGACAAGAAGTTCTCGTGGAAGGATCCAAACAATTTTCTGCAGGATTCAGATGCCAAACCCCAGCCAGTAGCAGAGGATAAGAGCACAGAGCTTCTCAATCAGGTGATAAAGCAAAATTAAGAACTCATGACTACGTTCGGCCAGCAAATTAAACAGCAAGGGGAGTTTATGAATCAGTTTGGGCAAACACTGCAGAGCCATGGGGTGCAAATGAGGACCATTGAGACATCTATGGAACAGATGGTAGCAGAGATATCCAGTTTGAAGAAACCGACACATCCAAGTTTTCCGGGAAACACCAAAGTTCCAGGGGAAACCAGCAGGAAAAGGCCATCTTGCTAAGAAGCGGCAAGAAATTGTTAAATCCAAGGGCCGAGGAGACAAGCACACCACAAGATGAAGTAGAAGGTGAAGCCAATGAGGAGCAGCCCGCACCGATCATAGATCCAGTCAATGACACAGTTGTGGATTCTACTGAAGACCCGATTGCAGAGGAGGAAGGACCTCAGAAAAAGACACCCTATGTGCCACCGCATCAAAGGGCACAAGCAGTCCCGGTCCCGTATCCAAACAGTGTTAAGGCAAGGAAGGTAGATGCGCAATTTAAGAAGTTCTTGGACAATTTCAGGAAGCTTTCAGTCAATATTCCTCTATTGGAAGCCATTGAGCAAATCCCGTCTTACGGGAAATTTCTAAAGGACATCATTACCAAGAAGAGGAAAATTCCGGATACAGAGTTCGTAGTGCTCAAAGAGCAAGTGAGTGCCTTCATCATGGGCACTTTGCCGCCAAAGAGGCAAGATCCAGGTTGTTTTAACATTTCTTGTTATATTGGAAAAGTCAAATTTGGTGAAGCATTATGTGACTCAGGGGCAAGCATCAACTTGATGCCCCTTTCTACATTCAAAAAGTTGGGATTGAAGGAGTCACGACCAAGGAACATGACTATTCCATTGGCAGACAATTCGGTGGTAAAGCCATTTGGAATCTGTGAAGATGTGTTGGTGAAAGTGGACAGATTTGTTTTTCCAGCAGATTTTGTAGTCATGGAGATGCAGGATGAACATGGCAACGAGCTATTACTTGGACGTCCTTTCCAAGCTACAACCGACATGATTTTAGAGATGGGGAGAGGTCGTTTGACCTTGGGTATAGCCGATGACCGATTTGAGATGGTCATGCCCTCTAGTACTGTGTCGTCTAAAGCAAAGGAACAATGTCGTGTGGTAAAACATCTGGATAATAATATTTCACTCTGTCTTGGGAAGCCATTTATGGACATGGCTCATGTGATGAGAAAAGTGGACAATGGAACTTTGGCTGTGGACATCATGGAACAGACCAAGGTAGTATCTCTGTGTAAAGTTGTAGGGTTCCCTAATGATGAGGATGAGGACATTCTGCCTTCTACAGAAGATGATGTTATTGCAATTTCTGTTTTTGATGCATATCCTTAATTACCATTGGAGGCTTGTTTGTTAAATATTACACATGGTTGGATGCGGAGCAAATCACTCAAGGAGTGCACCAAAATGCTTCAGATGCTTCCATGCTTCTATGCGAGGCATTATGAAGATTTAGGTGAACTTCCCCCGCCGCTTCAATCATCTCTGGTCAGCCCACCAGAGTTAGAATTAAAGCCGCTGCCACCACATCTCAAATATGTCTTTCTAGCTGAGGAAGACAAGTTACCTGTGATCATTTCTGCTTATTTGAGTGCGGATGAGGAGGAACAATGGTTGATAGTGCTGAAAAACCACCGGGGAGCTTTTGGGTGGTCCGTTGCAAATATCAAGGGGATTTCCCATACATTGTGTCAGCATAAGATTCGGCTCGAAGAGGGACCAAGCCCATGATCCAACCTCAACGACGTCTCAATCCAAGCATGATGGAGGTTGTGAAGAAGGAGGTTATTAAACTTCTTGCTGCAGGTATCATTTACGCAATATCAGACTCGACATGGGTGAGTCTCACACAGGTAGTCCCTAAAAAGGGGGGAATTACTGTCACCCAAAATATTTTAAATGAACCTGTCACCACCCGATTGGTAACCGGGTGGTGAGTTTGTATTGATTACCGCCGTCTGAATGCCGCTACGCTAAAGGATCATTTTCCTTTACCTTTTATCGATCAAATTCTAGAGCGTCTCGCCGGCCGATCGCACTTTTATTTTCTTGACGGTTACTCGGGGTACAACCAGATTTCAATTGATCCTTCAGACCAAGAGAAATCTACTTTCACTTGTCCCTATGGGACTTTCGCGTATCGCCGAATGCCTTTTGGTTTATGCAATGCACCTGCGACTTTTAAGCGTTGTATGCTCGCTATCTTTTCTGACATGGTAGAATGATGTCTTGAAGTGTTTATGGATGACTTTTCGGTGTATGGTGCATCGTTTGACGAATGTCTCTATAATCTGGACAAAGTTTTACAGCGCTGCGAAGACACACATTTGGTCCTCAACTGGGAAAAATGTCACATGATGGTGACTGAGGGGATAGTGCTAGGACACAAGGTGCCTAGCAAAGGTTTAGAGGTGGATCAGGTAAAAATTGAAGTTATTTCCAAGTTACCCCCACCAAATTCTGTTAAAGGGGTAAGGAGTTTCTTGGGACATGCCAGATTTTATCGTCGGTTTATAAAAGACTTTTCAAAAATCGCGAAACCTCTATCCGAGCTGCTTGAGAAAGACGTTGTATTTGATTTAAATGACAAATGACTACATGTGTTTGACGTGTTGAAGGAGAAACTGAGTTCTGTGTCGGTTGTTCAAACGCCGGATTGGACTAAACCGTTCGAACTCATGTGTGACGCTTCTGATTTTGCGGTAGGAGCCGTGTTGGGGCAGCGGGTAGACAATAAACCCGCTGTGATTTTCTACGCTTCAAAGACTCTGAATGATGCCCAATTAAATTATACAACTACTGAAAAAGAATTATTCACCGTTGTTTTCACTTTTGAAAAATTTCGGCAATATTTAGTTGGATCTAAAGTAGTCATTTGGACTGACCATGCCGCAATTAAATATTTAATGGAGAAAAAAGATGCAAAGCCTAGATTAATTAGGTGGATTTTGCTCTTACAAGAATTTGACATAGAAATCAAGGATAAAGCTGGGATTGAAAATGTTGTGGTGGATCATCTGTCTAGGTTAGAGAGGGTGGATGAAAAAGATTTACATATACCCATAACCGAGACATTTCCGTATGAACAGATTTTGAAAGTTAATTCTAAAGACCCTTGGTTCGCTGAGATTGTGAATTATTTGTCTTGCGGGATCATCCCGGAAGATTGGTCATATCAAGAGAAGAAAATATTTTTCCATTCTTTACGATATTATTTTTGGGATGACCCGATTCTTCTTAAGCAATGCAGGGATGGTATCCTACGCAGATGTGTGCCTGAGGTGGAGTACGAGAGTGTTCTCTGTCATTGCCACACACTACCTACGGGAGGACACCATTCGAGCTCTCGTACGGCAGCTAAAGTTCTAGAGAGTGGCCTTTATTGGCCAACCTTATTCCGAGATGCCTACGAGTTTGTAAGGCAATGTGACTCCTGCCAACGAGTAGGTAATATTTCAAAGAGACAGGAGATGCCCCTACATGTGTTCCAAGAAGTGGAGGTATTTGATCTGTGGGGCATAGATTTCATGGGACCCTTTGTGTCCTCAAATTCAAATTTATATATTCTTTTAGCAGTTGATTACGTGTCGAAGTGGGTAGAAGCAATACCCACAAGGACTAACGATTCCACTGTAGTGTGCAGGTTCGTGAAAGAAAACATTTTCTACAGGTTTGGAGTGCCTTGAATGATCATCAGTGATGGGGGTACACATTTTAGGAATCAGAAGTTCTCAGCATTGTTGAAGAAATATGGGGTCAAACACAACATAGGTACCCCATATCACCCACAGACTCAAGGACAGGTGGAGGTCTCCAATCGTGAAATTAAGAAGATTTTGGAGTGTACGGTGGTGTCCACGAGGAAGAATTGGAGTGCCCTACTACCAGATGCATTGTGGGCGTACAAGACGGCTTACAAAACACCTATAGGCACCACGCCTTTTAGGTTAGCATATCGTCGGGCTTGTCACTTACCGGTAGAGTTAGAGCACAAAGCACATTGGGTGCTTAGAAGGCTCAACTTGAGTTACGATGGAGTGGGGAGGAAGAGATTGCTTGAATTGAATGAGTTGGATGAGATGTGGATGATGGCATACGAGAACTCGCGGATATACAAGGAGCGCACCAAGTTAATCCACGATCGCCACATCCAGTTGCGCACGTTCAAGAAAGGAGATAGTGTATTGCTGTTCAATTCACGACTGAAGTTGCATCGTGGGAAGCTCAAATCCCAGTGGAGTGGGCCGTTTGTGGTAGAAGAGGTCAAACCACACAGAGCAATCTTGGTGCGGGATGGTGAGACCACATTTTTGGTGAATGGACAAAGATTGAAGCTCTACTTTGGTGAAAATTACAAGAGGAAGGTGAACGAGGTCAAACTCATTTCACTTTCAGATGCATGAGGTGCCCAAAAGTCATCTAGCCTAAGACGTTAAATAAGGGTGCTTGTTGGGAGGCAACCCAACCATCGGTACCTTAGTTTAGTTCATGTACATTCGTAGGTTGATTTGTTTTGGTTTAATTTTTAGCGTAAAAAAAGATACCGTGATCGGTTTGTTCTTTGTGCAGGCTAAGGCAGAGTCGATACCATCGACACACAGGTCGATGGTATCGACCATGGAACAGGTTGACGAGTGCAGATTTTGCACTGCGTCGATACTATTGACGGACTCGTCGATCGTATCGACATACCTACAGGAAGATCGCAAATACAAGGTCGATGGTATCGAGATGTCGGTCGATACCATTGAGATCTCTGGAGATTTACAGAAGAAATTGACTCAGGAAAGTCGATACCATCGACTGGTGTGTTGATGGTATCGACACATTCAAGTGCAAAACGCGGCGGCCGGGCCTCATGAGGATTTTCCCTAATCAGAGAGTTGATACTATCGACTCCCGTCGATGGTATCGACCATCCATGTCACCAATCCATGCGAACAAATCAACGACGATCGCGGCTTCAAGACGGTCGATCCGGGTGACGCGTTGATACCATCGACCCATGTTGATGGTATCCACACATCATCGATCCGGGTTTCAAGATCCAGCCATCGACGACCGTCGATACCAGTGAGGGGGTGGATAGCATCGACAAGTGTCGATACCATCGACCCGCGTCGATGGTATCGACGGGTCAACAGTGGCACTGGCCACATCTATTTAAGGGGAGTGATTGCGTCAGTTGACGTCACGCTTTCAGAGTAATCTTCTTCTCTTGTGTCGAGCGATCCCCTGAGCCGTCAAGCCCGACGACGAGCAGCACCGAGTGAAGGTCTTCATCGAGCGGAGATTCAACTCTCCAATCTTCACCGAGCTCTCTTTTTGATCCACATTTCTCGTCGCAAACATGGTGCATGTGGCCGGAGCTTCCTCCTCGCGCGCGACTCCGATGGACATCCCGGAATTCGTGCCACCACTGCCATCGTCGATCGCACGTCCCCGACTTGTCCATCCTTCCTCGGAGATCCAGAAGATCAATGAGGAGATCATGCAGAGGAAGATAGAGCCCACCCAGTATGTGGACCGGGAGATGATCCGAGATCTCGGATTTGAGGCCAACTTGGCCTACGTTCTGCAGGGGCAAGCCCGTCACACGGGGCGAAGGCCCGACGAGTTGCAATTCCATGCTGATGGTCAGTCGTTCTTCAATGACTGGCTGATGTACAAAGAGTTGGTGGCAGAGTTCATGGCGTCGATGGACGTCTATGTCGTGCCCAATGACATAATAGCTACCGATCGTGAGTGGATTAAGGGTCGGGTTTCTTTCCGACTGTACAACCACGACTACACCCTCACGCTCAAGAAGTTCAACAAGATCTTTAACTGGAACCATTCGTAGTATGACTACTGGCGGCCGGACAGTCGCACCGATTACGACGCCATCTTCTCCGAGATGGTGACAGTGCCGCAAGGGAAGTCGGTGAGCTACCACAATGCCGCGGTAGCCGATTTCGAGCACCCTTTCATCCAGATCTTGCACTGGATGCTCAGTTCCACAGTTTTTTCTTGGGGTGATCTAGCCCTCAGCAAATTTCAGGGGTCGGGCCTATTCTTTCTGTATAAACTCCTGAAGAAACAATAATGCAATTGGGGTGCCTTCTTTCTGCAGTGAGTATTGGCGGTGAAGAGGAGTATGAGGAAAGCCCCGATTCACTTTGGCTGGCTTATCACTAAGCTGGCCATCTACCTGGGGTTGAATCTCGAGCAGCTGACTCCACTCTCTACAAGAAGCAAGGTGAACTTGCAGCATCTACACCGGTCCAATCTGTTACTTCACCGATATGGCGTGGCATTTGCGCACTGCCACGTCAATCAAGCATATCAAGAATGTTCCCTTCCCGATCTCGTTTTCAACATCGAAGGTGCACAACACTTCTGGTGGCCAATCATAGCCATCGTCGACTCCGATGAAGAAGGTGGCGACGACGGAAATGATGACGAGGCTGAGGAGGAAGCGGAGGCATTTACACCTTTTCGGGCACGAGTGGCACCACGGAAGCGTCCTCAGATGCATCTTCATCATCACCACCTACGCCACCACCACCACCGCCCTCGCAGCCAAGCAAGGATGCCTATTCTATGCAGGGCATGTACGCGATGCTGCAAGACATCCAGCAGACCCAGCATAGCCACACAGCCACCTATGCCGGTATTCAAGATACTACCAACCGGCTCTTTATCAATCAGCAGGCAATTTTTGAGAATGAGCGCCTTCTTTTCTAGAATCAGCAGCTCATTCATGATAGGTTGCACAGGATGGAGGTGCAACAACATTCGTTCTTTGATCATTACTGGAGCCAGAGTTATTTTGGGGGGTATCCACAGCCTCCACCGATGCCCCAGTACGATCCGACATTCCAGGGGCAGTACCCGTCTTGGGACCCCATGGCGCCGCAGTACCCACCTCCACCACCTCAGGAGTGATCTGGTATCACTGTTCCAATATTTAAGTTTGTTTTTGACTATGGGGCCATTGTCGAATTCAAGCTTAGGGGGGTAGTTGGAACAACTTTATCTTTTATTGTTTTTAGTTTTTAACTTTATTGTTTTTGTTCTTGTTATTTGTTTCTTGCAATTTTAGTTTTTGTAGGATCCACATGCTATCTAGTGTAATCGTGGATGTCATAAAGTTTGTGTCATCTCATTAATTGTGCATGGGAAAATCAAGGGAAATTTAAAATTTTTGTTTGTTTGGAAAGCTTGTCTTGTTTAACCTTGGGCACATATCCTACGAAAATGATTGGTTTTGTCTACTTTAAAACAAAATTTCACAATTGTACCCCTAATGATTCATGAAAGTAGACGGAAATGGTTGTTTGAGCCTAAATTGACCAAATGGTAATGAGACTCTAATTGGATGTAAGAGAGAGAAACCTCTTAACTACTACACAGGTCAGTAAGGAGGGACACATAATATCTTTCTAAGGTTCAGTCATCTAGTCTTGTGATCTTTCCACCTCTTTACTTTTCACAATCCACCACAAGAATTGGAAGTATTTTACAGTTTTAACTTCTTTGACAGCATTGCATATAGATAGGTCCTGCATTGAATTTATTTCCATATGTTTTGCATATATTAAAAAGAAGTAGAATAGTGACACATGCACATTACCCTTACGTGCATGCCATGTAGTTGCATTCATAATTTTCATGCATAAAGTATATCATGTATCTCAATTTTTCTCCAATGGTGAATTAAATTGTTCCATACCTTCTAAATAGTGCAAATTTCTGAGTATGAAGAAAAATAAGCCCAATAAAATATTCATTATCAATTATGGATATAAGGGTTGAAAACAAAATCTGAAAAATCTACATAATGAAGAAGAAAAAAAGAGTTATGTAGAAGCAACAAGAATAAGAAGGAGAAAGGAACATAATATCACCTGCATTTCAAGATAATTGAGTACATGATGTAGCTTAATTAGATGTTCGTCTCGTTTTGAGATGGATGGTTAGTACATGCATCATTCCACCTAATTTTAGGCATTAGGGCATTTTCATGTGCATTTGCATCATTTAGGACATTTTTGTTTTATGCCTGTTGAAACTATATAATACTTCCACTTTCTTCCATGAACCACCCATCTTCATCCACCCGTTGCTCGGATTGGTAGGCCACTGTGAATTCCTCCTCACTAAGGTATATCAGGAGAACTGCTTCCATGTAGATGGTAGTTAGGGCGAGCAACATAGTATAGGAGACCACAAGATGCACCAAGTCTGAACCGGCGAGTTTTATTATGTTAACTGCCTTATGTGATAGTGTTCATCAGTTTTGAGGTCAATTTCTTTTATGGATGATTATTGTCGCCTTCAGGGTAATTACCGTTCTGTGGTTAGAGAGGGCCGGTATGTGAATGTCCGGTGAGAGTCATATGGGATGTTGGTTGTGGTGTGTTGTTCTTCAGTTGACATTACCAATTCTATTCTAAGGATTAGTTGCTTGAGGGTGAGCAACGTTCAAGCGTAGGGGAGTTTGATGCGATGATTTTGAGTCGCATTTATAGACCTGTTTGATATGTGTTTTATGCTTTTATTAGTCATTTTTATGGTTAATGTTGCATAATTCATCCACTTTGGTATTTGGTACTATTTTATGTCAAATCCCCTTTATTTCATCATTTTGAGCATTAATTGTCAAAATATTATTATTTGTGTGAATTTACGTGGTTTCGTGTTTGAATTTCAGAGAAAAAAAGTATCTACTTCCGTCGATACCATCGACCGGACCACAGGTTGCCAGCCGCGAGTATCAGAAAAGAGTCGATACTATCGACAGGGATGTCGATGGTATCGAGCTACCATCAGGTTGCTGGTGAGGAAGCAGTCGATAGTATCGACACAAAGTCGATACCATCGACGCACGGAGGCTACAGTGATGCAAAATGACAAAATCGTCGCTACAGGTTCTTCGATACCATCGACCCGCGTCGATGGTATCGAGATTACATCAGGCGCTCAGACGAAAGGAAAGAAAGGTTGCCGCTACCATACTGAGTCGATACCATCGACTAGTGTCGATGGTATCGACACCATAAGATATGTGTTTGCTTTGGAATGATCTTAATCGGACGGCCGTGGTTAATTAGCGACCTAATGAGGGATATATACCTAATGACGGCCGCCCGGACGTGAGGGAGATCTGATGAGCCATTGCACGAGTACCGAAGAGCAGTAGAGAGGAGAACGGAGGCCAGAAGCTCATACCTGTTGATCCGGACACCGAAGAATATGGATTCCACCACCGGAAGGCGAGAGAGCACTTGTTCTACGTGGAGGATCAACTGGTTCTTCTCCGTTCAGAGGTTTCACCTCTCATTTCACGTTTTTCATATGATTTCCCCTATCTCTACCATGTACTTGCTTGAGATGAACATGCGGGGCTAATCCCCTTCATCTTTAGGACCGGGAGTAGCCCGGGAATTCATTGTATAACAATTTTATAATTGTAATTCATATTTTATCTCCTAAATCAGTGGTATGATTTCATTTTCTCAATATATTGTTATGATTGATCACCATACTAATAACCTAATGCCCTTAATCACTTTGAAAGAAGGATTAACGGCTGAAAAGAGACGGAATTCACATTAATCGACAAATCCCTTGAACAAGGTGGTGTAAAATTAATGGTGGATACTGAGAGATCGTTCACAATGCACCTAGTTTAGGGTATAGGTTACTACGACTGTGGAACCGACCTAGTCTTTGGTAGTGAATTGCACCACGACAGTGGGCAATTCTATTTTCAGGCCACTACCCGGATAGAGAGATAAAATTGAGGCATTATATAAAATCTAATACAATGAAAACTCGTGGTGAAACCGCAATCCTAAAGATACCCTTTTTGAATTGATTAAATCAACATTTAATCGATCGTTTGTTTTGTTTTGTTTTTATTTTCTTTTAATTTCAACAACAACTCTCAACTTGTTAATTGGCTTAGCTGATCGCGAGTAGTTAGTAGGAGTCCTCGACGATTGCACGTATCCCTGAGTTCAACTCGGGCCTCACAAAGGCCTGTACTACTCAACGTGTTCACTTGCATTTCTACGCACAGTAAAATTGCGTCAATTATCCAATTAGGAGATATAGCAGTTGAATTTTGGTGCATATATTCATGCACATTGGACCCTAGGACCTAAGTTTTGGTTTAAATGACCAGGCTGTGGCACATAAATGTGTCACGCGGCTTCTATGGTTGGTCCGCGCATTTCTGACCTTAGGATTCTGCCCCTTTGGATCGCGCGGGGATCCAAGGGCCGGGAATCCACCTTCAACCTCCCGCAAAGGGTGGGGAGGTGAGAACAAATCTGATCATCAGCGAGTCGCCACCTCACTTCAAATCCCGAAGATTCATCCCTCTAGACGACCTCACCTCCCCAAACTAAACCTAACAAGCCCTCACTCAACCCCACTCACCCTCAGATCATGGAGAATGAGATCCCCTTATCTCCGCGCCTCTCACAGGCAGTGGCGCCCCTTTAGGGATTTTCCCTCTACACCGCCTCACTTCCATTTAAGGCCACCATTAGCTTTGCCAACCCTCCTTTCCCCTTTTCTGACCATCAATTCTGGCAAAACCACACGGAACACCTCTCCCCCATTCCATCATCTTCTACCTCCAGAACCACCATTGCCTCACTACCCCAGAGAACCCCGCACCAAATCCACCCCCAAAAAATCTTCGCCTAGCTACTGGGATGCTCCGTGGAAAATCCCAATGATCCAAATCAATGGCTATCCTCTAAACCTCCCTACTCTAGCGACCTCTCCATCCACAATGGTGGCACAGAGCCCCAAAGGGAGTTGCACCCACCTAGCTATCCGCATCAATGGGGAAGCACAAGATGAAGGTGGCGGTGCATCCTTTTCACCCTGGTCCTCACAGTAGAAGCCTCAGCACCTCGCCAGAGTAATCATCTTGCTGCTCGAGCAAGTAGCAACAGAGACAGAGAGGTGCCAGTCTGAACCAGTCTAATTTATCAAATAAACCGGCCGGTCTGACCATAAACCAAACCAGCCAGGAGTCTGAACTCAGGAGCTTACTCATCCAGTAGTAGTCAATCAACGTCCGCCATATCAGGCAATGGGAAGGTAAATTGTTGTATATTTCTAAAAAATAGTTTTTCCTTAGAAAATATGTAGAAAATAGCTCCCTTGACCAATAAATGCCCAAAAAATATCCCTAGACTTAGAAAATATCCTCTATATTGCTGGACCCCTAGATCAGAGCCTTGAACCACTTTCAATGATGATAATTAATTTAGAGTAAAAAGCTCCTTTTTAGGATTCATTAAATGAAATAAATAGTATCTAGGTGATATTAATTCTCAAAAAAAATTAGTAGAACCCTAATAATGCTGAAACCCACTTGTGGACTCTGATCTGTGTTTTATTGTTCTATGCTAGGCCTTTTCTCATTAATGCCTAAATTACATGTTTTAACCTCGTATTAATTCTAGAAAATAGACCAGTTATCAGAAAAAATATGAAAATCATACCAGACCTTAATAATGAATTTTAGATCAGTATAAAATATTAGAAACCAGTTAAGGTCTGTTTGAACATAGGTTTGACCAAAATCCTGAACAGGACTTAAATACCACTAATAATGGTGAACTTGTATTAATGATGATTAATTTCTATTAATCAGGTGATGACCAGATTATTTAGATGATCAAGGATGGCTATGATTCTCTAAACTAAGGTACGTGGTCTTATAAGTATAAGACTAGATTTCTGGTTGCCTATAATATGTAATATCTTGAATGCTCATATTTGGATATGATTGCTTGGTTGAACTACTATGAGTTATACTTCACCAAATCTAATAGAACATAAATGAGTATGATGGGTTGTATCTACTAGAGCACATAGTCTGGTGTGGATGTATGTTGACTAACATGGATGTATGATTCCTTGGCCCATGTTAGATGTATGATGATATTATATTGCCCACACTAGATATAAGTCAAATGTAAATATGTGTAGTACAACCACATCAAAGTGAATGCAATAAAAGGAATGTTTACTTGATTTTTTCCTTAAGAAATGATTTTAGCTCTCTTCTTCTTTTTAAAATAATTTACTTTATGCAACCTTACTAGTGTATCTTTTACCACGTACCAACTTTTGTTGATTTATTTGTTTCACGTATGTTTTAGGTTCAGAGATAGCATGGGAGAAAAAGAACAGGGTGTGAGCAAGTTGTTCATGTTACCTATTGTCTAGGATCCTAGTTAGCATACATGTTTAGACTATGTAATTTTCTATTTTTCAATATGTAAATGTAATCCAAGCTGTAATAATTCATGTTGTAAATATACATGTTATTGTTGAGAAATGTTATGGTTGTATGTTCATGTATGCATATTATGCTTCCGCATCGCTCTCCGAAATGATTGTCTAACATTTTCAGATTTGTCCTCTCAAGCCTTCTAAGTCTCGAGACGACAAAATTCAGGGACGTTACAGTTGGTATCAGAGCATGAACAATAGCTACACCTGACAATTGCTCACCATGAAACATAAAACTAAATTTCACCTTTTACTTTAATCCCTAGAAACTTAGCAAGTTGTTCTATAGTAATAAGGTTTGCCTTAGCCTCTAAGTTAGAACCTAGATGTTTGAGAACTAGGTTTAGACAAGTTTCTGAAACCCTTTGCATATAGATCTCATATGCATTGGGTAGCTACACTAATCTACACCATGTTCTCACCATTTCACTAGGTTACATGGTACCAGTCTATCTACTGTGTGTTGGACACTCCAGTTTGTTGGTTTGGTTTTGTTTCCCAATTGGCTCGCACCTCGAAAGTTCTCTCTGACACCTTATTTCTCGAAGAAAAAATACATAATGTTTTATTAAATATATGTACATATAAAAATGTGTCCCTCACATAGGAGAGTAGTGGGTGTTCATGCAATCTAAGTGAAAGGGAGTGACATCAGTCTATAAGAGAGAATAGATCTAGATTAGACGTCTAGAGCCTCATAAGGTTATGTGATACATAGATAGACAAAAGAAAGATGAAGGAAATAAGCATATAAAATCTTATCTAACTTTAATCCATGATGGTATAAGCGTCCTTATTAAGATTTGAGTTGTATATGAGCTAAATCCACTCTTAGAGGATCTATGCTAAGTCGTTATGATGAAAGTACATTCCCTTTTCCTACTTAAGATAAGCCATGTTAAGATAGAGATGAGTGTGCATGAGCCTCAAGCTCTTATAAAAGGATGATATCTAGTGGTAGGATGAGATATGTGATGTACTCTAAAGAGATTAAGACCCACAGGGAGAAGGTCATAGGACCTAGCCTTCAATAAATGAGATATGTATTAAAAAAATGTCCTACACTAGATTACTCTTGAGTGTTGAGTTGAGTCCTTATGCATGATTCAAATCTATATGTGAGAATTGGGTAAAAGAAAAGGATGGGTAGATGACCCATATGATAAAGTCAATCCTTTGGTTGAGTTAGGTCCTAGCTGGAATGACATATTTTGTGAATCGCATCATTAGTTGCAAGTGAGGTAATATATGAACTCTAGTTATGAGAATATGATGCTTTGTGCATGAGATACTCAACATACATGTTCTCTCTTCTTCTTCTCCTTCTTAATATACGATGATAGAAACCTCACTTGAGCTATATAGATGATTTATATATGAGGAGTCACTCATATAAGCTTGACCTATTCTTTATTTTTCCCCCCTATATCATACATGTAGCACCCAAGATTGAAATCATGATAAGTTTGACTTTAAAATATTCTCTTCCCCTTCATATGAAACATAAAAGATATTATGCTGAGATTATGGGATAAACTTAGTATATTCTCTTTTTCCCTTCACATAATACATGCAAGACCTAAAAAAATTTGAACTCATGAACTTGATATAAAGATATTTTTGGATCATAGGATATATGATCAGAAATTATAGTTTGTAACTTTGATCCTTCCCAATGTATGCTTCTAAGTTGAGTATGAATATCACACCATAGGGTGAAACCTTAATGGTCAAGCGTGTTACGTAATCCCTTCTTATGTAGAAAAATCATAATATCAAGGATGAAGATAAATCTCCTCTAATGCTGAAATAATTATAAGATGTTAATGATGTTAGATTTGAACGATTTGAATATCATGGCATATAAATGAATTCCTCTTGAACTTTAAAAGTATGAACAAAACCCATATCCTTAGGGGTGATGTAATCCTAAGATATCATAATGTCATGTTATGGCTAAGACTTTATGTGATGCTTCCACATATATAAGGTGGGGTGGACACACCCAAGAATCTCTAGACCCTAAGCTGACAACTTAGAGTACATGTAACAATGGTGGTCTTAGAACCTAAGCAATGATGATGCATATGAATTTGAACTCCTAAATAGCCTCTTAAGGATGAGATTAGTTGAATTTTGAGGACGAAATTCCAAATAAGGTGGGGTGAATGTGATAACCTAGATTTTGAGTTTTAATAACTAATATATTATTTGAGAGACAAGAATTATATGTAGAGGATAAATACCAAATTGAGGAATTAGTAATACAATCATGGATTCCTTCACCCAAATCAGGTGATTTGAGATGCGATAGAGGACTATGATGCCTAATTGAATTCAATTGTGAATGAATACCCTTACTGATTGATTAAGTCCTCATGAGACCAATCATTCATTTTGTGATCTGTTGAGTAGAGAAATAAATTCTTTTGAGGAATTATATACATATGAACCAATGTTGTAGTTCTGGTGTCAACCTTGACTAAATGTCCTGCCAAATTCGCATAATGTAAAACCCTAAGTGTCATATGAAGGTGAACTTTAGGTATTAATGTTCTTAGTCAATAACCATGCCTAACCTTCAAATTTAATTCCCAAACTTATGCCATAGATACATCATGACATTATAAAGCTACACCTAAAATTTCATTGCAAATGGATTGTCCAATTAGGAGATATAGCAGTTGAATTTTGGTGCATATATTCATGCACATTGGACCCTAGGACCTAAGTTTTGGTTTAAATGACCAAGCCGTGACACATAAATGTGTCATGCGGCTTCTATGGTTGGTCTGTGCATTTCTGACCTTAGGATTCTACCCCTTTGGATCGTGCGGGGATCCAAGGGCCGAGAATCCATCTTCAACCTCCTGCAAAGGGTGGGGAGGTGAGAACAAAGTCGATCATCAGTGAGTCTCCACCTCACTTCAAATCCCAAAGATTCATCCCTCTAGACGACCTTGTCTCCCCAAACCGAACCCAACAAGCCCTCACTCAACCCTACTCTCCCTCGGATCAGGGAGAATGATCTCCCCTTATCTCTGTGCCTCTCACAGGCGGTGGCGCCCCTTTAGGGATTTTCCCTATACACTGCTTCACTCCCATTTAAGGCCACCATTAGCTTTGCCAACCCTGCTTTCCCCTTTCCTGACCATCAATTCTGGCAAAACCACCCAGAACACCTCTCCCCCATTCCATCATCTTCTACCTCCAGAACCACCATCGCCTCATTACCCTAGAGAACTCGGCACCAAATCCACCCCCCAAAAATCTTTGCCTCGCTATTGGGATGCTCCGCGGCAATTCCCACTGATCCCAATTAATGGCTATCTTATAAACCTCCCTACTCTGGTGACCTCTCCATCCATAGTGGCGGTAGAGAGCCCCAAAGGGAGTTGCACCCACCTAGCTATCTGCATCAATGGGGAAGTACAAGACAAAGGTGGTGGTACATCCTCTGCACCTTGGTCCTCACAGTAGAAGCCTCAGCACCTCACTGGAATAATCATCTTACTGCTCGAGCAAGCAGTAGCAGAGACAGAGAGGTGCCAGTTTGAACCAGTCTAATTTATCAAATAAACTGGCCGGTCTGACCATAAACCGAACCAGCCAGGAGTCTGAACTCAGGAGCTTAGTCAGCCAGCAGTAGCCAATCAACGACCACCATCTCAGGCAATGGGAAGGTAAATCATTGTATATTTCAGAAAAATAGTTTTTCCTTAGAAAAATCTGTAGAAAATAGCTCCCTTGACCAATAAATGCCCCAAAAATATCCCTAGACTCAGAAAAATATCCTCAATATTACTGGAACCCTAGATTAGAGCTAGAACCACTTTCAATGATGATATTTAATTTAGAGTAAAAAGCTCCTTTTTAGGATTCATTAAATGAAATAAATAGTATCCAGGTGATATTAATTCTCATAAAATTTAGTAGAACCCTAATAACATTAGAAACCCACTTGTGGACTCTGATCTGGGTTTTATTGTTCTATGTTAGGCCTTTTCTCATTAATGCCTAAATTACATTTTTTAACCTCATATTAATTCTAGAAAATAAACCAGTTGTCAAAAAAAATATGAAAATCATACCAGACCTTAATAATGACTTTTAGATTAGTATAAAATATTAGAAACCAATTAAGGTCTATTTGAACCTAGGTTTGACCAAAATCCTGAACAGAACTTAAATACCACTAATAATGGTGAACTCGTATTAATGATGATTAATTTCTATTAATCAGGTGATGACCAGATTATTTAGATGATCAAGGATGGCTATGATTCTCTGAACTAAGGTACGTGGTCTTATAAGTATAAGACTAGATTTCTGGTTGCCTATGATATGTAATATCTTGAATGCTCGTATTTGGAGATGATTGCTTGGTTGAACTACTATGAGTCATACTTCGCCAAATCTAATAGAACATAAATGAGTATGATGGGTTGTAGCTACTAGAGCACATAGCTTGGTGTGGATGTATGTTTCCTAACATGGATGTATGATTCCTTGGACCATGTTAGATGTATGATGATATTATATTGCCCACACTAGATGTAAGTCAAATGCAAATATGTTTAGTACAACCGCATCAAAGTGAATGCAATAAAAGGAATGTTTAATTGATTTTCACCTTAAGAAATGGTTTTATCTCTCTTCTTCTTTTTAAAATAATTTCCTTTATGCAACCTTACTAGTATATCTTTTACCACGTACCAACTTTTGTTGATTCATTTGATTCACGTATGTTTTAGGTTCAGAGATAGCATGGGAGAAAAATAATAGGGTGTGAGCAAGTTGTTCTGGTTACCTATTGTCTAGGATCCTGGTTAGCATACATGTTTAGACTATGTAATTTTCTATTTTTCAATATGTAAATGTAATCCAAGCTGTAATAATTCATGTTGTAAATATACATGTTATTGTTGAGAAATGTTATGGTTGTATGTTCATGTATGTGTATTATGCTTCCGCATCGCTCTCTGAAATGATTGTCTAACGTTTTCAGATTTTTCCTCTCAAGCCTTCTAAGTCTCGAGACGGCAGAGTCTGGGGACGTTACAGTTTCCACACTCCAAACTAGGAGTATGTTAGTCGACTTCCTAGAGAGGTCAACCTCTAGGATTTCTTTACCATTGCACTCTTATATTCATTCATAAGACTTACAATACATGACTAAACAAATGACTTACCTATCCAATACAAAGAGTCTTCAACCTTATCAAGGACTTACCCACTTTGCAAAGAGTCTTTCACCTTCTTCCAAGGACTTACCCACTCTTTCATAAGTCTTTAGCCTTCTAGGAATTACCCACTCTGCTTGGATCTTCAGCCTTTAACTTCACCTTCACTCGAAGAAGCTTCCACCAAGGACTTACCACTACTACAAAAATAGCATTCAGTGTCGCTTTTCTGGGCGTCGGTTATTAAGGAAAACCGACGCCTATAATATAAGGCATCGATTATTTAGACAAACCGACGTCTATATTCGAAGACCAGACACACACGGGTACCGCTTTGTATTCAGTGTCGGTTGTTTATAACAAACCGACGCCTAAAGTCGCCCGTGAAATCCAATTTTCGAGCGAAAAAAATAGTGTCACTTTCAGCGTCGGTTATGTAGATAACAAACCGACGCCTATGTGCGATGGAAATTTGCGCAAAAAGTGTCCTTTTCAGCGTCGGTGATCCTTTTATAACCGACGCTGAAAGTGGTTCCCGCCAAATAATTTCGTGAAAATATCATCCAATTGGACGTCGGTTGTTTCAAACAACCGACGCTGAAGATGTTTAGGCGTCGGTTGTTTTAAACAGTCGAAGCTATTTGGGAACTTTATATCCCGCGATCTCCCGACTCTTCCCCTTTCTTCTGTTTCATTGCGAGAATTTCCCCCTTTCTTTGCTGTTGTCGCCGCCCTACCCTCCGCCACTGCAACCAGTTTCTCCAGCCTCCACGAAAGCACCGCCGCATCTCCGCCGCGCCGCCTTCTCCAGCCTCCACGACAGCGTCGCCTCTGCGCCGCCGCAACCGCTTCTCCAGCCTCCACGACAACGCCGCCTCCGCGCCGCCAACGATCCTGCTCCTGCTGCTGCTCTGCATCGCCGCCGCCGCCCGCTCCTTCCTCCTTGCTGCTGCTCTGCATCTCCTTGCTCATGCCTTACTGTGGCGTGGTCTTCTTCCTTGCCTCCGCTGCTCACAAGGTATTAGCCATAGCACCTTCTGCCTTTCTTTTTTGCCATGTCGCTAATTTGTTATCTATCTCTCCATCGCCTCATGTATCCTCCTCTAGGTCCCCCCCTCGTCTGACCTTCCTCCATAGCTTCCCTCTTTCTTCCACCAAAGCTTCTCATAGAAACCCTCTCACCCCTCCTCCTATCAGGGAAGAATCTAGCTGCCACAGTCAGTGCTCCCCTCCGCTGTACTAGCATCAAGCCCTTCCTCTGCCATTCTTTCCATTCAGTAACAGTCTCATCTCCTCGTTCCACACCATAACTTGGCTGATGTCAAGCCCATGCTCAAAAACATCTACCTATTCTCATCCATGTTCGTGTGGCATTCCCATTTTCAGGAGTCAATGACCATCCTTTACAGAAATACCTGCATCTCAAGCATAATTGATCCAAAAAAAATACTGCTAACTAACATGATTTAAATTGGCTATAATTAGAATCCCAAAACTCAAGAACACATATGTGTTTATGAATGAAACATTCTAAATAAGAGAATGTCAATTTAGACACATATACTATGTGGATGTGCACACAAGGAAGCATTCTAAATAGGTAGAAGATAGATTATCCTCCCGTGGACCAAGACCCAATGGTAACTATTTGTCGTGCATCAAAACAAAATCAGCAACCAAGGTATGATGCATAATATAAATCCATTTTTTTACTTTTGGGGGTGCGCCTTATACTATTTGATATCCTTGATTTTATCTCCTATCCTAAATAAAATTAAGGGACCCATGATTAGAAAACAATTCCAAACTTGGCACCCACACTAATTGGAAGGAAATAAAATATGATTATTGAAATGCACATTTGTGGTGTGATACCTTTTTTAGGATGCATATATTAGATTCAACCTTTGAGACATCCTTTTATGAGTTCCAATACAATTAGGGTTTCATTTCATTGCCATTGTATGTATTATAATATTACATCTTTCACATAAAAATTAATTAAATTGAATCCTATTGGAACCCTAATTTAAATCCTAATTTGATTTAAACTTGTCCATTCTAGCATCCTAATTTGATTTGATTAAACCCTAACATTGATGAAACCCTAACATCAATTGTGATGAAACCCTAACAAGTACATATCTATTATTGTGTTTGTTGGCCTAGAAACCCATCCAAGATTTACTCATTAGGAGTAAATCTTGGATAGTCCCCGGTTTGGGACTGTTCTTGAACACCTAATCTCACTTAGGATGTAAGTGTATAATGTGTATTGGGTTTTCGAGAAAATTTTGGTAGCATTTCCCCGTTTGTTCTCTAAGTACATATGTACTTAGAGAACAGCGGGGAAATGTTGCCGGAATTTTCTTGAAAACCCAATACACATTATACACTTACTAGTGAGATTAGGTGTTCAAGGATGGGATAGGTGGTACACATTTATTATATATAAGAATGACATCACATGTGTTTGTTGGCCTAGAATGTGAACAATCATTGTTCTTTATATTACTTGTACATTGGTATAAATTAGAATGAACAATCACTAAATTATATATTGTTTTTATGGAGTCTGGCTTCATTGTAGATATCTATTATTGTGTTTGTTGGCCTAGAAACCCGTCCAAGATTTACTCATTAGGAGTAAATCTTGGATAGTCCCCGGTTTGGGACTGTTCTTGAACACCTAATCTCACTTAGGATGTAAGTGTATAATGTGTATTGGGTTTTCGAGAAAATTTTGGTAGCATTTCCCCGTTTGTTCTCTAAGTACATATGTACTTAGAGAACAACGGGGAAATGCTGCCGGAATTTTCTTTAAAACCCAATACACATTATACACTTACTAGTGAGATTAGGTGTTCAAGGATGGGATAGGTGGTACACATTTATTATGTATAAGAATGACATCACATGTGTTTGTTGGCCTAGAATGTGAATAATCATTGTTCTTTATATTACTTGTACATTGGTATAAATTAGAATGAACAATCACTAAATTATATACTATTTGTATGGAGTCCGGCTTCATTGTAGATATCTATTATTGTGTTTGTTGGCCTAGAAACCCGTCCAAGATTTACTCATTAGGAGTAAATCTTGGATAGTCCCCGGTTTGGGACTGTTCTTGAACACCTAATCTCACTTAGGATGTAAGTGTATAATGTGTATTGGGTTTTCGAGAAAATTTTGGTAGCATTTCCCCGTTTGTTCTCTAAGTACATATGTACTTAGAGAACAGCGGGGAAATGCTGCCGAAATTTTCTTGAAAACCCAATACACATTATACACTTACTAGTGAGATTAGGTGTTCAAGGATGGGATAGGTGGTACACATTTATTATATATAAGAATGACATCACATTATACACTTAGGTAGGATGTAAGTGTATACCCTAATCTTTTCCTAATATATACTTGTTTCCTAATATATACTTGTTTTCTCTGATCATAGAATGGATAGATCATGGATGTCCATTCGTAATCGTTGCACCCCAGAGTTTATATCTGGTCTTGATCAGTTTATTAGATTTGCCGAGGAACATAGGAAAAAACCTACAGATAGGTTCTACTGTCCATGTAGGCATTGCGGTAACAACTTGAAAGTCAACACTGGTGAGGAAATCAAAAGTCATGTCATGTGCAACGGGATTGTACAAGGCTATACAGAATGGCACTGGCATGGAGAGATTTCAAAATCAAAACTAGTAGGTGTCGATAGCAGTGCTTGGGTGGAAGAAGAAATTGCCTCCGATGACGTAAATGTGAACGAACCAGTTCCAGCAGACATCGTTGATGCGATGCTGGATAGTTGTAGGGTAGAGCACATCGATCCACCTCCTATCTTTAGAAACATTGTGCATGATGCTGAGATACCGTTATACACAGGTTGTGGTAAGTTTACGAAGCTTAGCGCTGTGTTGAGATTGTATAAGTTGAAAGCTAACAATAGATGGAGCGACAAAAGCTTCACTTCATTGTTGACTTTGTTGAAAGAAATGCTTCTTGAAGGAAACGAGCTGCCAATCTCAACATACCAGGTAAAGAAAATGTTATGCCCAATGGGAATGGAGGCCAAGAAGATACATGCATGCCTGAATGATTGTGTATTATTTCAAAAGGACTATGTAGATTTGAAAGATTGTCCAAAATGCCGTGCGTCACGGTATAAATTGACGACTTTGGGGGAGTCCAAAACTGGTTCTCCTGCCAAGGTGTTGTGGTATCTACCTATAATATCACGGTTTCAACGCTTGTTTGCAAATCCGAAAGATGCGAAGAATTTGAGGTGGCATGTAGATGTTAAGAAAAATAATGATGGGATCCTGCGACATGCGTCTAATTCCCCACAGTGGAAGAAGATTGATCTATTGTACCCCAAATTTGGTGAAGAAGATAGGAATCTAAGACTTGGGCTTTGTACAGATGGGATGAATCCGTACGGGACATTGAGCAGCCAACATAGCACTTGGCCAGTCATGCTTGTTATATACAATCTTCCTCCCTGGATTTGTATGAAAAATAAGTACACTATGTTGTCATTGTTGATATCGGGCCCTAAACAACCCGGAAATGATATCGATGTTTATCTTGAACCTTTGATTGATGACTTAAAGAAACTTTGGGCTGAAGGTGTGATGACCTATGATGCTTCAGCAAGAGAGACATTTCGGTTGCACGCTATGTTGTTTTGCACTATTAATGACTTTCCAGCATATGGGAATTTGTCTGGATATAGTGTCAAAGGAGCTAAAGCGTGTCCTATATGTGAAGAAAACACTGATTCAATAAGACTAAAACATGGCGGCAAGACTGTATATCTTGGTCATCGAAGGTTTCTTTCAAAATTCCATCCGTATCGTAGGAAGCGCAAAGCATTCAATGGATGGAATGATGAACGGAGTGCACCTAAACCTATACCAGGGGATGTTGTTTATGAAAGAGTAAAAGACATTGTCAATGAATTTGGTAAGAAATCACAATGTAGTATGGCCACACGGAGTGACAATTCTTCATTCAAGAAGAAGTCAATATTTTGGGATCTTCCTTATTGGAGTTCTTTGACAGTCAGGCATTGTATCGATGTAATGCACGTTGAGAAAAATGTCTGTGATAGCATCATTGGTACTCTGTTAAATATACCAGGTAAGACTAAAGATGGGATAAAATCCATACTGGACCTACGTGAAATGGGAATAAGGTCAGAATTAACAGAATTACGTGAAATGGGTAGTAAAAGAACATACTTACCTCCCGCTTGTTACACGTTGTCTAGAAAGGAGAAGAAAACTTTTTGTGAATGCTTGGTAAATGTTAAGGTGCCACATGGTTACTCATCCAACATCCGTAGATTGGTATCAATGAAAGATCTGAAGTTGATAGGTCTTAAATCTCATGATTGTCACACTCTAATGCAACAAATATTACATGTGGCAATTCGATCTATATTGCTGAAGCATGTAAGGTTTGCAATTACCAGACTTTGTTTCTTTTTCAACAGTCTATGCAGTAAAGTTATTGACCCTGATACTCTCGATAATTTGCAAAGAGAGGTGGTTGTTACCCTATGTCAGCTTGAGATGTATTTCCCTCCTTCGTTCTTTGATATCATGGTACATCTTGTTGTCCACTTGACTAGGGAAGTGAAAATGTTGGGACCAGTTTTCTTGCATTGGATGTATCCCTTTGAACGATACATGAGCGTTTTTAAAGGTGATGTTCGAAATCGTTATTGGCCTGAAGGGAGTATTATTGAAGGTTATGTGGCGAGAGAGGTTATGGATTTTTGCAATGACTTTCTCAGTGGTAATGACACTCCTGATAATGACAAGAATATTGAGGAGGGCAAAGGAATTTTGGGATCACGGGTGAAGGTAATCAGCTGTGAGCAGTTGGAACAAGCTCACTTGTATATTTTACACAATATGGACGAAGTGAGTGTTTATATCGAGGAACATACCAATTTCATAAAGAGACAACATCCTCGAGCAAGTTCAATGTGGCTTGCTAGAGAGAATAATAAGACTTTTACTAAGTGGTTTGAAGATAAAGTCTTACATCAACTATCTCAAACACCAAATGATATTACAGAAACTATCAAATGTCTCGCCTTTAAACCAAAACCGAATGTTATGTCTTATGAAGGGTTTGACATTAATGGATTCACATATTACACAAAGCGCCAAGATGATAAGAGTGTCGTCCAAAATAGTGGGGTCACTCTTCAAGCGTCGACTATGTACTTTGCAAGTGCAAAGGATAAGAGTCCACGTGAAGCTAAAATGTCATATTACGGTGTCGTTGAGGACATTTGGGAGTTTGACTACATAGATTTCAAAATTCCTCTCTTTAAATGTAATTGGGTTGATAACACCAAAGGAGTTATAGTGGATGAATTGGGTTTCACTTTGGTGAACTTTGAAAAGATTGGCGAGAAGGGTGAACCATTCATATTGGCATCACAAGCGAAACAAATATTCTATATCGATGATCCTGCGAATGATAAATGGTCAGTTGTTCTTCATGGTAAAAGACAATTCATTGAAGATCCTATAGATGAAGAAGAGTACTATGATAAGTATGATGACTCCAGTCCATTCTCAGTTGGGTTGCCAACTCCACAAAATATTGAAGCTAATGGTGACTTATATGTGCGCGGAGATCACAATGAAGGATTGTTAATTGATAAAAGATCACAATTTTAGAGACATGTATGTTTATACAAATGCTAAATGTTTGCCTTTTTCTAGTTAATACAAATGCTAAAGGTTTGCCTTTTTCTAGTTAATACAAATGCTAAATGTTTTCCTTTTTAATGACATTTTCAGATGGCTGACCATGATGAGCATGATGTCCATGATGAGCATGAAGTCCATGATGAGCATGCTGTCCATGACGAGCATGGCGAGGATATCAATGTAAGTTCTAAGAAGATATCCTGTATTTCTATAAAATTCATTATCTTCTAGTTATGTCATATATCCTATATTTCTATATTGGGCTAATTTAGTGTGTTTATTTTTGTCAAATTTTAGGTTGATGATGTACCTGTACCCACTGAAGCACTGGAGAAACTTGATGCGCAGCACCAAACACTTAACAAGAAAAGGGGCATCACTCTGTTGAAGAAGTTATTAGCGCTAAGTGGTAGTGGATCCAAATTGGTGGTGGAGTTTGATAATGGAGGAAATGCAATTGGAGTGAACCGCAATAATTTTGTAAACTATCTTGGGTGTACCACTCGGAGCCATTGTGGTGTTAAGTATGACAATTGGCATAAAGTTCCTCAAGGGAAAAAAGACTTGATATGGAAGGATTTATGCTTGAGTTATTATTATTTGCAATTCTATTTTGTAGATTACAAATTCTATTATTTGCAATTCTATTTTGGATACTACTTAATAACATTTCTATTTTACAGAATCTGTTTGCATTGGATGAGAAGTTGCATCATAAAAGTGTGATGCAACGCGCTGGAAAGATGCTTAGGAATTATAGGACAAATCTGAACAGAGAATACATAAAAGAGGGTGATAAGAAGAAGAAGTCAGCCCTTGAACAATGGAACTTCTTGGACAAAGAAGATTGGGACAATTTTGTTGCTTCAAGAAAATCTGAAGAATTCAAGGTATTAGGCGTCACTCCCAATTTAATTAATATACATTGTATTCACCTATTCAAGATTAACATTTAGTGCTACTAACCAAATCATTAATGTGCATACTAACTAGGCCCTCAGTGACGCACAAAAAGCAAGGCATGCACTGAATGTGCATGACCACACTATGGGTCCAAAAGGCTATGCAAGCGTCCGCCAAAGACTACAGGCGGAGTCTGCGTCTACTCAGCAGTCTGCTGCTACTCAGGAGTCTGCTCGTACTCAGGAGTCTGCCACACCCATGCCTCGCCATGATATCTGGATAACTGGCAGGCAAAACAAGAAGGGTGAAATAAATAAGCCTGTAACTGCTGAGGCGGCTGCAAAAATGGTAAAATACAACTCTTAGAGAAATCGTTTGAATATTGATTATTTGTGGTGTTAACTTACCAATTTCTGTTTATGGTGATTAGCGGGAGCTGCACGAGCAGAGGAAACAAGGCACGTTCATCCCTCAGGGCACAAGGGATGAATTGACAGTTGCTCTGGGTAACCCAGAGCATCCTGGACGTGTTAGAGGTGTCGGCGCTGGTGTTGGCATCAAAGCATTCTTTGGGCCATCTCAGTGCAAACCCAGAGCGGGACTTTCTCAAGAAGAGGTAACCTATTCTTTTTTTAGAATGTTACTGCAAAAGGAAATTCATTAATAAGAAGCTAATGTTTCTTTTATCCATGTATAGGAGAATAAGAGAGTTGAGGATTTAGTTGCTAAGAAGGTCAACGATGTAGTTGCTGAGAAGGTCAAGGAAGAATTGTTGCGGTGGTAGGCATCTCAGGCTTCCAATCAGCCTATGGTGACCCACTCTTCTCCTGATGCACAGACTGCGAGTAATCCTGGAGACCCATCACCTAGCACGTCTGTTGTAAGTATTGTTTATGACATTGTAGCTAGTCTTTTCAAGATGATATGTTTTCAAGATTATATGTATATATGTATAACATTCTTTACGTAAATTTGTAGGCATTGAATCCATGCCGCTTAAGAATGCAAGACTATGTTGTTGCAGAGGCGCAGGCTTACCAGTCCCTTCCTGGGGCAACGTTTCATGGGACTCCAATGCCGCAGGGCTACATTCGTGTGAGCCCGATACATGTATTACCCGATTGGAGGGAAGTTGTGTTGCCATATGCCCACCCAGATATTGATACACTTGGTGAGGCAGAAGGCGGGGTCATATTGTGGCCCAAAGCAGATGTCGTCTACACGACTGAAATTGTAAGATAAATTTACATTGATTTAGACTGTTAATGTGTATATATGATGTCAACTGATCTGAAATTATATATACAGGTTAAAAAGAAGACACCAGGAGCACCTAGGCCTCCACCTCCACTTCCCGCATTACCAACTTGGGTTCCAACTGACCTAACATACATGTTAGGTCCTGCTTGTAGGGGAATGGCATGTTGGCTACGGGCACATAATATACATTGCCCTATAATTGTTTCTTTAGATGCAGATTATGCAGGTCAATCATACGATAGCTCTTTATTTATACAAGATATTATTGAGCTGTTTATGTATGATTGGCTGAATACATCAATGATAGAGACATGGATAAGGTGAGATCTTGTTTATACATCCATATACCTTTTGTAAGATCCAGTGATCTGGTTTCTTATATATTAATGCATACGCCTATATGTTTTGCAGCTACTTAGTCGAAGATCATTGCAAACAATTTGCATTTGATCATGTGGGATTTTTGATTCCATCATTGATTAGTTTGGTAGCTAAAGACCATGATAATGTTCAACAATACTGTATAGATGCTTTTACAATTTTTGGTCAGCAAAAGAAGACGATAATAATAGCTCCATTCAATGTCAAGTAAGTTTACTTTATTTATAATTTGGACTTAAGAAAATTCCATTTTTATTTTGCATTTTGAGTTATTAATTGTTAACTTCTTACCTCTAGCGGTAGACATTGGGAGTTACTAGTTATTGTTCCCGGGACATTCACTATTTATTATCTAGATCCTGCGGGGAGTACATTGAACACTAAAATTGGACACGTAATGAGAATGCCATTATTCTGGTGAGAAATATTTCATTTTTATATTCATTAACATCTTTTATTACATTACTATTTACTTATGCAATTTATTATGTTATATTAACATGTAGGGGTTTAGATGCATTCAAAAAGACTGGAGGAACGGTCCCAAGGAAAAAGAACCATCCAATAAATTGGCAGAACGTACAAGTAAGTTCCCGACTCGAATATATATATTATTGATGTGAATTGTGCTTAGTTGTATTATTTTGTATGTTTCAATTTATAGTGTGCTACACAAGACAATGGTTGGGCATGCGCATACTATGTGATGCGATTTATGCAGATGATTATCAAACATGCCGCATTGGACATCGATAGCATACATGAGGTATTATATATAGTCTCATTAGTTAGTATGAAATATATCAATCTTCTTTTTATATTATTACTTATATATATACATCATTCTCTTTGCAGGTGTTTAAAACTGACCACACTATAGGTAAACGCTTAAAAAATATACATGCTCCATATACGATGGAAGCATTAAATGAAGTAAGAGAAGAATGGGCAAAAGCCATACAAGCAGTGGCAACTGTAAGATATAATTGGGATGTTGATAGCGATAATGAATGATACTTTGTAAATGAATATTTCTGAATGTTAATACATGTATTTGAATGTTTCTATATGTGTGAATGTGAGAATTGAATTGATGTCTGAATGTATGTACTTGTGTGAAATTTTCCTTGTGACTTTTGTAGGTTTGCGGTCTGTTTGTAGGTTGATATCAATGGATGTCGTAAACCTACAGTTCAGAAAACTAAACTGTAGGTTCTCATCCTGTTGACCAGCCACAGCAGGCCTGTAAACTGATATGAAAAAAAATAGAAATAGGCGTCGGTTATTTATAGAAAACCGTCAGCAAAGACCTACAGCGTCGGTTTTTTTCAACAAACTGACGCCTGATGTGGCCAAAGCAGTCCTGGAAATGGCGTCGGATATTCGTATCAAACTGACACCTATTTAATCTATAGGCGTCGGTCTTTTGGTATATAACCAATGCCAAAAGTGTTCGCGCCACAGAAAATGGCGTCATCTATGGCACTTTATGCGTCGGTTATCTACTAAAAGACCGACGCTATATTCCATATAGGCGTCGGTTGTTTAGTAAATAACTGACGCAGAAAGTGCCCTAGATGACGCCGTTTTCTGTGGCGTGAACCCTTTTGGCGTCGGTTATCTACTAAACGACCGACGCCTATAGATTAAATAGGCGTCGGTTAAAAAACCGACGCCGAAGTGTTCGACCTTTAGCGGCGCCCACATAGGCGTCAGTCAGAAAGCGACGCCAAATGGGGTTAAACGACCGACGCCAAAGGCCATTTCTGTAGTAGTGTACCCACTTGAACAAGGAGTCTTCTTCCTTCACCAAGGTCTTACCCACTCTTGCTCCAAGTCTTCAGCCTTGATCTTCACTAAGGGACTCCTTCCCTTGTTCTTCTTCACCTCTCTTAGCCAAGAGAGAGAACCTTCATCTTCATAGTTGAAAAGAGAGATGGGGAGGTAGTGGAAGTGAGAGTCTCACAAGATATACATGTAGGACTAGCTATCTTACATATTTCCTACTCACTCTAACAAATGTAGCAAGAGATTGATCTTAGAGAGAGAGAGGAGGTTGTAGGAAGCACTCAACTATAGAATAAGAACCTCACATAGAGTTTTGCATTGAATGCTCAACCTTGGAATGAATCCCAAGGGGTCCTATTTATAGTTGGGGATGCCTCTTTGCCTTTAGGAACACTTAAGAACAAAAACTAGCTATTTTGGGGCTTGTAATGCACATATTTTTGATTGATACAACTCCACAATGGATAGAAACACTTTTCTACACTTTTTCATACAGTGCAATCGGTCGAGTGTCTATAAAGGTAACTTAACCGATCCCACTAAGCGACAAGACCAATTTAGGCCATCAGTCAAGTTTGTCCTGGGGTAATTTGACCGATTCACTTAAATTATTTTTGGTCTGTAGAGGGATCGATCGAGTTATATAAAATGTAAACTTGACCAATCAAAAGTCATTTTCAAGATCCAATCAAGATCGGTCAAATTTTCAACTCAATCGATGAACAGCCTGATGTGAATTTTGGAAAATGGTTTGGAGTGCTTAAATATTTGATCTAAGTGCTCTTGATTTTTTCTAAGATTAATTACAAGTCATAAAATTATTACAAGTGATTTACAACATGATTCTAATGGATTTACATCATGTTCCAAAAATGTACACCTGTATTGACTTTGATTTGTCTTTTTTCCAAGTTGAGATGTGCAAGTTAGGGCATTTGGAGTGTTTCTATGCATAATCTAAAATCACTCAAATAGAGACATTAGACACAATTAATTGGAATGGTTTAGTCATCATCAAAACAAGGTTTTAGTCAATTTAGACCTTGTGTCAACACCCACCTCTCTCTCTCTCTCTCCAAGTGAGCTTTGTTCCATCTCTAGAACATGCTACATGGTGAGAGGGGGTGGTTTTTACATGACCTCCCCCTACCCCTCCACCATCCAGTGGATCAAGTTTGCCTTCTAGTGAGTAGGGTCCTTGAATACCCCCAGCCTCACCATCACCACCTCCACCTAATGCCTCCTTTCCTATAGAACCTCCTCCATGAAAATAGTGGGGCACCAATGTAACAATTTTTATGACTTGGTAAATGTGGTAGAGAAGCCACCCCCTCATATCTGGAGGGTTGTCGTAGTTGATCTTAAGAAGGGGTTCTTCAAAGAGGGAGAGAGATGATCTTAGAATACATATTTTGGCATGATTGTTAATGAAATGGATGATTACCATTGATGCTCATCAATCATCCAAGTTCTAGGTTAGAATGTGGTCAATGTAATCCAACTAAAAGGGTGGATGTTGGGGACATGGAGACTAAAAGGTGATATGGAAGTGTTCAACATGCCACATGGCTTGATCCTGATCATGTTTTCTAATGTGGTTGACTTGAATGCAACAATGAATAGAGGTATGTGGTTTCTTGATGATCAACTCATTTTGGTTCATCGGTGGATTCCAGAATCAGACATCCATAGAGTAGCATTCAAGACATCATTGGTTTGGGTAACTCTCCCCAACATGGGCAAGCATTGGTTTGTGAGGGTCATCACCATGATTGCCCATGTCATTGGAGAATCTCAGGTGATTGATCAAAGATCATATGGTTCCCTACTTGGATGCTCCCACTTTTGCAAAAACATCTATGTAGAGGAGGAACCACCTCATGTTCTCATGTTGGAGCTGCCTAATGGTTATGAGTGGTAAATTGAGGTAAAATATTAAGCCCTCCCTGACTGCTACAAAGATGGCAAACTCATTGGCTATAGCAAGGGGTGCTCATGAGCTTGAGACAACATTGTTAAGTTGTCATTGTCGATCATCTGCAACCCATGACTAGACAGGAGGTTGAAATCTAGACCTCCACCCAAATGTGGTGACCAGGAAAGGATGACAAACACTAGAGACTAGGAAAAAGGATATGGGAACAATGGAAAAAAACAAGATGTGGAAAGGGAGACAAATATTGATGTATGTCATCAGATAAGGTTGTATAAACAAAAATTTAACTTGCCATATTCCCCTTAAATAGTAGATTGCTTCAACAAATATGTAATGGGAAATAGGGATTGCAAGGATTATACCTAGTCTTGGAGTAAGTCTAGTGACTATTTCTTGCAGTAGTGTATTCCTTTCTTCAAGTTCCACGTGGACAACATCAACAACAGTCTCCTAGTTGATCACCATGGACAACAGTTGATTTTTTCCTCCTAGCAGTAGGCAACAACCTCCTTGCCTATGTAGTAGTCCACAAGGACCACCAAGAACTCCTATCATTCTAGATGAATAGAGATGAAGGAATTGTCTCTCCTAATCAGCGTGCTAGCACCGACTTGCTCTCCTAGTTTTCTCTCCCTTGTTATTCCTCCCTTTGATGAGTAGAACTTCATGAGGTTATCTTAGTTATCACAACTAGAAAAGACAACAATTTATCAAAGATTATTGTTGTGTCTCTGGAAGGCCACCAGTACCCCTCTATTTATAGGAGGGTCAGCGTCAGGGCTTCTAGTCTGAGTGGGAGTTGAAGAGACAGAATTTCATGAGTTTTTCAAAACCTACAAATGTTGAACCATTCAGTTCACTGCTGAACCAGTCGATTCACATGTGGGTCAATTGGTTCAACCCTTGAATTGGTCATTTTACTATGTTTCCCAATCGCAGTTGTATTGGCACTTAATATTTGATTAATGCACAACACGACGTAAACATCAATCCTTGATCCAATCAAATTGATCAAACAAATGGTTGGTTTACAACCTAAACCGATCAGTTCAGAGACCTGAGCCAATCAGTTCAATTGTTGAACCGATCGTTTCATGGTTTTTATTGCCATTGTTGGATCAATTGACCTAACACTTGAATCGATTGGTTCAACATTGGAACTGATCAGTTCACAGTTTAGTCTATCAACTTTCAGCAATTGTTGTTTAAATTGAATACCTAACACTTTAGTAATCAATTTTAAACTACATTCATGAATAAACTCCTATTCCAAGTGTATCCTATGTGTGTGTCCCTATGGGTTCCAAGTTATGTTGGTAGTGAATGTTAATAACTGATTTATGACAATACAAGAAATGAATGGTATCTAGAAAGACATCATTGCTACCCAAGCAATTGGCAAGTTGGAGAACAACTTCAACCTGTAATTTATGATTAGTTTTATAGTGATTGTATAGTTCCTTTATTTCTGATATCTAGATTGAACTCGAGTCTTGGAATCGTCATCCTCTTCAACATCCAATCCATGTTACTTGAACTAGAGCAAATTGTCTAAGGTATGTGCAAGCTCAATATCACATAGTGACTCAAATCAGCATGTCCATGCATTTCTTAGTCTCGCTTATGAAGTTGTGAGGATATCAAACTCCTTTACGAGGAACAAATCCCATCTACATCACTCACAGTCATCCCCATGTATCACAATGCACTTGAGCACCACCTTTACGGAAACCCCTATTAAACGTCACAGTGGATGATGTCAAAGTACATCAAATGATGATGCAAGGGTTTTGAGTCACTTTTATAGGCTAGTTTTATAATCATTTTGTGCATGTATTGGTCATATTTGTGGTTAATATTGCATGATTCATTTCCTTTAGCCTACAATCTCATTATGCATCAATTTTGTCTTATTTCATCTTATTTTGTATAAAAGATCATATTTCTCATATTTGATTAGTGTTCTTCTCTTTATTTCAGGGAATTTGCATATCTGAGGTTGTCGATACCATCGACGGTCGTCGATTCCATCGACATGGCCACAACAACAAGCCAGAGAAAGAGAAGAACCAGTTGATACCATCGACAGGATGGTCAATGGTATCGAGATAGCATCAGCGTGCCAAAGGTCAACAAATCGATACCATCGACGTGTCTAGTCAATAGTATCGAGCTGCCATCAGAGAGAACGCCAAAAATCAGGGAGCATTTATACCCTATGGGGGTTGATACCATCGACCCACCATCGATGGTATCGACACCGTCAGATCGGGAAACAGCCCAAATTGATCTAAATCGAACGGTTGTGATATTTTGTCAGCCGTAAGTGATCCCTATACCTAGGAAAGATGACCCAAGCCATACTATCACGTCATTAGCCACCACACAAGTCTCGGAGGAGGAGAGGGTGAAGAATGGAGACCAGAGCTACACCCCAGACATTTCCAGAGCTGTAGATAGAGTTTTCTACCACCGGAAGGCTGTAGAATGCCCATCCCGTACCAAGAATCATCCGGTTCTCATTCTTTCATGGGTTACACCTTCTCCGTCCATGTTTCCCCTATGTTTTCTTCTCCTTTCTTCGTGTTTCTCATTGAGATGAACATGCAGGGATAATCGTCTTTGTCTTTAGGACCAGGAGTAGCCTGGATAATCATTGTATGACACTTTTTACATAGTTAACCATAATTTGTCTCTCAAATCCGTGGTATGATATTGATTTCTCAAGGGTATCATTGTTCTTGATCACCATAATGGTAATTTAATATCTTTAATTACTTTTGACGAAGAATTAACGGTTGAAAAGATGCAATAATCACATTAACTTATAAATCCTTTGGAAAAGGTGATTTATGGTTAATGGTGGAAACCTATAGATATGTTTTTCATGCACCTAATTCAGGGTATAGGTTACTACTGGCATGGAATCGATCTAAATTAAGGTAGTGAATTGTATCGCGGAAGTGAAAAATTCTATTTCCAGACCACTACCTGGGATAGGAGACAAGTTGTGATAATTATGTAGGAATTAGTACAATGAGAATTTGTGGTGAAACCACAATCCTAAAGATTCCATTTTAATTGATTAAACCAACCATTTAATCGATTGCTTTGCTTTCTTTTGTTTTTATCTTCTTTTTCAAAACAACTCTCAAACTTTTATAATCAGTCTAGTTGATTGCAAGTATTTAGTAGTATTCTACCAAAATTACATTCCCTGAGTTTGACTCGGGCCTCACAAAGGCCTATATTACATTGACGCGTGCACTTGCGTTTTACGCACAGTTTAATCATGTCAAGTTTTTGGCGTCGTTGCCAGGGAACGACAATTTTTGGCACTACGAGTGCTGCGAGTGGCCACACTAGGCTACTTTTTCATATAATTCTTAAAATTTTAAATTTAATTTCACATCTTTTAATTACTTATTTCTTTTTAGCATTGTACTAATATAATTTCCATCTTTTCAGGTGTTAGTTGATGGTAAAAGCATGTAGCACAGACTACGTAGAATTACTAGAAATTCCTCCATTGGGTGAAGAAGTCGAGTTGACAAATCCACCAATTGAGGAAATTGATCAAGAACATGAAGCAATGGCTGAGGAACAGACAATATGGGAGAAAATAAAGGCTATATCTTTATCTGCATCAAAAGGGCCAATCATAAGGTAGGCAATCAAAATTCCTACATACAAGATTGATCCCGCACTGATTAATTTGGTCCAGTCCAAGGCATGTCATGGACTGAAGAATGAAGATCCAGTGGCCCACATCAACCAATTTGTGGAAAACTGTGATATGATAAAGATTGATAGGTTTCCACAAGAGGCACTTTACTTGAAGCTTTTTCCCATGTCTCTAGAGGGAAATGCACGAGAATGGTTGCACAACCTTGATGATGAGTATTTCGAGTCTTGGGATCAGATGATAGAGTTCTTCTTTGAGAGATTCTTCCCGCCAGATAAGATGAATGACCTCGTGAGAAAGATACACAATTTCAGTCAAAAGGCCGGCGAGACTTATTCAGAGAGTTGGGAGCGCTTCCAGATAATGTTGAGGAAGTGCCCACATCATGGGCTGGACAAGCAAAAACAAGTAAAAAATTTCTACTTTTCTCTCAATGAGCATGACAGAAGCAACTTGGATTCAGCAGGCTCGGGTTTCTTCTTGAACAACACAGGAACAAGGGGTTGGGAGATATTGAAGAACATGGCCAAGAAATAGTCATGAGGTGATAGAGATGCACCAGAACAAGTTAGAGTTGTAGGGGAGTCAAAGGCAATTAAAGAGCTAAATGAGAAGATGGACCTGATAGTAAAGAGATTGCTAGCAAAAGAGCACGAAGGATCTGATGATGAGGCACAGGTTAAATTTATACACTAACAAGGGAACAGAAATAATGATTACTCTTGGAGGAAGGACAAAAAGTTCTCATGGAAGGATCCAAATAATTTTCTGTAGGATTTGGATGCCAAGCCACAGCCCACTGTGGAGGAAAAGAGTAATGAGTTGCTCAATCAGGTGATAAAGCACAATTAGGAGTTAATGAGCACGTTTGGCCAACAAATTAAATCACAAGGAGAATTCATGAATCAATTTGGCCAAACTCTCCAAAGTCATGGGGCACAGATGAGGACTATTGAGACATCTATAGCATAGATGGTGGATGAAATAGCCAGTCTAAAGAAGCCAACAATGCAAGGTTTTCCAGGAAATACAAATTTTCCAGGGGGAACCATCAAGCCAAGGCGATTTTGTTGAGGAGCGGAAAGAAAATTTTAAACTCCAAGGTCGATGAACCAAGCACAGCACATGTAGAAGCAACCGGTGAGGCCACAGAGGATGTCCTAGTTCCAGAGAAAGTGGAGGATGATGCAGAGAAGGCTACAGATGAGCCCATTGTAGAGGAAGAAACTGATAAGAGGGTGCCCTATGTGCCACCACATTAGAGAGCACAGACCATCCCAGTTCCTTATCCCAATAGTCTGAAATCAAAGAAAGTGGATGCATAGTTGAAAAAGTTCCTAGATAGCTTTAGGAAACTTTCGATTTACATCCCCTTGATAGAAGCCATTGAGCAGGTACCGTCCTATGGTAAGTTCTTGAAAGATATAATTACCAAGAAGAGGAAGATTCCTGACACAGAGGTGGTAGTCCTTAAGGAGAAGGTTATCACCTTTATTCTAGGTAAATTGCCACCAAAGCGACAAGATTCAGGCTACTTTAATATTTCATGCTACATAGGAAAAGTGAAATTTGGCGAAGCACTGTGTGATTCCAGGGTAAGTATAAACTTGATGCCCCTCTCAACATTCAAAAAGCTTGGTCTCAAGGAATCTAGACAAAGCAACATGATGATTCAACTTGTGGACAACTCTGTGGTATGGCCATATGGGATATGCAAGGATGTCCTCGTCAAAGTTGATAGATTTGTATTTCCGGCTGATTTTGTTGTCATGGAGATGCAAGATGAGCAAGAGAATGAGCTGCTCCTAGGAAGAACCTTCCAAGCCACTGCTGATATGATACTAGAGATGGGTAGAGGCCGAACTTTCTACTTATGATCGTCACGAATTGAATTATAATCAAATTGCTTTGGGTCGATTGCCAATGTCAGTAATTGGAGATTACACAATTCAAATAATTATGAATTTGACTCAAATCAAAATAGACAAAGATAAATCTTTCAATTCAAAAACAATTACCAATTATTGAATTTAATATAATATAAAACATGATATAAAACTTTTTTCATTGGAATTAGGATTAATAATAATTCTAAATATTCTAGAAGTTATATGGTCATAGGAAAAGTATATTAGTTTGGATTTCATCAATAATGATTCTGTTTAGTCTTCATTCATGGAATAATAACGTCTTCATAATGTCATGACAAGGTTTGAACAAGTAAAGCATTAAATATCACAAAACCCTAATTTTTATTTAACATGTACATGCATAGATTGCAATTTCCTAATTTTGATCATACATAGGCAAGGAATAAAGATAAAAAGAGACATTTTCTATAGAATATCATCTTATAAAATTAAGGAAACAATTTGGAATTTTTTTAAACTAACAAAAGTAGTAAAAAGTTTTTAAATTTATAATATAGGGTAAGATTCATTCAAAATCGTAGGTTTTGATATTTATTATTATAGAATATAATACTATAAAGAATGTGATATTACTAAAATTCACAAAGTTTAAGAAAAAACTATTATAAGATTCCCATCTTTTGTCCATATGACATGCAATTAGTTAAGTTAGGTGATTATATGTAGGATTCAAATCACATTGATTAATAAATATAGGATAAACCACCCACCATATGGGAGAATGTATTTCCAATAGGTGCATGCGCAGAACTTACCTCCAAGCCTTCTTCAGTTAGTCGAAATATGCCTATTTGTGCATGCACTTTCTTCAAGTAGACCACACAAAAGGTGAAAATAACACACATCACTATGAAGGACCTAACTTCACCATAGGTTACTAAAAACATCAACTAAGAGGGTAGAAAGGAGATAAAGTGATTACAAATATGACAAGAACAGAAGAGAAGTTATATGTATTTGATCTAAAATGGCTTAGAACTATGATTTTAAGCTTTGGTTTTCAAGAAACTCATGGAATCACCCACATGCAAGAGATAATCCACCAAAAATTCCTTCTTACATATTCATAAGGGCCTATTCAACTCTAAAGCACAGAAAATAAGAGCCATGGTTTGAAGGGCTTCAATAGATATTAGTAGATTCATGAAAAAATTGTTAACAACCCTTAACTAGCTCACTTTGGCTACAAAGCACCCTAAATTGATTTCATTTTGGTTCTCTTCACCCCCTAGAAAATGGGATGCAACACTTCAAACCTAACAAATGCAACCTCCAAACAACCACATAAACCTCTAGCACACAACAACCAGAAATAGGTTGCTTTGACCCAGTTTAGGCACACAACTGACTGACTGACGATGTTGAAGTAGTGCTCCTAGGTTCCCTCGACTTGGCCTAGCCACACATCAAACCAACAACGGATTTGAGATGCCCAACACTTTTTGTGTCACTGACATCATCAAAAGCAATACAAATAGACATCAATCCTAGTAAATGAATATATCCAATCAATTGGTACAGTGGGTATAGCTGATGAAAGATTTGAGATACTCATGCCACTGAATTCAAAGTAGTTACAAGCAAATGACCAATGTCACAAAGTGAAGCACTTTGATCATAACATCTTGCTTTGTTTAGGGAAGCCTTTTCTTGATATGGCTCATGTCATGACAAAGGTAGATAAGGGAAAACTTGCTGTGGACATCATGGAACAAATAAAGGTGATTTCTCTTATTAAAGTTGTGGGTTAACCCAATGATGATGAAGAGGAAGTCTCACCGTCTACTGAGGATGATGTAATAGTAGTCTCCATTCTTGACTCATACCCGCAAATACCTCTTGAAGTGTGCATGTTCAATATCATGGATGATTGGATGAGAAGCACATCATTACACGAATGAGTAAAGATGCTTCAAGTGTTTCCTTGCTACTATGCCAAACACTATGAACATCTAGGACCGCTACCACCACCAATTCATTCTTCTTTAGTCAGCCCACAGGATTTAGAGCTTAAATGGCTGCCCCCTCACTAGAAGTATGTCTTCTTAGTGGATAATGAAAAACTACTGGTAATAATTTTGGCATATCTGAGTGTCGATGAAGAAGAGCAGTTGATGATTGTGTTGAAGAACCACAGCGGTGCATTTGGGTGGTTGGTTTCTACATTAAGGGGATTTCCCCTACCCTTTTCCAACACAAGATCTGGCTCGTTGAAGGAGCCAAGCTAGTGATTCATCCGCAACGTCGACTCAACCCTAGCATGATGGAGGTCGTTAAGAAGGTGGTGATCAAGCTTCTTTCTTCGGGCAACATTTATGCTATTTCAGACTCGACATGGGTGAGTCCAACACAAGTAGTCCCTAAAAGGGGGGAATCACGGTAACACAGAATTTTTTAAATGAGCCTGTCACCACCAGATTGGTAACTGAGTGGCGTGTTTGCATTAATTATCGTTACCTAAATTCTGCCACTTTGATAGATCATTTTCCTCTCCCATTTATTGATCATATCTTAGAGCAGCTGGTTGGCCGCTCTCATTTTTTCTTTTTAGACGGTTATTATGGCTACAATCAGATTTCCATAGACGCTAAGGATCAAGAGAATCCTACCTTCACTTGTACTTATGGGACTTTTGCATATCATCGTATGTCGTTCAGTTTGTGCAATGCACCGGCCATTTTCAATGTTGCATGTTAGCTATTTTTTCGGATATGGTGGAGCGTTGTCTTGAGATTTTTATAGACGATTTTTCCATCTACGGTGCATCTTTTGATGAGTGTTTGTATAATTTGGATAAAGTTTTGCAGAGATGTGAGGACACACATTTAGTCTTCAATTGGGAGAAATGTCATATGACAGTTAGAGAAGGTATCGTGCTTGGACACAAGGTGTCTAGTAAGGGACTGGAGGTAAATCCCATAAATATTGAGGTTATTTCCAAACTACCTCTACCAAACTCGGTAAAAGGGGTTAGGAGTTTCCTTGGCCATGCGGGGTTTTATTGCCGGTTTATCAAGGATTTTTCTAAAATTGCTAAACCATTGTCTGAATTGCTTGAAAAGGATTCTGTTTTTTATTTCAATGATAAATGTATGCATGCCTTTGAGGTGATTAAGAAAAACTTGATTTCAGCACCGATTGCTCAAATGTCAGATTGGACTAAGCCCTTTGAGCTTATGTGTGATGCGTCTGATTTTGTCGTGGGGGCCGTTCTTGGGCAGCATTTTGAGAACAAAGCCACAGTGATTTTTTATGCATCTAAAACTTTGAATGATGCCCAACTTAATTACACCACAATAGAGAAACAATTGCTGGTCGTGGTTTTCGCATTCGAAAAATTTAGGCAATATTTAGTGGGGTCTAAAGTTGTGGTTTGGACGGACCATGCTGCCATAAAATACTTAATGGAAAATAAAGATGCTAAACCTAGACTTATTAGGTGGATCTTACTTTTGAAAGAATTTGAAATTGAAATTAAGGATAAGGCAGGTGTTGAGAATGTGGTTGCGGACCACTTGTCTCGGTTGGAGAGGGTAGATGAGAGAGATACTAACATACCCATTACTGATAATTTTCTAGATGAGCAAATCCTTTCAATGCAATCTAAGGATCCATGGTTTTCATATATTGTAAATTATCTCACATGTAAGCAAATCCCGGATGATTGGACTTATCAAGAGAAAAATAGATTTTTGCATTCTTTGAGATATTATTTCTGGGATGACCCTATTTTGTTGAGATAATGTAGGGATGGCATTTTGCATAGGTGTGTACCCGAACGTGAATATGAAAGTGTGCTTAGTCACTGTCATGCATTACCCACCAACAGTCATCATGTAAGCACAAGGACGGCGGCTAAGGTGTTGGAAAGTGGCCTTTATTGGCCTACGCTCTTAATAGATGCCTATGACTATGTGAGGAGGTGAGATTCATGTCAAAGGGCAAGTAATATCTCAAAGAGGCAAGAGATGCCCCTCAATATATTTCAAGAGGTTGAGGTATTTTATTTGTGGGGTATTGATTTCATGGGACCTTTTGTGTCCTCTAATTCCAATTTATACATCTTGCTTATTGGTAGTTATGCATCGAAGTGGGTAGAGGAAATACCCACATAAACTAATGATGCTGCAGTCATGTGTAGGTTCGTGAAGGAGCATATTTTTTGTAGGTTTTGTGTGCCATAGATGATTATTAGTGATGGGGGCACCCACTTCATGAATAGGAAATTCACTGCATTATTGAGTAAATATGGGGTTAAACATAATGTAGGTACCCCATATCACCCGCAGACGCAAGGCCAGGTGGAGGTGTCAAATTGAGAGATTAAGAAGATATTGGAGTGCACGGTGGCCTCTTCTAGGAAGAATTGGAGTGCACTACTACCAGATGCACTATGGGCGTATAGGACCGCATTTAAGACACCTATAGGCACCACTCCTTTTAGGTTGGCTTTCGGACGGGCTTGTCATTTTCCGGTAGAATTAGAGCATAAGGCACACTGGGCGCTAAGGAAGCTGAACTTGAGTATAGATGAGGCAGGGAAGAAGCGAATGTTAGGGCTCAATGTGTTGGATGAGCTAAGGATGAATGCATATGAGAACTCAAGGATCTATAAAGAGCGGACAAAGCAAATACATGATCGCCACATTCACATGCGAGTGTTCAAGAAGGGTGAAAGTGTGATGTTATTCAATTCAAGGTTAAAGTTGCATCCTGGGAAATTGAGATCCCGATGGAGTGGACTGTTTGTGATAGAGGAGGTGCGTCCCCATGGTGCTATTATGGTTAAATATGGTGATAGAGCATTCTTAGTGAATGGTCAATAGTTGAAGAATTATTATGGGGAAGATTACAATGAGAAAGTGCATTTTTTTTTAAGAAACCTATCATTTGTACTAATTGTTAAAACATACAACATGATCATTTGGAAAGAAAGGGAAATTACACGATGAGGTCCAAACCCGATCAAAGCCTAAGCCCATTTTTGCCAGTTTCTGAAAGTGTGTGAGTACACAACAGTGTCCAAAGCTCATGAAAGGGAAAAGATATCCCTAAATATTAGATCTTTAGGACTTTCTCCCTGCACATTCTTTAAAAATCTGTTGTGTACATTAGTTGCATCCGTTTCCATTTCAACATGTTTGAAGCCATTTTCCAGTGCAATTTGCAAGCTAAAAAGTATCCCAAGAGCCTCAACAGTATAAGCCGACCAAAGTTCATTGGTTGCTTTTGCTTCCATCATTTTTACGTCACCCAAATGATCCCTAAAAATAGCAGCCACACTGATCCTATTATCAGTCAAAAAGGCAACATCGGTGTTTATCTTGATGAGCCCCCTATTAGGAGGTACCCACCTGGTACCCTCTCGTACATGTGAGGTTTTATCCACAAGTTTCTCATTACCCCTGCCTTGGAGGAAACTATATGACCAGTGCATCAAACCATGTAAGGTTATGAGTGGCTGAACCAAACCTTGACTGAAGATGGCTTCATTTCTGCATATCCACGCTGCAAGGCAGTTAGTTGCAAAATTTAAAAACGATGTGGTATCACTCTTTGTGAGGAACCAATCAATAAGTGTAGCAAAGCTAGTAAGGGGAGCATCCTCCAGGGTGGCTTTCATTGGGAGCTTGGACCATATGGTAGTATCATGTGTGCAACTCATCAAAGCATGTATAGTTGATTCAGTTTCAGCCTTACAAATGTCACATAGTTCATTATCACAAGCGTGCCTGGCTTTTAAATTCTATTTGGTGGGGAGGTGATTAATGCAGCAGCGCCACATGAAGTGTTTCAACTTTGGAGGGATAATTGCATGCCAGACTTTGTTCCAGAGGTTTTGCTGATGCATACCGTTTGTAGCATTCCATTGGATGTTGTATCCCTTCAGGCCCAGCCAGTAAGCGGAACACACATTAAACATCCCATTCGAGGATGGATACCAGTACCTAGTTGTTGGGCCGTGGAGACTTATACGGATTTTCAGAATTGCCTCAACTTTCTCCCTACTAAATAAAGCATAAAGTTTGTTGGTGTCCCAATCAGCTGTACTGTCTTTTATTATCTCTCCAACAAGACAGGGTATAGTACAGTTGACATTTTGATTTAAGTGGCATGTACCCAGATTATCTGGAATCCAATTATCTTCCCATATGTTAACTTTTGAATTTGTATTTATGCTCCATCTTAGGCCTTCAATAAGAAGTGATTTAGCTCCCCATATGCTACGCCAGCTGTAACTAGGATCAAAGCCCCGCCTCGCTTCAAGGAAATTAGAATTGTTATGGTATCTTGCTTTCATAACAGCAGCAACAATAGATTTAGGGTTCTTATGCAGTCTCCACGCTTGTTTGGCTAGGAGCGCAGAGTTGAAAACTTCGAGTTCACGAAACCCCAAGCCACCCATCTTCTTTGGCTCACATAATTTGGTCCAAGAAGCCCAATGCAACTTCCTCTTTCCATCCCTACTGCCCCACCAGAAATTGGTCAACATACGTGTGATGTCTTCAACGATCGTGTCAGGTATACGGAAGACACCCATCATATATGTGGGAATTGCCTGGACTATAGACTTGATAAGTACCTCTTTTCCTACTTGACTGAGTGGTTTTCCCTTCCATCCATTGATTTTCCTCCATATTTTGTCTTTCCGATCCCCAAATACCTTTCTCTTTGATCTACCAATGATAGTTGGGAGCCCTAAGTATTTTTCATGGATGTTCACTTCCTGAACCTGGATTGCTTCTTTGATTTGTACTCTTGTCACTTCACTGACATTCTTGCTAAAGGAAATCTCTATCTTGGTATAGTTTATTTTCTGACCAGAAGCCTTCTCGTAGTAGCTCAAGAGAGAGACTATTTTTTCGGCTTCTTAAAGATTTGCTTTGGCAAAGAGAATGTTGTCGTCGGCGAAAAAGAGATGTGTGATTTTTGGGCCCCTTCTACATACACGAGCTCCAGTGATGGACCCCTTAGAGGCAGCTATATTGATGAGGTAAGAGAGAGCATCTACACAGAAAAGAAAGAGATAAGGGGATATGGGGTCGCCTTGGCGGAGCCCTCTTTTAAGGAAAACATGACCCTTCTTGGAACCATTTATAATAAACGAAAAAGATACATTGTTTAGACATTCATTAATCTTCTTACACCATTTGTTACTGAAATCCATAGAATTGAGAACTTTGTTGATGAAGTCCCACTCTACACGGTCATAAGCGTTGCCCATATCCAATTTGATTGCCATTTCTCCTTTTCTTCCCTTATTTTTGCGTTTCATAGAGTGGAAAGTCTCAAAAGCAACAAGCGCATTGTCTGTGATGAGACGGCCAGGGATAAAAGCACTTTGATTAGGGGATACGATCTTGTTGAGATATGGTTTAACTCTGTATGCTAGGACCTTGGAAATGACCTTGTACACCGTATTGCAAAGGCTTATCGGTCTGAAGTCTTTCATACTCTCAGGCTCACGAAACTTCGGAATGAGGTCAATATTAGTTTTATTGATATCATGTAGCCCGTTCTCTCCTTTCCACCACCCTTTAATATAGTTTACAATGTATTTTCCAACGGTCCCCCATTGAGTTTGAAAAAAGCTTGCATGATAACCGTCAGGCCCCGGAGCCTTATTTGGATGTATGTCAAAAGTATCCTTTCTTATCTCCTCTTCATTAGGTTCTTTTTCAAAGATATCATTCATTTCCTTTGTAATACTTTTAGTAATTCCCTCCAGAATCATATCAGCATTAATGCCCCCTTGAGAGTTGAAAAGGTCAAACTAATGGCACTAAAAGAGGAATGAAAGGCAAAATTGTGTCTAGCCTAAGACGTTAAAGTAGGGCTCTTGTTGGGAGGCAACCCAACCTTGGTAGTGTACATTGATGCATGGGTTTTGAGTCACTTTTATAGGCTTATTTTATATCTGTTTTATGCATGTATTTGTCATTTTCTTGATTATATTTGCATAATTCACTATAGTTCGCCCTTAAACTCTTTTTGCATCAAATTATACTTCTTTTATCATATTTATATGATTTTATATAATCCCCGGACTTATACACATGTTTCGACACTTTTTCAGGCACTTTTGCATTGTCCGGATTCGATACTATCGACCCCCACGTCGATAGTATCGACATTTCATCAAAAAGCAACCCCAAAACGCGATCTTGGAAGGAATAACCTGTGCCATGGTCGATACCATCAACCTTGGGGTCGATACCATCGACAGCGTCGGGATCTGGCGATTTTCAGCACTAAAACGGAGCGTTTTAATCCGACGGTTGAGCTTTTTTGGAGCCGTAAAGTGGTCCTATGACCTAAGAAGAGCATGGACGGCCCGAGGGGAAGAGGACATTGTGTTGCACAACATCCAAGAATGAGAGAAAGAGATAGGAGACGAGAGACGAAGGTAGTCAACCGAGCGATCTGGGCACCTCCGACGGGCGATTTTGCTGCCGGAAGACTGCAAAATGCACGTTTCTCGAGGAGGATCTCCAGGAACACCTTTGTATCAGGGGTTACACGAGTTTTCTCCATGTTTCCCATGTTTTTATTCTCTACTCCTCTGTCTTTCATTGAGATGACCATGCGGGGCTAATCCCCTTTGTCTTTAGGACCGGGAGTAGCCCGGGGATTCATTGTATGACAGTTTTATATTAATAATTCATATTTTCTCTCTTAAATCCGTGGTATAGTTTCATTTTCTCCATATATTGTTATGCTTGATCACCATAATAGTAACTTAATGCCCTTAATCACTTCGACAGAAGGATTAACGGTTGAAAAGAGACGAAACCTACATTAATCGATAAATCCCTTGACAAAGGAGGTGTAAAATTAATGGTGGAAACTGAGAGATCGTTCGTAATGTGCTTAGTTTAGGGGAATGATTACTACGACGGTGGAATCAACCTAAACCTAAGTAGTGAATTACACCACGACAGTGGGTAATTCTATTTTCAGGCCACTACCCGGATAGAGAGAGAAGATTGAGGAGTTATATGAAACCTAATGCAATGTTGACCCGCGGTGAAACCGAAATCCTAAAGATATCCTTTTGAATTGATTAAATCAACCTTTAATCGATTGTTTGCTTTGTTTTATTTTTATTTTCTTTTAATTTCGACAAAAAACCCTACTTTGTTATCCGGCTTAGCTGATCGCAAATAGTTAGTAGAAGTCTCCAATAATTCAACGTATCCCTGTGTTCGACTCGGGCCTCACAAAGGCCTATATTACTCGACGCATACACTTGCATTTTTAGCACGTAGTAAAATACACGTCAAGTTTTTTGGCGCCGTTGCCGGGGATACGGCGAATTGTTGGCACTTTGAGTGCTACGAGCGGCCACTCTAGGCCAAATTTTTTTTTATTTAGATTGAAACAACTTCAAATATTTTTAAATTGTTCGATAATTTTTATACTCATCATAGCACTGTATTGAACTCGAATTTTCTCTTTTCAGGTACTGTGCATGGTGCAGACGCGTAGTACTGACTACGTGGGTCGCGCACCAGAGGTTCCACTGCCGGGACCAGAAGACGAGGGCGAATATAATCAAGATGAGCTGGAGGATATAAATTCTGAACACGAACACGAACAGATGGACGAGTCACAGACAATATGGGAGAAGATCAAGGCTTCTTCCTCGTCCGCTTCCAAAGGACCTATAAAGAAGCAAGTGCTGAATATTCCGAAATACAAGATTGATCCAGCTTTGATCAACTTGGTGAAGTCTAATGCCTTCCACGGGCTCAAAAATGAAGACCCCATCGCGCACATAAGTCAGTTTGTGGAGAATTGTGATATGGTAAAGATCGATAGATTTCCACAGGACGTGCTCTACTTGAAGCTCTTCCCGAGTTCACTAGCGGGAATTGCGCGTGAATGGCTGCATAACTTAGATGATGAATATGTGGAGTCTTGGGACCACATGGTTGAGGTCTTCTTCGAGAGGTTCTTTCCGCCCGAAAAGACCAATGACATGATAAGAAAGATCCACAACTTCACTCAACAAGTAGGCGAGACTTATTCTGAGATCTGGGAGAGATTTCAGATCATGCTCAGGCGATGCCCGCATCATGGGATGGATAAGGAGACCCAAGTGAAGATCTTCTATTTTGCTCTCTCCGAGCATAATAGAAGCAACCTTGATTCAGCCGGTTCCGGATTCTTCTTGAATAACACAGACACTCGATGTTGGGAGATCTTGAGGAATATGGCAAAGAAGCAATCCTGGGGCGACAGAGACGCCGTAGAGCATGTTCAGGCTGTGGGGGAGTCAAAGGCCATCAAAGAGTTAAATGATAAATTAGACCTTCTTGCTAAGAAATTGCTTGCCAAAGAAGATGCGGAAGACGATGAAGAAGCTCAGGTCAAATTCATGCAACAACAGGGCTATAGAAATAATGATTATGCTTGGAGGAAGGATAGGAAGTTCTCATGGAAGGATCTTAACAATTTCCTACAAGATCCGGATGCAAAGCCACAACCGAGAGCTGAAGATAAAAGCACCGAGTTGCTTAGTCAAATGGTGCAGCAGAATCAAGAGATGATGGCTATGTTTGGTAAACAATTGCAATCTCAAGGTGATATTCTAACCAAGTTTGGACAGACGCTGCAAAGCCATGGAGCACAAATGCGGGCATTAGAAACCACCGTGGCACAGATTTCTAGTGAAGTGGCAGCCATCAAGCACGCCAATCAACAGAAATTGGCCGAGAATGCAAACGTGGCCCAAGCACACCATCAGGTCAAGTATATTTCTGTGGTAAGCAATGAGGAGGAATCTCAGGTGCAAGAAGCTAAAGAGGAAAGAAAAATGACGTTTAATATGCATGCGTCACCGGCGATACCGTATCCAGGCACTTATTATGGACTGCCGGGCGGAAACCCTTTCTTCAGAAAATCATTGCGAGTTATGAATATTGTATCTCCCTCTAGAGAAAAAGAACAATTGAAGGTTGTTTGTGCACGTGTGGAGACATCGAATGCGAGAGAGGAACCACAAAAAGCTGTTACTATTGACGATGTCTCGCCAAAGCCCACGTCAGAGGGAGTAATTGAAGCAAGTTTAGGGGAGCTGGCCCTGAAAAGCTCATATGTGCCTCCTCACAAGCGTGTCAATGCGGCAGATGTGTCAAGTCGGGACAATCTGAAGCCGAAGAAGGAGCACCGACACTATAGGAAATTCTTGGAAATATTCCGCAAGCTGCATATCAACATTCCGCTGGTGGAAATGATTGAGAAGGTTCCCGCCTATGGGAGGTTCATTAAAGATATAATCAACAAAAAGAGGCGGATCAAAGATACTGATGTATGCAGGATGAATGAAATGGTGAGATCAATCATTCTTGGGAGCTTACCAGAGAAGAAGAAAGACCCGGGGAGTTTTTATATCCCATGTTCAATAGGTGACCAACATTTTCCACAAGCACAGTGTGATTCGGGCGTCAGCATTAATCTTATGCCTCTGTCCACATTTCAAAAGCTTGGGTTGAAGGAGATAAAGAAATCGGCGGAAACGATTGAGTTGGCAGATGGGTCCATTGTAAGGCCATATGGAGTGTGCGAGGATGTACTCGTCAAGGTAGACAGGTTCATCTTCCCGGTAGATTTTGTTGTCATGGACATGCCACAGCTCCAAAGTTGCGAGATGCTATTGGGAAGGCCGTTCCAAACTACAGCTGATGTCATCGCTGCCATTGGGAGAGGTACATTGACCTTGGGGATTGGACATGATCGAGTTCAATTCAAATTGCCACATGACTCATTGGAGACATCTCTTGACAACCCAGGTTAAAGGTATCTTTATGTCAAGCCTAGGACATTAAACAAGGGCGCTTGTTGGGAGGCAACCCAACTTTAGGTTCAATTTTATGTTTGGCTATGTTCTTTTATGTTTATGTACTTAGTTTTTGCTTAGGTTTTGATAATTTTTGTAAAAATGGTACCCTAACTCGTGTTTTGAAGTGTGCAGAATGTTAAGGTCGATACTATCGACACCCATGTCGATAGTATCGAGTTTGGAGAAGTAAACGCTAAAGAAAAGTCGATACCATCGACCCTAGGGTCGATAGTATCGAGATTCCTGAAGATTTACAGAAAAATTGGTGCCAGTAAAGTCGATACCATCGACCCTAGGGTCGATAGTATCGACACTTTTGAGTTCCCAGGCTTTTAGATGCGTCGATTCAACAAAATCGTTGAGTCTGGGTCGATACCATCGACCTTGGTCGATAGTATCGACACATGCAGGACAGCTACATAAAACAGGCCGTAAAAGGTATCGAAACGAGATTTTTTCGAACCGTTTTTTGCAGAGGAAAGATGGATGAAGCAAGTCACGTCTTAGAACCACTAAGACACAAAAATGGGCCACAAAAAGGAGGGAGATAGCAAGCATCACTTGGTCTACTTGAGCATCTGACCATCCTTCTTCACCACATTTCAAAGCGAACGGTACCGTTGTTCCACCTCTTAAGTGAGAATGTTGACTATGAGGCCATAGTCATATTCAAGCTTGGGGGGGGTGTTGGAACAACCCTCTATCTTAGTTTTTACTTACTTATTCATGTTGCTTTTATTTTTGAAATATTAGTTGTTTTTATTTCTAGGTTTACCGCTTTTGTAGGATCCACATCTATCTAGTGTAATTTGTGGAGCAATAAATGCATGGTTTCAATTGGGAGTTTTACTCTTGGGTTGTGGGCACATGAAAATATGAGCATATTGAAAACTTTTTGAGCTTATTCTTGTGAGTAATTGAGTGGCATAACTAAGGAAGTGCTTGGGTGAGTCAGCTTCAGGACACGGGGACATGAATGACCATCTTTATTGTCCAAGGAAAAGTGATTGACAAGGATGTTTGAGCCCAAACCGACCAAATGCTAACGTGACCTTAGACTAAAGTTTAAGAGAGAAATCCTTTAGTTACCCTGTACACAGGTCTTTAGAGAGGGACATATGATATTTTCGAAAGGTTCTGTCAATTAGTCTTGTGATCTGATCCACCGCAATTTCATTCACACTCCACCATAAGAAATGGGAGCACATTACTGTCTTTCACTCTTTGATTGCATACCATGTAGATAGGTCTTGCATTACAACTATTTTCACATTTGTTGCATGAGAATGAAAAAAAAAGATAGAGTAGTTATACATGCACATTATCCTTAGGTGCATGTCATAGTAGTTGCATAACTGTCATTATGTAGTTGCATTTACATCTTTTGAGCATATTGTACACCATGTATCCTATGTTACTCTGAAAACATTAAAGGTGATGAACTTGTTCCATACCCTCCAAATAGAATGCTTCAGATGCACAAGTATGTAACAAGAAGTGAGCCCGACAAATAATTCATTATCATCTATGAAAATTAGGGCTTGAAAAAAAAATTTTGAAAAAAAAATTTGAAAAAAAAAGAGAAGAAAAAAAAGAAAAAAAAATTGAGAAGTAAGTAGGAATGAGAGGGAGAAAGGAACATGTTCTCACTTACATACTAAGAAGAATAAGCACATGGTGTAGTTTTCTTAGATATTCCATCTCACCTTGAGACGGAATGATAGTGCATGCATCATTCTACCAAAAATGTAACATTAGGACATTTTCACTTGCATTTTGCATCATGATAGGTCATTCATTTTTGTATTGCATGATTGACTATTATGTGCTTCCATCTCTTCCACAACCACCTATCCCATCCACCCGTTTCTCTAATCGGTAGGCCACCCATGATATTCTCCTCATTCATTAATATCAGGAGATCTGCTTCCATTTAGATGGTAGTTAGGAAATGAGCAACGTAGATAGGAGATCACAAGATGCATCAAGTATGGACCTGATGAGTTTATCATATTAACTGCTTTAATTGATAGTGTTTCACTGATTGAGGGATAGACATCTTTTACATAGGTCTTTGGTCGCCTGGATGGCAGTTAGTGTTCAGTGGTCAATGAGGGCCGGTTTGTGGAAAGAAAGTGGGGATGATGTAGATTCATTTCATGTATTTATGTCCTGTTGCTGACTTATCTCAGCCAGATCCAAAGTTTTGTTGCTCGAGGACGAGCAAGGTTTAAGCTTAGGGGAGTTTGATGCATGGGTTTTGAGTGACTTTTATAGGCTTATTTTATATCTGTTTTATGCATGTATTTGTCATTTTCTTGATTATATTTGCATAATTCACTATAGTTGGCCCTTAAACTCTTTTTGTATCAAATTATACTTCTTTTATCATATTTATATGATTTTATATAATCCCCGGACTTATACACATGTTTCGGCACTTTTTCAGGCACTTTTGCATTGTTCGAAGTCGATACTATCGACCCCCAGGTCGATAGTATCGACATTTCATCAAAAAGCAACCCCAAAACGCGATCTTGGAAGGAATAACCTGTGCCATGGTCGATACCATCGACAGCGTCGGGATCTGGCGATTTTCAGCACTAAAACGGAGTGTTTTAATCCGACGGTTGAGCTTTTTCGGAGCCGTAAAGTGGTCCTATGACCTAAGAAGAGCATGGACGGCCCGAGGGGAAGAGGACATTGTGTTGCAAAACATCCAAGAATGAGAGAAAGAGATAGGAGATGAGAGACGAAGGCCGTCAACCGAGCGATCCGGGCACCTCCGACGGGCGATTTTGCTGCCGGAAGACTGCAAAACGCACGTTTCTCGAGGAGGATCTCCAGGAACACCTTTGTATCAGGGGTTACATGAGTTTTCTCCATGTTTCCCATGTTTTTCTTCTCTACTCCTCTGTCTTTCATTGAGATGACCATGCGGGGCTAATCCCCTTTGTCTTTAGGACCGGGAGTAGCCCGGGGATTCATTGTATGACATTTTTATATTAATAATTCATATTTTCTCTCTTAAATCCATGGTATAGTTTCGTTTTCTCCATATATTGTTATGCTTGATCACCATAATAGTAACTTAATGCCCTTAATCACTTCGACAAAAGGATTAACGGTTGAAAAGAGACGAAACCTACATTAATCGATAAATCCCTTGACAAAGGAGGTGTAAAATTAATGGTGGAAACTGAGAGATCGTTCGTAATGTGCTTAGTTTAGGGGAATGATTACTACGACGGTGGAATCAACCTAAACCTAAGTAGTGAATTACACCACGACAGTGGGTAATTCTGTTTTCAGGCCACTACCCAGATAGAGAGAGAAGATTGAGGAGTTATATGAAACCTAATGCAATGTTGACCCGCGGTGAAACCGAAATCCTAAAGATATCCTTTTGAATTGATTAAATCAACCTTTAATCGATTGTTTGCTTTGTTTTATTTTTATTTTCTTTTAATTTCGACAACAAACCCTACTTTGTTATTCGGCTTAGCTGATCGCAAATAGTTAGTAGAAGTCTCCAATAATTCAACGTATCCCTGTGTTCGACTCGGGCCTCACAAAGGCCTATATTACTCGACGCGTACACTTGTGTTTTTAGCGCGTAGTAAAATACACGTCATACAGCTTTGTTTCTTTAACTTTTGTTCGCATTCCTAGGTAATTTTCACGATTGTAGCTTTTAGTTTTTAAAAATGATACCTTGATTAGTTTGCTAAGTGTGCAGAACTGTGTGGAAGTTGATACCATCGACCCTTGTGTGGATGGTAGCGACAAGGGTGTCGAGCAACAACTATAGAAAATTTGCTATGTCGATACCATTGATGGCCTCATCGATAGTATCGACCGACCAATAGGTTGCTCGACTCAAATTTTGGAGCAAGTCGATAGCATCGACCCCAAGGTCGATGCTTGCGAGATATCTAGAGATGTTCAGACAATTTCTTCTCAGAGAGGTCGATGCCATCGACTACTGAGTCAATGGTATCAACCCAGCTTCAGGGAAATTTAGCACCAAGGCCTCGCGAGGGCAAAGGATGCATACAGAAGTCGATGCCATCAACGCTCGTCGATGGTATCGACGGGCCACGTCAGTGATCTGTGAGTCACCATCAATGAAGCATGCCAAATTGAAGATCTCGATATGTGGGATGGATTGATACCATCGGCCCTCATCGATAGTATCGACGTACCACCGATCCGGGCCTTGACATCCAGCAATCGACGACCATCAATACTAGTGAAGAAACAGATCGTGCTGTAGATGTCGATACCATTGACAACCTATTATTGGTATCAAAGGGGTACTAGGGGTGCCGACTTTAGTTATAAAAGGAGGGATTGCAGTTCATTTCTCTTCACACATTAAGATCATTCTTCCTCTACTTTGACGTTGAGCATTGGTGAGCAATCAGAGGCGTGCAACGAGCATCTAGAAAGTGAGAAATCTTCCCCGAGTCCATCATTGACTGTGGAGATCATCTTCTCCAACCTTCACCGAGCTCTTTTTCTCTATCATTTCTCTATTCATCATGGTGACGAATGCAGCTTCATCTTCCTCGCACACTGCCCCAATGGAGATTGAGACATTCGTACCACCACCGCCAGGCTCCATTCCCCATCTGAGGCTTGCACATCCCTCGGTAGACGTGAAGAAGATCTTCGACAAGTTAATGAAGCGGCCAATCAAGCCCACTCGTTATGTTGATTAGGCCATGATCCGAGACATGGTCTTTGAGGTTAACGTCAACTATGTCCTCCATGGCCAAGTTGGGAGGTTGACACCGAGTGAGGAACGAGTTCCTTATCACATTGAGGGCCATCCTTTCTTTGGTGAGTGGTCGAAATACAAGGAAATCGTGGCAGAGTTCATGACATCTCTCGACATTTGTGTCATGCCCAATGACCTCATCACCATTGACTGTGAGTGGATAAAGGGCCGAGTCTCCTTTCAGCTTTTCAACCACAACTGCACCATCACACTTGACCAGTTCAACTCAGTCTACAACCGGTGGCATTCACCTGAGCAGCATAGATGGCCGGACAGTTGGGTCGACTATGACACAATGTTTGCAGAGTTGGTGATCACTCTGGCGGGTAAGATGATCAGCTACCACAACGTGGCAGTGGCTGATTTTGAGCACCCATTGGTGTGGGTTTTGCATCACATGTTATGCATCACTTTGTTTACTCCAGGCAAACTGTCACTGAGCAAGTTCCAAGAGACTGACCTATTTTTCCTCTACAAGTTACTGATGAGGGAAAAGCTTAACTGGGGTGCATTTTTCTTGACGCGCGTGATGGCATTGAAGAGGAGCACCAGACGATCCCCTATTCATTTTGGGGGACTTATCACGCCACTAGCCCTCTACCTTGGGCTAGACCTATCCACACTCCATCCACTGGTCAACAAGAACCCTGTCAATCTTGCCCACTTCCATCACTCAAGCCTTCTTACATTCTGCGATGGTGTGGTATATGCTCATTGCAACATAGGAAAGGAGTACTTGGAGCTATCACTACCATACCCCATTTTCAACATCCAGCCAGGCCAGCATTTTCGGTGGCCAATCATTCCTATTGACGAGTCTGAGGAAGAAGTTGAAGCTACAGACGATGATGATGATGCAAGCGATGACGATGGGGAGGAAGAGGAGACTCTCACACCTCTTTCGTCACGAGTATCCCCAAGGAAGCATCCACGCTTCTATCTGGGAGCTTCATATTCCTCTCAGCCACCACCACCACAACCCTCTTAGGAAGGACAGGATGTTTATTCCATGCGGGGCATGTATACCATGCTTCAAGACATCTAGCAGACACAACATCAGCATACTACATCTTTCACTGGTATTCAAGACATGACGAACCGGCTATTTGTGAATCAACAAGAAATTTATGAGAATGTGCGCCTCCTTCTCGCCAACCAAGAGAACATACACAACCAGTTGCATAGGATGGAGATGCAGCAGTAGCCTTTCTACAACCACTACTGGAGTTAGGACTACTTTGGAGGCTACCCACAGTCATCACCAATGCCCCCATCTGATCCTTCATTTCAGGGGAAATATCCTACATGGGATCCCAGTGGTTAGCAATACCCAAAGTACCCGCCACCTGAGAAGAAGCAGGGTATCACTGTTCCACCTTCTGAGTTTCTTCTTGACTATGAGGCCATAGTCAAATTCAAGCTCAGAGGGGGATGGAACAGTTTTTATCTTAGTTTTATTTTATTTTCTTTCATTTTAGCATTTTTCTTAGTTTTTTGCAATTTTTCTTCTAGTTGCGCAATTTCTTTATTTACAGCTTTCTAGGATCTACTTTCTATATAGTGTAATCAGTGTATGTCTAAATGTAAATTGCATGTCATCTCAATGTTTTTCATATGGGGGTAATGGGTGCAATTGTCTGAAATTTGAGCATTAGTGAAAATTTTCCAGAAATTATAAGTTGGACTTGTTTGAAATTGAGCACATAACTTATTAAAATAATTGGGTAGGTCAACTTTAAAACATATGATCATAACTGTACATCCTTATGGTTCAAGAAATGTGAACGGATTTGGATGTTGAACCTAAACTGACCAAACGGTAATGGGACTTTAATCAAAAGTGAGAGAGAGAAACTCGTTGATTGATTGGTACACATGTCAGTAAGGAGGGATATATAATCTTTTCTAATGGTTCTATCAATTAGTCTTGTGATCTATCCACCCCACTTCATTCACACGCCACCATAAGAATTTTTTTTTAAAACTAAAATTTTATTACTAACTGGCTAAACTAGCCCTTAAAGTAGTAATACAGATAAAAAGGTTTTGATTAATACATACAGGCTTATCATAGAAGTCTACTGATATAGCTCTATGGAGAGCATGTTTAGCAATAGCATCAGCAACAATATTAAACTTCCTAAGCAAGAAGAGAAAGTTGCTACTTTGTGGACTATTGTTTGAAAGAAGCCTCTGGAACGGAAGCAGCTTCGCATAGGTGGTACAGGAGCTGGTATGCATTTTGATAGCCTGCTCAGAGTCCGATAGGAAAAGGACATTGTTCAGGCCCATAGAACAAGCTGTTGATGCGCTGAGAATGAGAGCTTGGAATTCAGCCTCCAGAGGGCTAGCTGCAAAGGAGTAGCTCCCTAGACCTCGAATGAAATGGCCATTCATGTCAGTAATGTGAATGCCAACTGAGCTTTTGCCCGACTGATCCATGAAGCCGGCGTCTACAAACACAAGGAAGGAGGCCTCCGATAGGGCCTGAAGGTGCGGGAGTTGTGGTTTTGTAGGACCCGAGTGGTCAGTAATCTGCATCGAGGTAATTTTGGAAGCTCTGGTGTTGATGAATTTCACCAAGACAAAAGAAGGAGTTCTTATATTTGAATGAACGACATCGTTGTGGGCCTTCCAGAGATGTCATATTGTGACGTCGTAGCTAATGGATCGATGGAAACGTTTGACAACCTCCACAATCCATTCTTCAATGTGGTACGAGAAGAAGGATGATTCAACATTGAGTTGCAGCCAGACTTCTTTGCTGCGTGGACAGTCACGTAGACAGTGGAGTAAGGATTCCTCAGCATTGTTACATTGTGGACAGATTGGATCAAACTCAATGTGACGATGGATCTTTTCTGTATTGACCAGAAGTGACTTATGAGCCAGGAGCCAGAGGAAGGTTTTGATTTTCTCTGGGGCCTTGAGTGACCAAATTTCTTTCCAAGGACCGATTGAGTGAATTTCTTTGTCCTTATGGATCCATCTATAGCTCGATCTGGTTTAGAACTCTCCAGAATACTCCAGAGGCCAACACCAGTTGTCGTCTTCAGCATCAGGACGCGGGGGTGGAAGTCATTGAATCTTCAGCCAGCAAGCTTGAGGAATATAAGAGTGGATGAAATCCATGTCCCAATGGCCTATGGTTTGTACCATTGCAGATACATTGAGGTCGGATAACTCAGGAGGAATCAACATATTGGGGTAATGGGCAGCAATGTTGTGATTGTCAAACCACTTGTCGTGCCAAATGTTGGAATCATTCCCATTATTAATAATCTTCATGCTGAGAGCTTGGATCATTGTACTTTGGTTTTTAATAAAGTTGCAGGCGGTGGAAGAAGGGCCCCTCTTGGATCTTCCATTGCGAAGGTATTTACCTTTCATTACCTGTACCCACAGCTTGGACAGGCAGGTGAGGTAAGTCCAGACATTCTTGAGCATCAAAGAGTGATTCTGATCGCGCGCGTCTTTAATACCGAGACCGCCGACATCCTTGTGGGCTGTGATCTTGTTCCAAGAAACTAAGGATAGGTGTCGCTGCTCCCTATTTCCAAACCAAATGAAATTCCTGACATGTCTATCAAGCTCGTCGCAAAGGCCGGGCGAGAGAATGACCGTCTGCATTGTGTAAGCTGGAATAGATTGTAGAGTAGCTTTAGCTAGGGTAGTCCTGCCGGCAAGGCTGAGGAGTCTAGCGACCCAGCTATTGGTTCTAGACTTGAGGGATTCCAAGATACTTGAATGAGTCAGTTTATTCACACGGTGGTGGAGGATGGGCACACCTAGGTATTTACCAAGATCTTCGGTAGAAGGGATCCCAAGGGATCTGCTGATGATTCTTTTTTCTCTTAGCGACGTGTTTTTGGAGAAGAAGCACCTTGATTTTGTAGTAGAGATACATTGTCCAGAGACTGTAGAAAACTTCTTCATAACTTGCTTCATAATTTTAGCTTGCGCACTCGTCGCTTCTCCCAGCAGCAGCAGGTCATCAGCAAAGAAGATGTGGGAGAGAGGAGGACCATCTTTGGAGAGGTGGATAGGCTTCCATGAGCCATCCATGACTGCCTTTTGAATCGACTGGCTCAAACGCTCCATGCAGAGAACAAACAAGTAGGGGCAGAGGGGATCACCTTGACAGACTCCCTGGACAGCCTGAATAGGCTCTAAGGGTTTCCCCTCCCAGAGAATTTGAGAGGCCCCTTTGGAGATAATTTGGTGAACAAGATTATGAATCTTCATCGGTAAATTGGTCTTCTGTAAAGTATCACTGATGAAGGCCCAGTTCATATGATGAAAGGCCTTCGCGAGGTCGATCTTCACCGCCATCCACTTCCTTTTGCCGGTTTTGAAACGCATGGAGTGGATCACCTCTTGCACAATAAGAATATTATTAGAGATCTTCCTACCAGGAATGAAGCTAGATTGAAAGGGCAAAACCCAGTTATGAAGGAGAGGTTTGAGGCGCTCCACCAAAATTTTTGATACAATTTTCAGACAATTGTTGTTAAGCGAGATCAGACGCATGTCGTTGCAGCTTTGTATGGGTTCTTTCTTAGGCAGTAAGACCATCCACGCATTGGATAATTCAGAATCAATGTGTTAAGAAGAGAAAATCGTGGTGATAGTCTTGATGACAGAGGTTCCCACCGTATTCCAGTTCTTTTGTAAGAAATTGTTGTAGATACCATTAGGATAGTCTTGATGACAGAGGTTCCCACCGTATTCCAGTTCTTTTGTAAGAAATTGTTGTAGATACCATTAGGCCCAGGAGCTGCATTTGCTTTCATGGTGAAGACTGCAGCCTTCACTTCATGCGGAGAGGGAATAGCATTGAGTGTGCTCAATAGGTTGTTGCTGGGACTCTCGAAGATACCAGGGTAGGAAGGGATCTTGTCCAGGGTTACCGGGGATGTCGTCGTCATCAGGTTGTTGAAGAACTGCCACACGTGTTGCTTAATCTCTTCGGGCGCAGTGAGGAGCTGGCCTCCTTCATTTTTTATGGATGCAATCTTGTTGCGGTGTCTCCTTGCCTTGACGAAGGAATGAAAGAATTTTGTATTCCCATCGCCCAGCTTGAGCCAGTTGATATGGGCCTTTTGACGCCAGTCTGCCTCCTCGCGAGCCAAGATTTGTTGTAGATTTTCTTGGAGTTCAATGGACTTGAGCTCATCCATGGAGTTAGGGTTAGAGGGGATGCGTACCTGAATGTCGTTAATGGCATTGATGAGCGTGGCTTTCTCCTTGTTCTGAGCCTTCATCAAGGAAGAAGACCATTTGGAGATGGCCAGCTTGAACAGAGTTAAGGAATCATAGAACTCCATATTGCGATCCCAGTAGAGGTTCAACTGTTGGTTGAAGTCCGGGCAGAAGTTCCAACTAGCTTTGGTTTTAAAGGCAAAGTGTCGTTTTCTTGAAGAAGCGTTATTAGCCACGAGCAAGGGGTTGTGATCAAAAAGAATGTGCGGAAGAACTGTAACAGACGTGTGGGCATTGGTGTCTAGCCAAGCTTCGTTAGCTATAAGCCGGTCCAGACGTTCAAAGACGCGTCTCTTTTGAAAGGTGAACCACTGACCTCCCGCTTGGATGTCGTCTAGACCTGTTTGGAGCAGGAGGTCATTGAAGAGGGCAGAAGCAGCAGAGTCGAAGTAGCGGCTGCCGGATTTTTCAGTAGGAGAAAGCATTGTGTTGAAGTCTCCAATGACTTCCCACGACGATGAGATCGAAGTGGACAAGTCTTTTAGGTGATTCCAGAGGAGTGGCCGTAGGGAAGGATTAGGGTTGTCATAGACGAAGGTGATGAGGGTTGAATTGTTCACACGACAATGCACGAATTGTATGTGGTTTAGAAGAATTTCCACCGCCACAACATGCTGGTCCCAGAGGATCCAGATGCCTTCTGAGAAACCGAGGGCTTCGACCCTATGAGAGGAAGTGAAGCCCATCCTTCTGATGATAGAATCTGCTCTGTCGCCACTGCAGCGAGGCTCAAGGATGGCGAACATGGAGAGATTAAAAGTACATTTCAGATACTTCACGTAGTTGGTTTTGTCCTCAAGGCACGCACCTTGAATATTCCAGGAGGCGTAGTTCATTAAAGGAATATTCAGGGGGGAGATGAGGGTCGAAATTAGGGAATTACAGCTTGAAGACCAACTGTGGGATCGCTGGTCTCCCCTATATTGTGACTGAATAGACGACGGGCCTCGATTAATTTCTCACCATCTGTGGGAGACGAAGCCGTTCCCTTCTTTCTCGTCTGATCAGGACTGATTGGAACGGTTTGGTAGACCACTCGTCGATTTTTGAGAAGCGGACCACCATTCCTGTTTGTGTCAAAGTATTGGTTGCCAAAGATAAATGACATCACCGGCTCCATAGACGATGATGGTTACTGCGACCGACCAGTGGCAGTATTGTTGCCAATGAGCATGATCGCTGTGTTGTTTTGATCAGGGATCTGGTTACTCGGAGGTGGGACCTTCGATGTTGAAGACGAGGCCTGAGATTGTTTCTTCTTGGCTTTCCTGTTCTGCACCATTGTCCATCCCTCACTATCCGGAAGGGGAGGAGATGCAGAGGCCTCAGGTAGAGGCGTGGAGTTTCTTAGGACCTCGCCAAAGGGGCTTGCGGCAGCGTCAGGGCTTTGTTGAGAGGGGTTGGGCGGTGGCTTAGGTTTCTTATGTTCGGGCTTCTTGGCGTGCATTGCCAGCAAGAACGGCACCGCAGTGGTAGAAGGATCTTCCGCCACTTCTGTTGCGGCGGCCGCGACAACAGCGTGAGTGCAATCAGCATCAACATGATTGATCCTGCCACATTTGATACAAATCGACGGTATCGATTCGTATTCAATTCTGAAGACTTCGTTCATGATATCGATCGCCGGCAGGAGGGGTTTGGAGGTGTCCACCTCTACTGCAAGACGGGTGAATTTTCCTCAGTTTCCCAGTTTGGTCGTCGTGTCTATACAAAGTGTCTTCCCGACGACGTCTCCAATACTCCAGAGCAACTATGTTTGGAACAGATGGACCGGGAGTTCAGGGATATGAATCCAAACAACCAATTTCCTTGGGAGCATGTCCGATGGGCGGAAGCTAGGTCACCACGATTGCATCGATAGATAGTGTCCGAATAAGGTCCAGGGGACATTGGTGAGGACGTTGATGTAGTCTTCTTCATTGTGCAGTTGCACTATGTAGTAACCCTTTTCAAGATCGATGATGCGGAACTCGTTAGACAGATGCCACATCACTGCCAATTTGTTAACGAGGACATTGTAGCCGATGTTGATTCCTATCCCCTTGAGAATCACACCATGTTTCCAGGGTTCGATCAGAAGGGTAAAGGCTGTGTCTTTCACCATGATCTTAGGCATCTTTCCAGAAGTGTCGATGATGAGATCGTCTGCTTTGAGGGTGTACGGCGGTGTTGTCGGGGTTGAGTTCCTACTGTGTCCCTTGGTTGCGTCACAGTAGGACTTGGGTTGTGCTTGACGATCAGCGTCGACGGACATCTGATAGTCTTGAGTTTCCATAATGACCGACTCTTCCATGGCTTCGTCCGCAGTTTTAGTCTCCGGCGGAGGCCGCTGCGGCTGGTTCGTGCTCATCTCATTATGGTTGTCGTTGCTAGTAGGGCCGCGGCCACCACGGCCGCCGCCGCCCCCTTGCCCACGTCCTCTTCCCCACTCTAGCAGCATGCTAGGGCCGACCGAGTCACATTACAATTTTCATTTCTTGATTGCATGTCAACTAGATAGGATTGCATTATAGCTAGAATTTGCATTAAATAATGAAAAATGAAAAGAGATTTGTAGATTAATCATGCATGCACACATTCTAGAGTGCATGCTATTGTAGTTGCATAATTACTTTCATATAGTTGCATTTTGCATACTCTTGAGCATATAGGACATTATGTGCCTTACTTATTCTAAAAAATACGAAATGTGGGGAACATGTTCTATACTCTCTGAGAAGTGAATTGTAATTCACCAATTGTGGTAGTTATGTGAAAATAAGCCTGAAAAAAATATAGATTGTAAATGTTTCTCTAGTCAAAATTGAGAAGAAGAAGGGCTTGAAAAAAAGAGAAAAATTTTAAGCAGAAATTAGAGGGAGAAAAGAACTTGTTTCACCTATATATTAAAAAGAATAAGCACATGATGTAGTTTTGTAGACATTCCATCTCACATTGAGATGGAATAGTAGAGCATACATTATTCCACCCAAAATGTAGGCATTAGATCATTTTCATATGCATATGCATCATTTAGGTCATTTTTATTGTTTTTGCATGTTAAACTGTATTGTGCTTCCTCTTCTTCCACATCCGTCCATTTCATCCACCTGTTTCTCAAAATGGTAGGCCACCCAAGATTATCTCCTCATTCCTGTATATCAGGAGATCTGCTTCCATGTAGATGGTAGTTAGGATATGAGCAGCGTAGATAGGAGATCATAAGATGCACCACGCCTGAATTGGAGGAATTTATTATATCAACTGCCTTATTTGATAGGGTTTGTTGGTCTTGGGGTGGGCATATCTCATGGATGATTATTGTCACCTTTAGGGTAGTTATCGTTATGTGGTCAATGAGGGCCGGTATGTGCCTTGCACGAGGGAATCATTCTGAGATGTCTTTTATGCTAATATGTTCTTTAGTTGACCCTCACAATTATATTTTGTAGTTTTGTTGCTTGAGTACAAGAAAAGTTCAAGCTTAGGTGAGTTTGATGCAAGGGTTTTGAGTCACTTTTATAGGATAGTTTTACAATTGTTTTGTGTGTGTATTGGTCATATTTTTGGTTAATTTCACATGATTCATTTCCTTTAGCCTACAATCTCATTATGCATCAAATGTGTCTTATTTCATCTTATTTTTTATAAAAGATCATATTTCTCATATTTGATTGGTGTTCTTCTCTTTATTTTAGGGAATTTGCATATCTGAGGTCGTCGATACCATCGACGGCTGTTGATACCGTCGATGCCATCGACATGGCCATAGCAACAAGCCAGAGAAAGAGTAGAACCAGTCGATACGATCGATAGGATGATCAATGGTATCGAGATAGCGTCAGCGTGCCAAAGGTCAACAAATCGATACCATTGATGTGTTTGGTCGATGGTATCGAGCTTCCATCAGAGAGAACGCCAGAAATCAAGGAGTGTCGATACGCTGCGGGGGTTGATACCATCGACCCACCATCGATGGTATCAACACCGTCAGATCGGGAAACTGCCCAAATCGATCTAAATCGAACGACCGTGATGTTTTGTCGGCCGTAAGTGATCCCTATACCTAGGAAAGATGGACCAAGCTGTGCTATCACATCATTAGCCGCCGCACAAGTTTTGGAAGAGGAGAGGATGAAGAATGGAGACCAGAGCTACACCCCAGATGTTTCTAGAGTTGCGGACGGAGTTTTCTACCGCCAGAAGGCTGCAGAACGCCCATCCCGTGCTGAGAATCGTCTGGTTCTCCTTTGTTCAGGGGTTACACCATCTCCGTCCACGTTTCCCCTATGTTTTCTTATCCTCATAATGGTAATTTAATACCTTTAATTTCTTTTGACGAAGAATTAATGGTTGAAAAGATGCAATAATCACATTAACTTATAAATCCTTTAGAAAAGGCAATTTATGGTTAATGGTGGAAACCTATAGATATGTTTTTCATGCACCTAATTTTGGGTATAGGTTACTACTGACGTGGAACTGATCTAAATTAAGGTAGTGAATTGTATCACGGAAGAGAATAATTCTATTCACAAGCCACTACCCAGGATAGGAGACAAGTTGTGATAATTATGTAGGAATTAGTACAACGAGAATCCATGGTGAAACCGCAATCCTAAAGATTCCATTTTAATTGATTAAACCAACTATTTAATCGATTGCTTTTCTTTCTTTTATTTTATCTTCTTTTTCAAAACAACTCTCAAACTTTTATAATCGATCTAGCTGATTGCAAGTAGTTAGTAATAGTCTACCGAAATTATGTTCCCTGAGTTCGACTCGAGCCTCACAAAGGCCTATATTACATTGATGTGTGCACTTGTGTTTTACACATGGTTTAATCTTGTCAAATGACATGTGATAATTGTAGTGATTTTAGGTCTAAGAACCCCAATCGACACTGTCACTATGAGACATAACTCTGACTACCCATCATGGTTTCCATGTGCCACTCTCAAGGTGGTTTTGTCTAATACACTATTATATAACAAGTATCTATAAATTTGGTTTGATATCACATATCATGACTCATGAGAATATATCATCAACCAACATACAATCTAGTCTTAAGTGTTAATGTTGTCTACCATCCTCCCACATTGACATCCGACTAGGGATATAACAAGAATGCATATACTCTTAATATATGTATGATCTCATTGTTTAGATCCTCAAACTAGAGACATATGTCATTGAGTAATATCATTCTTTAAACATTTATTATGTTACATCATTATCTCATAACTGAATAAAATAGAATAAATTGGAACATTGCCTTTATTATTAATCAAATCATTTACAAGATATGCCATTACAACCATCATATGATTGGTTCTCTGGGCATATATACCAACAGACTCTGATTTCCACTTAGAGACAATCACCCATGAACTTAATCCCAAGTGATCTAACATGACCTTAAGGCTTCTATTGTGAAAGTTCTTTTGTCAAGGGGTTAGCAACATTATTCTTTGTTGGTACGTTGCAAACCTTCACATCTCATTATATGATTTCTTATATGATATGGAATTGCCTTTGTATATGCTTGAAAAGATGATGTGATCTAGGTTCCTTATCTTGTCAATAGCTCCATTGTCGTCACAATATAGATCAATTGCATCATTGTTGCTTGTTGTTACAATATAGATAATTGCATCGTTGATGCTTGGAACCACCCCAAGTTCTAAGATGAACTTCTTTATCCAAACAAACACCTTTTCTACATTGATGCAGTAATATACTCGACCTTTGTTGTAGAATCTGCAACTGTCACTTGATGGAACTCTTCCATATCATAGCTCCATTTTTTAGGCAAAACACAACTCCATACTACAATCTATAATCATTTTGTTAGTTTGTAAGCTTGCAATAGTGTAACCCTTTACCACCAACTCTTCCTCACCACCGTAGACAAGGAATTGATCCTTAGTTTCATATGCTTAAGGATGTTCGTCATGGCATTCTAGTGATCTTCATATGGATCTGACTGATATCTTCTTGTCATGCTCAAGGCATAAGATACATCTAGATGAGTACATAACATTGCATACATGATAGATCTAATTGCATAGGCATATGGAATTTTACTCATGTGCTCCCTTTCTTCACAACAATTGTGACATTAAGCTCTAGACATAGTAACTCCATGAGACACAGGTAGGTTACCTCTCTTTAAGTTCTCCATGTTGAACCTCTTCAACACTTTGTTAATGTATGTGCTCTAACTTAGGGTTCGAAGGATGAGGGGGTGGCCATGGCAGTCGCGGTGCACCTCACATTGATTCTTGTGAATCAACATGGAATTCCCAAGCAACGACAGATGATGGCCCTACTACTGATGCAGACTCTCCCATGGAGGCCCCTGAAAGCCTTCCTCCGTAGGGCACATAGTCCTACAAGGATGTAATGACAGGAAGGACAAACAAGGCCCTAGAAATGCTTTCCCAAGTTTCTCTAGACCTACTAACTACAATAGATATCTGAATCGACCAGTCGGGAAGCCTCCCCAACATTACCATCAACCCTACAACTCTACTGCTGTTACTCAAGTCATGGAAATATGATGTGGTAATTAATGTTATAGGTAATAATGTCAACTTCAATGCTCCAATGAATAGGATCTCACTTCTGTGGAAACCCTCAGCTGACTTTAGAGATATTGACTTGGATATGGGTTGTTATATCATCCAATTGGTGAACAATGAAGACTTCATCCATGCCATGATAGGTGGACCGTGGATGATATGCAATCACTACCACTCAGTGTGATCCTAGTTGAAAGAATTTTGTCCCTCAGATCTGATACCTTGCAAACTTGTTGTTTGGGCTAGGGTAGTGGATATTCCTTTCTAAACCAACTATTGTCCAGTATTGGTGACTTGATCGGGAAGATGATTAGGATTGATACCACCACCCAATCCGGTCATCAAGGGAAGTTCACTCGTCTGGTAGTGGATGTCGATACATCCAATCCTCTTCTACCGACAGTCGTTCTCAATGGTGATCTTTATCATCTTTAATATGAAAACGTACCAACCTTATGCATGTGTTGTGGCCACCTGGGCCATGTCGGGTGTAAAGACCCAATATTTACGATCAAATATTTACAAAATAATATCACAATCATAAACAATCTTTATTACAATCATGCTTGTACATTAGAGTCGTGAAAGCTTACAAATATGATTACAAGTTTAAGAAATAGAATTCATTCTATCTAGTCTTCAACAGAGGACTACCCAGTGCATGTCTCTTCAAGCTCTTCCATCTACCACCTGCCCATGAGTTCCCAAAGGGAACGAAACCACACATGGACCCCATTGAAGGGAAATATAAGGGTCAGCAAAGCTGGTACTAAATCCAATCATTGAACTTTGTACGAAATAGGTTTAGATGTATAATAAAAGTTAGGAAAGTACTATTTGGTGGACTAAAGGCTAATAAAAAGAAATTCCATTATCAACTTCAAGATAGAAAATCTTTCACAATAATATCATTAAGCAAGATTCAATAATTCAAGTATGCAAAATTTATCCAAGCTATCCACAAGGTATATTAATATCAAGATATTCAATTTGACAAGTTTTGGCACCTTTCTATCATATCTTTTCTAGGGCTAAGTGCCTTGTGTTCTCACACTCTAGGAGAGAATAACACTAGTGCCTTATTAGCTATTCCAGTTAACTGGGGGACAACTAATCCCTATACATTGCGTAGGGTTGTGGGGTACTTGGCCCACTCAAGTGAGCCAAAGCTCTATAGGGCCGAAGCCCAAGGGACCAAAGTCCACAGGGAGTCAAAACTCCAAATAGATCAAGTCTAGTGCCAAAATATTTCATCAACAATATTTCATCAATTACAAAATAAGAGTGGTGAACTTTCAAGAACAAGTAGATGTTTCAAAACTGTATAGAATTCACCACAAATCAAGATATATATGTATTTCTATCAATAGGGAAAATAGTTCAACAATTGAAATAGAAGATCTAGTACCTCAATTATTCAGGGCTCCAAGGATTTCATAATCATAATGTGTCTCCAAGAATTTACGAAGAGGTAGCTACAAAGAATAACAATCGTGTCACCATTTGACTTGGAATCAATGTTGTTCAATTTGTCTTATCTAGGATTAGTTTGTTTTCCACATTGGATTACTATTTCATATCCTATCTTCATTATGATTTATATATTTTCATCTAGGTTGGTCATCTTATTAAGTGAGCATATGGTTCTTAGTATATTTGTGTACATGTATGGTCATCCATGATCATGTACATATTAATATTTGGTTATGGACTACAAGATTAAGTGTCTAAGTCGTTCACGTACTTACGTATTCAATTGTCAACCTTCATATTATATACTTTGACCTAATGCTCCACATTCTCTTTATATTTAATTTTTGAACATAAATTTCTTAATGTTTATACTCTCTCCTATGTTGTCATAAAATCATAAGTCTGTTTTTATGCCTATACTAATAATTACTTGAAATTTTGGAATGTCTACTTACTAATACAAGTATGCCTACATGATCGTCCTTAGATAATCGTCTCCTAAAAAGATTAGGAAAACTCTCGTACCAGTTCAATTATTTTTTACTCTTTTATCCATTAGAGTATGTGATACAATGATACTAAATAGATTGTTATATATTTCAGTATAGTAGTAAATGTATGATGCTTGTGATAAGAATATGATGAACTACTCAATCGAGTTATCTTCATGTTTAGACTACATGTTGTCTTTATTGTTGCTCAGTTTAGATCATCATGTACTTAGTGGATCTGTTTATGAATTCTAAAAACAATATGGAATCATCTTACCTACGTTGAAGGTGTCTTGTCTAGGCCCTCCTAATTCTTTGCATGAGTATTCATATTCTAGTTTGTGATGTAGCAATCTATTTCAGGACGAGTGAGGTTGTTCTTCCTTCCATCTTCTCTTCACTCCACGAAGTCGAACAGAATTGAAGATCCTTACTACACACTCTCGTAGGCTTGGTTATGTCAACCAATGCGAGATGGAGTTTGTTAGAAACAGGCATGGTGACTGAATACGCTTTATGGGTACCACAACAATGAATCGGGATCCTATGCACCTTTCATTACGTGCCCAAAGGCCAACTTCAAGGTGATTCTGATCTGAGTGCAGTGAGGGAGGCAATGCCCCTCGACAGTTCTACTACTGGAATGGCCAGCGCCGATGTTGTCGTCAGTTCTAGTTGCAACTATGCTCGTTTGCAACAGTTCTTCTCCACTAGTCTGAAGATTCAGATCCTATTTCATGTCAAGGTGGTTTCCATGTCGCACCGGTAGGGCGAGGTGATGTGAATGTATAAGGCGGCCGGGTTCAGAAATGGTGTGGCTGTGAGGTGTTCATGGAATCGATAGACTCGTTTCTGTTGGAGAAAGAGGTGCTCGGCGAAGTTGAAATTGATGTCTCTGTTATGTTACCAGAGAACGTCACAAATGATAACGGTAGTTGTTTCATGCCGTGATGGCGGTGGTGGTCTGGCTGGAGGAAAGGATTTGGGTTTCGCTGTGTCGGTGACCTCGTTTGGTTGCTGCAAGTTGTTTTCTGACGCCGCTGCAGTGATGTGATGTCGACATGAAGGAGCCATGGTGGCTGGAAAGACACTGTCTAGGCCACTGATATACAAAATTGGAGGAGAGGAGGTTGGAGAGGACAACCTGTAGGTCGGCGATGGTTGGATCTAAAACTCTGAGTTGCAGGAGACAGTTGTCGGGGCGTGTGGGAGTCTAGCGGGCTAAAGGAGAAGAAGCCACGGGTGCAGCGTGAGGCTGCAATCTGGGGAGGACTAGGGGCCGGTGGCCTGGTGCTAACGACTGGAAGAAGGCAGGGTGGCGGCGGGTTTGTGTCCTTGTGATGAGTTTGCAGATCCACAGATAGTTGCATATATATAGGAGGGAGATGATGTTAGGGCACCGGGGAGGTCCCTTGAAGTTCTACCACCAGGGTGGGGAAGGAGGAGGATTCGTTGAGATCTCTATAACGGTCAACGTTGGTGGCGTTACGTGGAGGGCGCAACTCCAGTGTTCGCGAGGGAGAGGGGTAGAGTTCAAGCATTGATGGTTATTTCCTTGTGGTTTCCAGTCAGAGGGAGAGAGAGGAAGCGAGGCAATGTAGGTGAACGCATGACGCCTTTGGAGTGGTCATTTCTCTAAGCAAGGAGAAAGCATCGAAAGTTACACATAGGGTAACTTGAGGGTTTGTAGAAACCGGGTGAAGACGGGGCATTACCTCATTTACTAAGAACCAAAACTATTAAAACTAGTCAATATCTTAATCATTGTTCCTTGTATAACTCCTAAACTATAAGGCTAATTGCAATGTGATTTTGACTATGGCTTTATTTTCTATTTGACTAAGTCTTAAAGACAAATGAACCGTCAATTTATGAATATAGCATACCCAACTCAACTTATCTCATAATTGATTATAAAATCTATTTTTTTATGATTAATATTTTCCATTAATTCCAAATCAAGAGTGTTCAAATCGAGAGGAACTGATGGGTTCAAGATATAATCAAGGAATCAAGGAACAATAATAACAATTTGGACTATATGATATCAAAGTATGATAATTGATATTGAACTTAAGGACTTCATGGAGATATTTTCTCAAATGAGTGCAATAGATACATTTTGACAAAAAGGACATGAATTGGATACTAAGATTTATCAAAGACCATGCTACTGAATCAAAATAACTGATTGGGGTTTCAAATGAAAGACAACATTGCAAATAAGTTTAAGTTTGGGTAAAATAACTTAACATATATTTAGTATCCAAAATTGGGTATGTTACAACACTACCACCCTTAAAAGGGATTTCGTCCCGAAATCCTATCCTTCTTGACAACTATGTTCCCTTCAAGCTCTAATTTTCTATCATACTACCCTTATTTGCAAAAATGTCATCTGCACAAATCTAATTCCCTTTCGACTAACCTATTCCCTAGTTAGATTGACAAACCAATTCATTTACCATTTACTTGGAATTACTGAACTAATTTAGGTGCAAATGCTATTTTAGAAAGTATATATATTATTGAATTTAGTGCTTAAAGATGACTAGTCAATAAGACTTCTAATATCATATCCTAATATGAGAGTTAAAATATTCAATTTGTTAGTCTTGACCATCATTATCACAAGTTTGAGTTAAAACCCAAGCTTATTGCTCAATATATGGTTATCAATACTACATCAATTATAATCTCACATATTTGTCACTAATGTTCCAATGATGTTTATATTGTGTAAAAAAATTACCTTCTATTTCTTATGTATATGTATATAATATTGTATTTGTGACCTTTTATCTCTAATTAACAAAATTTCCAAGGTCATGGCCATAGAAAATATTTTTTTTACCTATTTTTGTCACATATATTTGTGTGATGATCTATAGGTCAAGAGTTTTGACATACTTCTATTTTTAAATTTTAAGGTAGGGTTTTATTTCTCTAAGATGTCTATATTTTATTAATTATCTATTATTATGTACATATATATTAGAAGTTTACAAAAATAAATGAGTTCATCATTTTATCTTAATTCCACATAATATTCACTATGTCTTATCCAATTGTTTCTTTTTCTCAATTTTCTACTTATATGAGTATATTGTTATTTTAATTTCCATTTCTATATCTTTCCTAGTCATTTCTTTTCTCAATAGATGTGATCGCATATTTGAAGGGAAATATATGTTTCATATTTTGTATTATCAACATTTTTCATTCAATTAAGTATTTGTAACGAGGGCATACAAGTCAAATGTATGGTCAAGTACACATTCACATTCTTTTAAGTAAACATATTTATATTTTTCTTTCTTTTTTTATCAAATTTTAATCATGTTCATGATTTAGGTTGAAATTTTCATATATTCATATGATTTTAGGGTTATATCATATATCCATTATATAATTCTTTTTTTTTCATATTTGTGAGTGTTAGAATCTAAAGAGAAAGCATTCTTATACCTATATTATTTCTTTTTACATCTTAATAATCTAAATATAAAATTACACACGTGTATCTCAAACACTTCTTTTTCAACAATATTTTCATATAAATTCATGCCTATATAAGTTCAAAATCTAGTAATTTAACTAGGTATGTCTCATAAATTTCTAGTTTAGGGTACATGTCTCACATCCTAGGCTAGTATGTTTTCTACTTGTATCCCATGTACTTCCTAATAACAAGGTCAATGATACCAGGATTCAAGGGATAACTATTTTTTTATGTTCTACTACTCCATTTTTGTTCCTACTTAACCCTAATTTCCACGAGACATGCATGAGTGTCGATTGTTTATGGATCTGATACCATGTTGTAAAGACTCGATCTTTATGATCAAATATTTACAAAATAATATCACAATCATAAACAATATTTATTACAATCTTGCTTTTACATCAGAGTCGCGGAAGCTTACAAATATGATTACAAGTTTAAGAAATAGAATTCATTCTATCTAGTCTTCAACGGAGGACTACCCAGTGCACCTCTCTTCAAGCTCTTCCATCTACCACCTGCCCATGAGTTCCCAAAGGGAATGAAACCACACATGGACCCCATTGAAGGGAAATTAAAGGGTCAGCAAAGCTGGTACTAAATCCAATCATTCAACTATGTACGAAATAGGTTTAGATGTATAATAAAAGTTAGGAAAAGACTATTTGGTGGACTGAAGGCTAATAAAAACAAATTCCATTATCAACTTCAAGATAGCAAATCTTTCACAAGAATATCATTAAGCAAGATTCAATAATTCAAGTATGCAAAATTTATCCAAGCTATCCACAAGGTATATCAATTTCAAGATATTCAATTTGACAAGTTTTGGCACCTTTCTATCATATCTTTTCTAGGGCTAAGTGCCTTGTGTTCTCACACTCTAGGAGAGAACGACACTAGTGCCTTATTAGCTATTCCAGTTAACTGGGGGACAACTAATCCCTATCCACTGCGCAGGATTGTGGGGTACTTGGCCCACTCAAGTGAGCCAAAGCTCTATAGGGCCAAAGCCCAAGGGACCAAAGTCCACAGGGAGTCAAAACTCCAAATAGATCAAGTCCAGTGCCAAAATATTTTATCAACAATATTTCATCAATTACAAAATAAGAGTGGTGAACTTTCAAGAACAAGTAGATGTTTCAAAACTGTATAGAATTCACCACAAATCAAGATATATGTGTATGTCTATCAAAAGGGAAAATAGTTCAACAATTGAAATAGAAGATCTAGTGCCTCAATTATTCAGGGCTCCAAGGATTTCATAATCATAATGTGTCTCCAAGAATTTACGAAGAGGTAGCTACAAAGAATAACAATCTTGTCACCATTTGACTTGGAATCAATGTTGTTCAATTTGTCTTATCTAGGATTAGTTTGTTTTCCACATTGGATTACTATTTCATATCCTATCTTCATTATGATTTATATATTTTCATTTAGGTTGGTCATCTTATTAAGTGAGGATATGGTTCTTAGTATATTTGTGTCCATGTATGGGCATCCATGATCATGTACATATTAATATTTAGTTATGGACTATAGGATTAAGTGTCTAAGTCGTTCACGTACTTACATATTCAATTGTCAACCTTCATATTATAGACTTTGACCTAATGCTCCACATTCTCTTTATATTTTATTTTTGAACATAAATTTCTTAATGTCTATACTCTCTCCTACGCTGCCATAAAATCATAAGTCTGTTTTTATTCTTATACTAATAATTACTTGAAAATTTGGAATGTCTACTTACTAATACGAGTATACCTACATGACCGTACTTAGATAATTGTCTCCTAAATAGATTAGGAAAACTCTCGTACTGGTTGAATTATTGTTTACTCTTTTATCCATTAGAGTACGTGATACAATGCTACTAAATAGATTATTATATATTTAAGTATAGTAGTAAATGTATGACGCTTGTGACAAGAATATGAAAAACTACTCAATCGAGTTATCTTCATGTTTAGACTACATGTTGTCTTTATTTTTTCTCAGTTTAGATCATCATGTACTTAGTGGATCTGTTTATGAATTCTAAAAACAATATGGAATCATTTACCTATGTTGAAGGTGTCTTGTCCAGGCCCTCCTAATTCTTTGAACGAGTATTAATATTCTGGTTTGTGATGTAGCAATCTATTTCAGGACGAGTGAGGCTCTTCTTCCTTCCATCTTCTCTTCACTCCACAAAGCCAAATAGAATTGAAGATCCTTACTACACACTCTCGTAGGCTTGGTTATGTCAACCCGTGTGAGATGGAGTTTGTTAGAAACAGGCATGGCGACTGAATATGCTTTCTGGGTACCGCAACAACCAATCGAGATCCTATGCAGCCTTCATGATGTGCCCAAAGGCCAACTTCAAGGTGATTCTGATCTGAGCGCAGTGAGGGAGGCAATGCCCCTCAGCAGTTCTACTGCTGGAATGGCCAGCGCCGACGGTGTCGTCAGTTCCAGTTGCAACTATGCTCGTGTGCAATGGTTCTTGTCCACTAGTTTCTCACCCAGTCGGCCAGGTCTGAAGATTCAGATCCTATTTCATGTCAAGGTGGTTTCCATGTCACATCGGCAGGGCGAGGTGATGTGAATGTATAAGGCGGTCGGGTTCAGCAATGGTGTGGCTGTGAGGTGTTCAGGGAATCGATAGACTCGTTTTTGCTGGAGAAAGAGGTGATCGGCGAAGTTGAAATTGATGTCTCTATTATGCGACCAGAGAATGTCACAGATGGTAGCGGTAGTTGTTCCATGCCGTAATGGAAGTGGTGGTCTGGCTGGAGGAAAGGATTCGGGTGCCGCTGTGTCAGTGAGCACGTTTGGTTGCTGCAGGTTGTTTTCTGACGCTGCTGTAGTGTTGTGATCACGACATGAAAGAGCCATGGTGGCTGGCGAGACACTATCTAGGCCGTTGATATACGAAATTAGAGGAGAGGAGGTTGGAGAGGACAACCTACAGGTCGGCGATGGTTGGATCTAAAACTTTGAGTTGCAGGCGACAATCGTCGGGGCGTGTGGGAGTCTAGCGGGCTGAAGGAGAAGAAGCCACGACTGCAACGTGAGGCTACGATCTGGGGAGGACTAGGGGCCAGTGGCCTGGTGCTGACGATAAGAAGACAGAAGGGCGGCGTCAGGTTCTTGTCCTTGTGATGAGTTTGCATATCCACAGATAGTTGCATATATATAGGAGGGAGATGATGTTAGGGCACCGGGGAGGTCCCTTGAAGTTCTACCACCAGGGTGGGGAAGGAGGAGGATTCGCTAAGATCTCTGTAACGGCCAATGTTGGCGGCGTTACGTGGAGGGCACAACTCCAGGGTTCGCGAGAGAGAGGGGTAGAGTTCAAGCGTTGATGTCTATTTCCTTGTGGTTTCCAGTCAGAGGGAGAGAGAGGAAGTGAGGCAAAGCAGGTGAACGCACAATGCCTTTGGAGTGGTCATTTCTCTAAGCAAGGAGAAAGCATCGAAAGTTACACATAGGGTAACTTGAGGGTTTGTAGAAACCGGGTGAAGACGGGGGCGTTACCTCATTTACTAAGAAACAAAACTAATAAAACTAGTCAATATCTTAATCATTGTTCCTTGTATAACTCCTAACCTGTAAGGCTAATTGCAACTTGATTTTGACTATGGCTTTATTTTCTATTTGACTAAGTCTTAAAGACAAATGAACCGTCAATTTATGAATATAGCATACCCAACTCAACTTATCTCATAATTGATTATAAAATCTATTTTTTATGATTAATATTTTCCATTAATTCCAAATCACGAGTGTTCAAATCGAGACGAACTGATGGGTTCAAGATTTAATCAAGGAATTAAGGAACAATAATAACAATTTGGACTGTATGATATCAAAGTATGATAATTGATATTGAACTTAAGGACTTCATGGAGATATTTTATCAAATGAGTGAAATAGATACATTTTGACAAAAAGGACATGAATTGGATACTAAGATTTATCAAAGACCAATGTACTAAATCAAAATAATTGATTGGGGTTTGAAATGAAAGACAACATTGCAAATAAGTTTAAGTTTGGGTAAAATAACTTAACATATATTTAGTAGCCAAAATTGGGTATGTTACATCGGGGGAGGTTGCAAGTTCATCCCCCAGTTTCCAAGTGTAGATCCATCCTCATCTGCCACTACCCAACTCTCCATATCCAACCCTTACACACAAGAAATTCATGACAAGATTCTAGTAAGGAAGACTTCTACCTCAAAGAAACCCTCTCAACCAATGGGTAGTAAACCCACTGAGAAACGCCCTAAGCAACCAATATATAACTCTCCAAAACAAGCCATGTCATCATCTTTTTCCGCCTCTTTGACGCTACAACCACAGGCCTAGGAAAGTGGGAGACAATATCAAACCTTAAGTAGAAGAAGAAGTCCTAGTGACAAACTGGGGGGAGAGCATGAAAGCCAGTCTGTCTCTCCTTTAATTCCCCAAGAATCAGTTCCCTCGTCAGATAAAGCTGCTGACAACTCAGCTGTGATCCTAGTTGATAACGAGACCAGTGAGAGGATATTTGGTCAACCAATGCAAGACTCCTTTCCCTTTCAAGTAGGCAACACTCTTGACACCCCTGATGTACCAGTAGGCTTCAACTGGGGCACCCATGTTAGAAGCGATGGTGTAATCCTCAAAAATAGAAAATCATCTATCAGACTATGAGCTTCATAAGGGAGAGGAAAAAAGGGAAGTTGGCACAACTTGTGGGTGATGTCGAGTTTACCCCTATCTCATATAAGTCACTGACATCCTAGTAGGATGATCCAAGTGCATCAGATGACATGGACATGGCGGCTGATGCGCCAGGCCTTAGGGTCGCCATTCATTAAGTCTCTTTTGTCCACCCCCTAGCATAGTGTTCTTAATGACAAACATAATTTGTTGGAATATCCAGGGTGTTGGATCTAGGGACAAACTAAATCTTCTTAAAGAATACAAAAGGAAGTACAAACTCCATGAATTGGCCATTCTTGAGCCACGCTACAGTGGAACCACAATAGAAGGAATAATCAATAAGCTTGGATATACCTCCTCCCAGAGGGTTGAGGCACTAGGCTTCTCTAGAAGGATCTGGATCCTTTGGGGCAGCCACAAATGCATGTTTGAGATACTAAAAAACCACTGCCAATATATATATTACCGCATTAACAACTCTTGGATCCTTACCTTCGTCTATTCCAGTCCAAACCCCCAAAAGTGAAACCTCTTCTGGCATAGAATTCTACTCTTTCATCGTCTATCTCATGCCTTGGGCGTTGGTTGATGATTTTAACACAATGCTCGATCCCTCTAAAAAATAAGGTGGAAGGGGGTTTGACGGTATCTCAAGCCTCAAGTTCAACTCCTTCTCCTCTCGTCAGGTCTCAATGACACCTGCTCCTTGGGTCATTTCTTCACATACAGAAAGGGCCTCCTTCTTGAAAAATTAGATCGGGTTATCTCTAATGATGACTGGCTCTCTGTTGAAGATGGCATGGACATCTCCATCCTAATGCACATTCACAATGACCACAACCCAATCTTGATCTCTGGTTGCAAAGAATCACCAAGACGCCCTCACTTCAGAACAAAGATGAGTTGACCAAATCCCAAGCTTCAAATTTGAACTCTTAGTGGCATGGGATAGTTCCATACCGCTCCATGATGCCCTCCTGACTTTCCAATCAGTCATGCTCAAATGGGACACAAAATGCATTAAGAAATAACATCAAAAGAAGAATTTCATCCTACAATAGCTAGACAAATGTCAGGTACAAACACATATGCCTAATAGTATTGCTAATTAGTTGTGTTCAATTGATTTACAAGAGTAATACAATGCTATTCTTCTCTGTGAAGATGATGATTGGAAGAAATGTGCAAATATCAATTGGCTTTAATATGGAGATGGCATCAAAAACTTCTTTCACTCCTATGTCAGAGCTTGTTGTCACTATAATAGAATTGTCAAGCTCCATGTAGATAATGGTGCTTGGATCACCTCTCTTGCAAGTCTAAAGGACCATGTGTGATCTTATTTCTTTGGCCTACTCAGTGCCCTGATAGCCTCTTCCTTGTGCCCAATAGCCATCGCCTACTATGAAGGAAGGTTTCTTTCTCTCTCAGACATGCACAGGCTCAGTCAAATTCTTGATGACTTTGAAATCATATTCACCCTCTTCCAGATGGCACCGACTAAGGCTCCTGGTCCTGACGGCATTCATAATGGTTTTGTACAATCCAATTGGTCCCATGTTGGCAGTTCCTTCATTGTTAATGTCTGTCATGCATTCATCTCTGGAAGGATAGACTCAAGGGTATTTGACTCCCTCATGGTCCTAATTCCAAAGACTCCTAACCCTCAACAGTGCTCGGACCTCAGGTCGGTCTCCCTCAACAATTGTTGCTTCAAGCTAATCTCCAAAATTATTGTCGAAAGAATCAAACCTTTCCTCAATGATAGGATATCTGAACATCAATCTAGTTTCATTCTAGGTTGTCAGATTAGTGACAAAATTTTGCTAGTAGAAGAGGTAATACACCATGAAAACCAAGAGAAATGGCAAGAAATGGGTGCCAATCAAGATAGACCTCTCCAAATACTTCGACCGCATGAGTTGACCCTTCATCGAAGACACTCTTATGAAAAAGGGTCTTCCTAATGGTATAATTTGACTAATCATGTAGATTATCTCCTTTGTCCATACCCCCATCTTTTCGGAGGGTGTTCCTCTTGAAGCCTTGAAAGCAAGCCATGGAGTACAACATAGGGACCCCATCAGTCCCTATCTCTTTGTGCTTTGTATGGAAAGACTCAGCCAAGCTATTTCCACCTATGTAGCCTCTAGACAATGGAAATTCATTCTTCTATCTAGAAGAGTTGTTCCTCTTATGCATGTCATGTTTGCAAATGACATCCTTCTTATGGATGAAGTCTCTAACATGCAAGCATCTACCATCAACAAAATTCTAAAGAACTTTGTTGAATTTTCTGGTCAAGTCATATCCAAAGACAAATATAGGTGTTTCTTCTCACCTAACACCACACCTTCTGAAAGACATTCCTTCTATAGACACATGGGAATAGATAGTACTGATGGCCTTGGTCACTATCTAGGGATACCCATCCTACATCATCGCCTGAACAAACAAACACATGCCTCAATTTTGTAGTCCATCTAAAAACGAATGAGCAGCTGGTCTGCTTGTAACCTCTCTTTGGCTAGACGTATAACATAGGCAAAGATCTCCCTATAGACAATCCCTTCCTACACAATGCAGCCAGCTTAGTTGTCTCCAACTCTATGTGATGACATAAACAAGCTCATCAAGGACTTTGTATGGTCTGGTGGCAGAGCTCAATGTAATATTTCCTTGGTTTCTTGGCAAAAACTTACTAATAGAAAAGAAACTGGAGTGGTTGGAATCAAAGATGCATGAGTTCAAAACAAATTACTAATGATGAAGAATGTGTGGCAATTTTGAATCATCCTACGACACTTTGGGCTCATATAATGTGATACAAATACGTCCAAAATTGTACCTTCTTGAAGAGGCCCTATTCCTCATCTTGTTCGTTCATCCAACACCACATAACTATGATCGAATCCCATTCCCATAAGAACATCAATTCAGGAGCTGACACCAATGTATGGCGTGAGAAATGTCTTTTGGGTAAGTCCATTCTAGACATCAGCCTGAATATCATGATCCCTGCACATCTGGTAGACCTCAAAGTGCAATCTATGGTGCCTAGGGTGGCTGGGATTGGGAATTTGTACATTCCTACCTTCCATCTTGTCCCTAAATGCCAGTGCAGGGAGTGACACTTGGTCCCGGCCCACTGATGTCTGGGGAGAACTCACTGCCAGTTCAGTCTACAACTGGCTCAGCCCCCCCTCCCAAAGAGACAACACACTCGGATATTTGGAAGGATGTTTGGTCCTTTCCAATCCCCTTTAAATACCAGACCTTCATCTGGATCCCAAAGCATCGTTCCTTGCTTACCAACATGGAAAAGGTAAGGAGAACATCCCCATACAAGATCTATGTTCGGTGTGTATCAATGATCAAAACACTATTCTACACAATCTATGTGACTGCCCATTCAACAGGAGAACTTGGGATGCTCTTGGAATGGATACCTCTTTCTTCAACCTATCAGAATTTGAATGGATAATGCTCATCTCTCATGATTTTGGCAATCTAAATGTTAAGATTCTATGATGTGTGGGCTATTGGACCATCTAGCAGGTGCGCAATGACCACTTTCATGATGGGGGCACTTTATCTCACTTGATTACAACCACCTTCATTAGAGAACGATCCAGATCAATTGCCCAACTATCGGATAGGGGCATCTCATTGAATCAAAAGGAAAGTTGGATTGCAACCTTGCCTCTAAGTAAATTCCTCACCTTCATATTTGTAGATGCAACTTTCCAGAGACATAGCCTCAAGATGGGGATTGGGGTATACGTCATTGACATATTGGGAACTTGCATCATAGGTTTTGGTCTTCCAAGGTATGCTTCTTCTACACTTGAAGCGGAGACCAATGGACTATTGTATGTGCTGCAACTCGACATTGAACATGTTTGTCCCTACCCAGTGCTTCTCTCATACTCAAAGGGGCCATCAATATCCTAAAAGATAGTGGCACCCAAGCCAGTAAGATACAACCTCTTAGAAGAGAATTTTTCTCTCTAATGTCTAGTGTTCCTGATTTTCACTTAAACTTTGTCCCTCACGGCTACAACATTGTAGCCAAAAACATTGCAAAACATACCATGTACTCCTTCTCACCCCACACTTTCAATCTTGAGAAGTCCAGCTAACTATCACGGAACCATCACATTGTTTCCAATTTTTGGCCCATACTAGAGAATGAGACGAATAAGATTTAATCTCTAAGTTTCTCAAAAAAAAGTAGCTAGCCAAATCTATCTGGATCAAGGTATGTCCTACTAAATCTGTGAGGTTCCTATGTTACATGAGGAATTTGAGATTCCACAATGGTTTTTGACTCTCTATGTTCCTCATGTACCAATGTAGCTTCAATGCTTTCCTATTGGTCTCGATCTTCTTTGAGTTCTACTTTCCTCCCACTAATTTCTTTGGAAATAATTTCCTTATTTAGGAATACAACATCTCTAACAACAAACACTTTGTTGTCAAATGGGTTATAAAAATAGTACCCCTGGGCTTCTTCTGGATATCCAACAAATAACATTTGTCTGATCTAGGCCAAGATTTTTAGGAAACATTTTCTGGACATAAACTTCGCACCCCCAAATCCTCATAAAAGACATTTTGGGATGCTTCCCAATTCGTATCTCATATGGTGCCTTTTGAACCATTTTAGATGGTATGTTTTTAAGTGTAAATGTTGTAGTTTCTAGAGCATAACCCCAGAAGGAAGTCAGAATATCAGAAAAACTCATCATTAATCACACCATATCTAGCAGTGTGTGATTCCTTCTTTCTAATAGACCATTTTGTTGTGGTGTTCCAGGTGGAGTCTATTATGATACAATACTACGGGCTCATACAAGGTCCTCAAACTCTTGGCTTGTGTATTCTCCACCTTGATCAGAATTAAGTGCCTTAATACTTTTACCAAGTTTTTTATGTACTTCATTCATGAAATCCTTAAACTTTTTAAGAGTTTCTAACTTATGTTTCATCAAGTAAGCATAGTCATGCCTATTGAAGTCATCAGTGAAGGTAATGAAGTACTAATAACCACCTCTAGCATTTGTTCTAAAAGGGCCACATACATTGGTATGTATGAGTTCTAATAGATCACTAGCCCTCTCACTATTGCTAGTGAAGGGATTCTTGGTCATCTTTCCCAACAAACAAGAATCACATGTATCTATTGATTTGAACTCAAAAGAGCCTAGATAACCATATTTATGGAGACTAGATATGTGATTATCATTGTTTTGCCCTGGATGATAATGCCAAAGATATGTTTTGTATGAGTTGTCAAGTTTTAACCTTTTGGTAGTTATATTATAAACATTTGTCTTAAGATCTAATAAATAAATACCATAGGACATCATGTTACTTCCATAAAAGATCTCATCTTTTAAAATAGAGCATTGACCATTATTTATTAGAAATTCATATCCATCCTTGTCCATACAAGATAAACAAATAATGTTTCTATCTATGGTAGGTACAAAATAGTAATTCTTTGACTCTATTACAAGCCTTGTAGCCAGAGATAAATCATAGGTTCCAACTGTAGTGGCAACAACTCTTGCTCCATTTGTGATGCACAATGCAACCTTTCCTTTTTTAAAAGGCTTACTTCTTTTAAGATCTTTCGTATTTGAGCATATTTGAGATCCACATCCCATATCTAGTACTCAAGATGATGAAGTAGACAAATTTATCTCACTAATGTATATATCTGAAGTGGAGATCTCTATACCCTCCTTCTTCTTCCTCAGTTCCTCCAGGTAGAGAGGGCAATTCATATGCCAATGTCTAGGATGGTGATAGTGGTGACAATTGCCTCCCTTGTTCATCCTTCCCTTTGCTTGGATTGCATAAGGCTTAGGCTTCTCTCCAGGTTTAGAACTCTTCTTAGCTTTGCCTTTTCCCTTGGACTTCCCATTTCCTTTGTTGGTCATCATCATGGATTTGGGCTTATCCTTCTACATTTCTGCTTTAGTTGTCCTCAACATGCTAAGCAATTCTGACAACGGCTTGTCAAAATTATTCATGGTGTAGTTCACAACAAATTGTCTATATGACTCTAGAAGTGACTACAGAATCACATCTATGGACAACTCATGACCCAAGGGAAATCCCAGTCTAGAAAGTTTCTCCACATACCCAATAATCTTGAGTACATGGGGACCTACTGGATCTCCTTCCATGTTATACTCAAACAATGCCTTAGAGACATCATATCTCTCTTGTCTTTCCTAATCTTGGTACATTTTCTTAACATGTGTGACCATCTCAATAACATCTATGTTCGCATGTTTTCTCTGCAACTCATAGTTCATTGAGCATACCATCATGCACTTGACATCCATGGTATCTTCAAAATGATTCTTATAAGCATCCATGTCAGCCTTAGGCGTATTGGGAGGAGGTTCATCTGGCTCTGGTGTTTCCAAGACATAGAGCTTGTGCTCCTGTGTGTGAGAATAATTTTGAACATCCTTAACCAGTCGTGGAAATTATTATCATTCAACTTATCCTTCTCAAGGATTGATCACAAGGAAAATGTGTTACTTGTCATCATTTTATTCTATAAGAGAAAATTTAAAATTTGTCAAAACACATTTGATTTGATTTGTTTAAAATAAAATTTTCACGATATTTAATTAGGCCTTTAATTAATTATCGTTCCCACTATTTTGTTCAAACTAATGACCCTCACTTATCAATTTGGAATATTGCATCATACAATCTTGTAGTGAGCCAAGATCCATTTTCATCAAATCATGTGTCAGCTTTGGTTGATCACTCACAACTAGACCATTTGGGTAGGAAACTTTTGTCAATTGCATATAGATGCAACTCTTGGACAGATGGTATGCACAACTCTTTGTCACAATCCATCTTTAATCTTATAGGTACTTAAACCCATTAATATCACCTATGTAAGCCTGACCCAAAAGCCAACACGATAGAGTATGCTCTCTGCTTTGGCAGATCTAGATATATACCATCACACTTTCATGAGATGGACATAGAACCACGCTTTGGCATAAGCTACACTTAGTAAATCAAGTTTTTCATGTGTGTTTCTTATGGAAAGAATCTAAGTTATATTATATTAAGGGATTTTATATTTATGTATACATACACATATCCACTAATCACATACTTATAGTATGAATCATATATGCGGTATAACCACAACAAAAATATGCAATAACAAACATAAGCAATGGTTATGGCCATACTATTGTAATTCCTTAGAACCACAAGGAATTACTACCACCTCAAGTCCCTATCATATGTAGCAACCTATTGTTGATGATTATCCACATTGGAACTAGTTCAGGTCGATTAGTTCAACCCTTGAACCAGTTGGTTGGCCTCCTGCTTGGTCAGATGGTCTCACGAATCGATTGTTTGGTCTCTAGTCCATGTGATATCTGGACTCCTCCATCTAGTCAGTTGGTCCACCAGCCAATCGGTTGGCTCCTCCTATCATCGCCATCCTTGGTCCTCTAACCGGTCAGTTTGTCTCCTGAACCAGTCGGTTCATCTAGTGCAGAACTTCTTTTTTGCATTAACAAGAAATAAAACTATTCTAATCATGTTAACATATTACATTCTAATTGGGAAGCCTAAAGTTACATTCAAGAGGAGCATAGGAAGGAAAGAATTAATGTTTTTACATGTGGGAAAGAAGAGAGAGGATTAGTATGCAAAATGAGATATAAATAGGAAAAACAACCATCCAACCAAGCATATAAGGTCTAGGGGTAAAGGCCATAACCATGTTTCTAATCACCAACAAAATGATTTTAACGCAATGCATTTTTCATATATATCATATCATATATACATATTGGGATCATATGTGGAATTTAATCAAATATGCACATTAATTGTTTTAAGTATTTGCATCATTATGTAAAAAATAAATAATAAAATAGAAATATGATTACATCGATTAAATCCCAAAGCATAGTAAATTGATGTGTCTTTGATACCATTTTAGGGAAACATGGCGTTAGATAAGGAAGCAGAATTAAAAATTTAACTTGTCATATTCCCCTTAAATGGTAGATAGCATCAACAAATATGTAATAGGAAAGAAGGTTTAAAAGGATTGTACCTAGTCTTGGAGCAAGTCCAATGACTATCCCTTGCAGTAGCATGTGCCTTTCTTCAAGTTGTACCTAGACAATGTCAACGACCTCCTCTTGGTTGATCACCAATGACGGAAGTTGACTTCAACCTCCTATCGGCAGGCAATAGCCTCCTCACCTCTAGAGTAGTCCACATGGACCACTGGGAACTCTTGTCTTTCTAGATGAATGGATATGAAGGAGTTGTCTCTGCTAGTCAGAGTGGTATGCTGACTTTCTCTCCCAATTGTCTCTCCCTTTTTGTTCCTCCCTTTAATGGGTATAACTTGCTCAGATTCTCTTGGTTACCACAACCAAAGAACACAACAATTGTCAAAACATATTGTTGTGTCTCTAGAAGGCCCCCAATATTTTAGGAGGATTGGGTGAGGGATTTCAGTCTAAGCGAGAGTTAAAGAGATAGAATTTTATGAATTTTCTAGAACAACCTGTGTCTGTTGAACCGGTCAGTTTAGTAATTAATTGATCAATTCACACATGAGCCAATCTGTTCAACCCTTGAACTGGTTGTTTTACTATGTTTCTCAGTCACAATTGTATTGGCAATCAATATCCAATTAATGCACAACATGACGTCAACATCAATCATTGATCTAATCAAATATATCAACCAAATAGTTGGTTTGCAACCTGAACTAGTCGGTTCAGAGACCTGAGCTGATCGGTTCACTTTCTGAACCATTCGTGTGATAACCTTGATTTTAGGTTGTTGATATTTAGACTAGTACTTGAGTACATAATTGGAATGAAATGATATAATTGTGGAAGATGAGGTCTTATATGGTCAATTTGAGTAAGTTGATCTTGTGTTGATGATGCTAGAAGTTATATTGATGTATAATTTGGGTTGGATGCCCTTAAATATCAAGTTGGATAGTTATGACTTCATTTTATCCTTAGGGATACACATGGACCCAAAGGGTGGAATGATGAACCTTTGTGTGTTTCATAATCAAACAAAGTGGATTGAATATGGCATTATGGTTTGAGTATTAATTGACTTGTATTCAATATTTATGTGCTTATTTATAAGGTTGTTTGAAGAATCTATTTGCATGACCAACTAATGAAATTGTGTCTCAAAAATAGATATGAGTTACTTTATGTTGTTGTGAACCTATGCCTAAACTTTTAGAGTGAAACAACCTTTCTACAAAAGATATTAACGCTTCAAGTTTGATCATGTCTATTATGATTAACTGATTTAGATTTAAGTTCACATTGCGTCTATATCACGCTCACATCGGACAACTCTTTGTTGAGCCCAGCCCAAAGTCAGGCAGTGTGGCCTCATCGAGCTCACTGCTTTGGCAGGTTGTTAGGATCTGACGGATCAGACTCCTTCTCCTACCTCCGAGCAAAGCGGGGACGAGGGTAGCTCAGGCTGCGATCCAACCAACCGCAATAATCTCGCCAGTCTAGAACCTCATAGATTAGAGGAGATCAGTTGGATCCGCCACCCTGGGAGGAAGATGTTCACCCCTGAATCGACTTTGGAAACCCAGGGTACAAATTAATAGCAACCTTCCCCTCACCTTCTTCTCCATCGTCCATCATACAGGGTGACCAAGGTGGAGACGAGTTGTTCCAGATTTCCACTTTCACCACCTAAGAGTATATCAGCATTGTAGAAACCCCTTCAAACTCATTGCACCCAGATATCCAACACCCAACAAATATTTTTAGCTAGGCTTCCATAGTCATGAGCTCCACACCCAGGAAGGAAGGTCAGGATCGGAGGGTGTGGTTGGGAGTTCTGTAACCCATTGAAGAGGCCGCAGCAAGCTACAAGAAGTCTTCCCTACTTTTGAGGTTGTAGGAGGTAGAGTGCCATCCCAGTGAAAATGCCCAACCCTTCCTGCACACCTTCCTCTGAATCCAGACAAACGTTACCATGGAGCTTGGAAGCTCCCCTCGATCCAGTGACCCAGTCACCCCGTCACCTTGGATGAATGTCGTGGAAGATCGGTTGTCTGTTCCGGATCTACAATCACCTCTGAGATTTCTCCTTCTACACTGCCCATGGAAACCGCCTACAAGTTCTTAAGAAGTCTGAGGACCTTCCTGGTGCCTCATTTGGTTAGGGATAGTGCGGAGTAGCAGATCCTCAATCAGCATCTGCGCCGCCCCTCCTCTACTGCATCTCCAAGCAGGAATCCAGAGCGGGTCATTAACCCTTCCCTTGATGTCGTGGATGGCAAATGAGGTACACCCCCCCTTTTTTTTTGTGACCCGCCATGGCATCAGCTGGGCGGCGGCGCCTTTGCAGAAGACGAGACCCACACTTGCAGATGGGGAGGGGGGCGAATGTCCGTGGAGGTTATGGTGGAGACCTCAAAGCTGTTGGCGTCGTGAGGAGCTCGCGAGGAAGACTTTGAGGTGGAGGATTCCTCTCCGTGGTCTAATCCAGCGGCAGCGCTCCCCAGACCAGCTCAGCGACGGCGCGATGCCTCGCGCGAGAACTGGAGTCCTGCTAGGACTCAGCGAGCGTGTGAGAAAGAAAGGGAGGACCAGGTTCACAGCCCTAAACCGGGATTAAACCAAGATGAACCGGGTTCAAAACTCTTGAACTGGACGGACTCCAGTGAGGCAAGAAGAAGCAGCGCGCCTCTGGATGGACACATGGCGCCATTCAATTGGCTACAAAAAGGTAAATATTCAATAATTCTCAGATCTCGTATAATTCACTGAAATTAGCTCGATGATCAGAAAAATACAAATAATATACTGAAATTCTCAGAAAAATGAGTAGAACACAGTGGAAGCATAATATAAGGCTTTTAATGCACTAATCTTAGTGATATCATATAAGTTGTGAAATGCTTATTTTGTGGATAATAAATATCAAAAGATGGTCTAAAATGATGAGAGCATGTCAGTAAGTTTATGATCATGGTTATAATCCATATGAAGTCATAAATAATGATTGTTATGTAGGAAATCATGTAATTTGCTTAATGTGGCTAATTAGGGCTTATAAGCTTAATTAATATGCAATAAATGCATACATGCTCAATAAATGATGAGATTTACAGAAAACCCTCTTATCTGTAACTGAAAGATAATATGTAAATATGAGATCAGTTTTGTACACGAAATTCATGTTGTAAGAAGATGAACCTTGATACATGGATTGTAACCCTAACTTGAATAATATATATAAACTAGGGTTATTATGTGCACAAAAAGGATATGGGACCTAATATTCAGATAGTGAACTGTAATCTGTAAAATGACATCCGTAAGATAAATATAAGGTAAGAATACAAGTAATCATCAGAATAACATAATGACCTAAGTAAACCCTAAAATGAACACGACTAGGGTTAAGATGATCAGAATCTGATGCTAGTATATGATTTTGTTATTAATCAGGTGATGACCAGATATGTAATGTAAATAGGGATCTCTGAACTCAGGTACGTGGGTTTTTATTAAGTATATGACTAGTTTTCGTGGATGCATAATGATATGATGTACCTTGAATGCTCATATTTGGATATGATTTCTTGGTTGAACTAGTATGAGTTATACTTCGCCAAATCTAATAGAACATAAATGAGTATGATGGGTTGTAGCTACTAGAGCACATAGCCTGGTGTGGATGTATGTTGCCTAACATGGATGTATGATTCCTTGGCCCATGTTAGATGTATGATGATATTCTATTGCCCACACTAGATGTAAGTCAAGTGCAAGTATGTGTAGTACAACCGCATCAAAGTGAATGCAATAAAAGGAATGTTTACCTGATTATCGCTTTAAATAATGTTTTCTTTTACTCTTTCTTTCTCAAGATTATTTCAATTATGCAAGCATATTAGTATGTATCTTTCTACCCATGTGCACAACACCTTGTGTGTTGATTCGTTGTTTCATGTATGTTTTAGGTTCAGAGATAGCGTGGGATAAAAGATGTGAAGTGAGCACTGTTCAGGTTGTACCTATTGTGTAGATCCTAGTTTAGTGTACATGTTCTTAGATTGTAGAATTTTCATTCAATATGTAATTGTAAATCTTGTGTAATAATTCATGTTGTGTAAATATACATGTTGAATGTTGAGAAATTTTATGGTTGTATGTTCATGTATGCGCATTATGCTTCCACATCGCTTTCTGATATGATTGGATGATGTTTTCAGATTCTGACATCTCATTCCCAATAGGGTTTGTAGAAATCAAAATTCGGGGACGTCACAATTCGTCTCATGGTTCTGATTGCCAATGTTGACTCAATTGACCTAACACTTGAATCAATCGGTTCAACACTTGAATCGGATAGTTCATAGTTTAGTTAGTCAACTTTCAGTCATTGTTGTTTAAATTGAATACATAACATTTTAATAATCAAGTTTAAACTACATTCATGAATAAACTCCTTTTCCAAGTGTATCCTATGTTTTTGACCCTATAGATTCCAAATTACGTTGGCAATGAACGCCCATAACTGATTTATGACATCACAAGCAATGAGTGGTATCTAGCAAGACATCATTGCTACCCAAGTAATTGGAAAGTTGGAGAACAACTTCAATCTACAATATGTAATGGTGTTATAGTGATTGTAGAGTTCCCTTGCCTCTGATAATCATATCGAACTCGAGGCATGGAATCATTATCTTCTTCAACATTCAATCCATGTTCCTTGAACTAGAATAGACTATTTGAGATATGTGCAAGATCAATATCACATATTGACTCACACAACATGGCCATGCTTTTCTAAGTCTCACTTACCAAGTGGCCACGATATCAAACTCTTGTATGAGGGACAAATCCCATCTACATCACTCACAATCATCCCCATGCATCGCAATGCACCCGAGCACCACCTTTATGGCAACCCTTATTCAAGGTCATGATGGATGATGTCAAAGTATATTGAACGACATGTGATCAGTGTAGTGATTTTAGGACTAAGAACCACAATCACCGCCATCACTATGAGAGATGACTCTGACTACCCATCATGGTTTCCATGAGTCTATATCAAGGTGGGTCTATCCAATATACTATTATATAATAAGTTTCTATGTATTTGCCTTGATATCATATCATGACTAATGAGTTTCTTTCATCAACCAACCCACACTCTAGTTTTAAGTGTTATTTTTGTATACCATCCTTCCACAATATTATCTGACTAGGGACATAACAAGAATGCATATACTCTTAACATTTATATGATCTCATCATTCAGGTCCTCAACCTGAAGACATACATCATTGAGTAATATCATTCTTTAGATATTTATTATGTTACAGCATTATCTCATAACTAAATAAAATAGAATAAATTGGATGATTGCCTTTATTGTTAATCAAATTGTTTACAATATATGAAATTACAATCATCATATGGTTATCTCTCTGGGCATACATACCAATAGTTGAGGAGGTTGTTATCACTTTGGAAGAAGGTGAAGTGTATGAAGAAATGCCTAAAGCATCTTAAATTCCCTCTAACTCGGCACTAAAGGGAACGCATATTGGTGTAGATAAGGTGGTAAACACGGCAGATGAAACTTCATTCTCGATGTTGGACAAGCTGAGGAATTAGGAGATACCAAAAGGAGGACACATGAGAAGGATCCCAAGACAAACAAGAAGCTCAGTTGTGATGAGGGAAAACCAACACCATTTAATGTCAATACTCTCATTGAATGTGTGAGGTGTGTCCCTATCAAATACACAGGGAAAGCTCAAAAATATTCTGAAGGAGATCAATGCTATTATAGCCTTCTCTTTTGAGACGAGAATAAGAAGGATCATGATTGACAGGGTTAACTCCATTTTTCCCAAACAATGGAGTTGCCTCTCCAACCTAGATGCTTATAAGGGGGATCACATTGCTTAGGGGTGGGATCTGAAATGCTAGTAGATTGGTCCAATCCAAATCAGTGAATGGATGGTGACAATGAGTTGTTTCAACAAAGGGGGATCATCCTACATCATTTTGGGAGTTTATGGTGAAATCTTAAAAGAGATATTATGGGAAACATTGACTGACACGACTCAATAGGAAATACCTCAGCTGGTTCTAGGGGATTTCAATAACATAAGGAGAGATGAGGGAAAATATTATTGTCTTAGAGTTCCTAATCGAATCCCAGAAAACTTTAATAATGTCATCAAAACAACAGGACTTCTGGAAATAAACATGATAGGGGGTGTCACTTCCTAGTCCAAAAAACAAGGAAGTAGGCATAGAATCTCTAGCTTACTTGGTAGAGGTTTTCAAATGAAGCATGGATTGATGTTCTTCCCACCCCGATTATCAGAATGGGATCCCATCCATTCAGCAATGCTCGTTCATGAAAGTCAACATTGTTGATACAACTAAACCCCCAGACCCTTCATATTTCTTAATCTATGATGCGAATGGGATGATTTAAAGAAGTGATGGAGAATGGTTGGAGTAACCAAGTTAATGGAAACCCACTCTACATCATTTTCAAGAAGTCACAGAGGACAAAGAAGGATCTTAAAGTTTGGTCTAAAATAAAAGTGAACGTTCCCAACCTTTTATCCAGTACCAAACTATAGTATGAGATTGTTGCTACTAATTTCTGACTCAATCATTCTTCCCAAACTATTGTTGATGAGGAGAGGCTGTAGGATAAGAGACTAAATGACATGGAGAAAGCCCAAGAATTATTTCTATGGAATAGGAGTGAACGGGAATGGGTTAGTGACGGTGACAGGAACAACCTACCACTCTTCCATCAAAAAGAGAGAGATGCTTGATACCATCCATTAACTCATTAATGAGCATGGGCAAGCTACCAAAAGTAGGAAGGAAGTGGTTGCCTAGGCCATTAATCACTTCACCAACATCTACAACCAAGAAAGAACAAACACTCGAGAGTGGGAATTCAACCTTGGGAAAAGAGTTAAAAATCTAATTAATGTTAATTTGTGTAGGGAGGCAAATGAATTTGAAAATTATCATACAATGATGTCCACCCACCATTCCAAGGCCCCAGGAGCTGAAGAATTCAATAGTAAATTCTTTCAGGTTATGTGGGAGACCATCAAATATGATGTCTACAAGGCAATTGGGTGGTTCCTAAATGGTGGTAATATGGTTAGAATTTTTATCCATTGCTTCATCAAGTTTATCCCTAAAACAGATAGTGTGAAAGAAATCATTGATTATAGACCAATAGCATATTGTTCTGTCCTATACAAGATCATTTTGAAACTTTTTGTGATGAGATTGAAGGAGGTGTTGCCAAGGATAATCTCTACTGAACGGAATGCTTTTGTAAAAGGAAGAAGAATAGATAATATCTCCTTGTTGGCTACTTAGTTCATGAGTGAATTAAATCTGTACAAGACTATTGCAAAGGCATGTTTAAAATTAGACATTAGCAAGGTGTATAACCATGTCCACTAGGGATATTTATGGAGGATGTTGAAATCTTTTAGCTTCTCTCAACAGTGGATCAATATTATGAAGAATTGCATGGAGAATGGCTCTTTCTAGGTTCTTATTAATGGATCTCTACCATGATTGTTTAAAGCATCAAACCAGCTCTGATAGGGAGACCCATTATCCCCTCCCCCTTATTCACCAACATGATGGAGGGGCTCACCTACCTTATCAAAGATGTTGAAAAAAATAACAAAGTGAAACCTTTCAAGGTTAAGGGAGTCAAGGTCCTAACACACTTAATATTCACAAATGTCCTACTCTTCTCTGCTAGCCATGCTATGAGACTCACAGAATTCTACAAAGTGCTAACCTTATTTGGAAAATGCACAAGATTACACATTAGTGTTATAAAATATTATGGGTTATCCTCGAAGTTGTGTGATAATAGAAGAGGAAGACCAAAGTTGGTTGGTCAATGAACAAAGTTTGACTCCCCACCAGATACTTGGGGGTCCCCATCACTTGTGGAAGAGGGTCCTCTAATGATTTTGTCATGTGTAAGGGAAAATTTAGAGAAAAAATTGATCAAAGGAGTGGTCTAAGGATATCTATGGATGGAAAACTTGTTCATGTCAAATATGTACTTAAGAGCTCTGTGAGGTATTGGTCATATATGTGCAACATCCCTAATTGTATCATCAGTTCCTTAATATCTGTGACAACTAACTTCATCTTGGGCGGAAAGACACCTGGTGTTGCTTGGAGGACTATAATCAAAACATACAAAAGAGGGTGGCCTGAATATAATTGATCCTAAGGTGATACTAAGAGTCAATACGCTGAAAAGAATAGAGTTTTTTTCTTTCCATCCTGGGGTCTTATGGGCAAAATGGACGAGAACTCGATATGGAGATTAGATGATAATTAAAGAAAGGGATAAGCCTTCAAGAATATGGTGGGAAATGTGCAAGGAATTTCATACTACCCATCATCTATATATTGTTAATGGCAATGGTGTCTAGTCTTGTGGAAAGCAAACTCCATAGATCAAGAAGAATACAACCACTAGGAAATACTGGGCTAAAATGACATGAGGGAGAGGCCACTATCTTAAATGGGGTTCTCTCCTTTATAGAGTGAGAATGGGAAGCTACCCACCACATATAGGATGATTAGGTGGGGCATTCAAGTTGATCCTATCTATAGGCTTTGCAAGAATGAGGAGGAATCCATAAATCATAGTATGTTCGATTTCCATTACTCTATAGGCATGGACAATTATGTGTTTGAAGAACTGTTGGGGCTCCCAAGTGCCTCATGAATTGAAGAACATCAGGCATTGGATTTATAGAAGCTTTAATAGGGCCAAACATATGACCTAGTTTGTGGTCCTCTATCTTGCTTGTACCTGTTATAATATTTAGGATGAAAGAAACTCTAGAACTCATAAGAATCAAGCAAAAAATGAGTTGATTTTTTTGAATACTATTGCATACAATCTGATAATGCTACTGAAGATCAGAAAAGACACCTTTTTAAGATTTGAGCTAATACTAGAACCTATTAGGAATTTTATAGTTAAACCCACTGGTGTATTTTGTCTTAAGGGTATGTTTCAAATTCCTTGTTCTGTATAGTATAACTTTTCTATACTATTCACTTTTCCAATGTAAAGACCAAGTCTCTACTATAAAACATGATAAACAAGTACATAAAATGTGTGGCATCGGAAGAAATAAAACTTGACTTTATTCAAAATGTATAAAGAGTACATTATAAAAATTTCCATACAGGAAGTACAACTTTATACAAAACATAGTATCTAGGTAGAGGAAGACTTAGACTAAGCCAATATTGTCTTCAAACAAAACAACTTAATATATAAAGGCAACTATGAACATGCAAGCTATATGTTCCTTTTCTTCTTGTTCTAGTAGCTTCTTAATAGACAATTCACCAAAAAGTTGACAAATTTTATTTCTATTATGAAATTATTATGATCCTAAATCAAACTTTCATCATAGGTCAACTCTAAGGTGAAAAACTTACTAAAGGAAACTACATATGGTTAGGGTTCTATCTGGGAGAGAATTTTGAATTAGTCAAGAATCCGACTACCTTGATGCTCTGATACCATGTTGTAAAGACATAGTCTCTACTATTAAACATGATAAACAAAAACACCAATTGTGTGGCAGCGGAAGAAATAAAAACTTCATTTTATTCAAAATGTATAAAGAGTACATTATAAAAATTCCATAAAGGAAGTACAACTTTATACAAAACATAGGATCTAGGTAGAGGAAGACTTAGACTAAGCCAATATTGTCTCCAAAAAAAACAACTTAATATATAAAGGCAACTATGACCATGCAAGCTATATGTTCCTTTTCTTCTTGTCCTATCCTTAGCCTTAGGTTCACCAAGCTTCCATGCGCACTCTGATCCTAGCCTGGATGGTTGGGGTCATCCAGCAAGAGAAAGATAAAAGTATGTGTTATTCAAGAGAAATAGGACAATTAATTAATGTAAAGAATTGCAATATAAAAGATTCTCTACAATAAGAGATTTCAAAAGAAATGAGGCAAGTATATGAATAAGAGAGAGAAAACTTCCATAATCAATCACCACAATAACAATCACATAGCATGAATATGTTAAGACACAAAGTCATCTCAATGTAGGGTGAGGCACCTACCGGACCTCACCAGTGGCAGGGGGACTAAAACCCTAGTGCCTATATAAAGTGGCAGGGGGACTAAAACCCCAATGCCTAATATAAAATGGCAGGGGGACTAAAACCTCTATGCCCTATGGGTGGTTTGTACTCATGTACACTACATTGTCATTTGGCCTAAAATGCATCATGCTTAATAGTTCACTTGGCAGTAGTGAAAGATATAAAAGTAACATTTGCATCATAGCATTTGGGAATAAAACCCATGAAATAAAGGAGCCAACATAAGCAACAAAAATATACAATATTTCCAAGTAAATGAGCCAACATATGTAGTAGCAAGATTCATATAATGAATGGGCCACAAAGGCAAAAGAAGCATTAACTAAGTAAAGAGCCAAATAAAGTCATGTAGAAGGATAACAAGGCTAGCACATAATGAAGGTAGGGATGGATAAAAGCCTAACATAAGGATAGGTGTGATTTGCACATATACATTCCACATTCATCATACATTGATAAATAATAGGATTCACATACATAGGAGTCACATACATTAATAGGTGTCACATACCTTAGTTTCAATTCATTACCATCACATTCACCAGTCTGATTGTATCCAATTCCATATTTCCCTAGTTGCAAACATTACACATGTATTAGGTTACTTAAAGGTACTTTAAGTGTAAAATGTCCACATTTATAAACCATGGATTAAAACTTTGGATTTTGGGTCTGGAAACAGGGCCAAACGATTCCTAATATTTTTCTACTCTAGAAAACATATTTTCTTTTCAAAAACAGAGTTAAAACACTATTATAATCATTTTATAACACTTTATATTTACCTATTTCCAAAAAAGAAACATAAATAACATATTGAAGGTTTTAAATACATATTTAAGCTAAGAAATGTACAAAATGAGACGAAACAATCAACTACTCTAGATGTTCCAAACATTTTAGAATCCATCAGGAGGTCGGCGACATAAAGGAGGGAATTTTCATACCAAATGATAAGAGTTCAAAATGACATATTTAGAGCACAACATTGGGCTGAGTACTAAGTCATATGAGATCGACCTTCTTATTACAATTTTGTTTTTGTATTGATGGTAGCCATTAACAAGTAGTATAGAAGGTTGTATTACAACTCATTTCATCTCTTATAGAATCACTAAGACAGGTAGTTTTAGTCTAGTTTTTTTACTCTTATCCTAACTATTCAAGTGTAGAGTAGTACAATCTACTTGATCAATTGATATGGCTGCCAAGGCCAAACTTGACGAGCCTCATTATAGACTAGGGAGAAGTTTTAATATACTTAAAATACTAGGTCAACAATAAGTCTTGTACGGTAGGATTGTATCTTTTTGCATATATTTACATGATGTGGTACACTTCATGTTGGACTAAAG